>JARHVA010001053.1:1552500-1610000 GCA_037957365.1 Torreya grandis
TGAATAAAAACCTATCTTACCTTCTCCATGGACTATTTTAATGTGTATGATAGATGATTTTATCTTGCTAAGTGATAGATTCACTTCTTTGGAATTTTGTCCTTATTTGCATTCATATTCAATTTTGAAAGTCTTTTACAGGTCTCTTGAAGTGTTTATGAGTTACTGAGTGATCTCTTCACTAGTGTCATGTCATGACATCTTGTTTATTCCTCCTAGCTCAAGTTTTCTTCACAAATCTCCATGAGAAATAATTATGTAGAAAGGCATTTTCAGTTTAGTGTCATGTGTAGGTTAGGCTCTTGTTTGAAGTACAATTTCAATTAGTTGGTAGTGATCATTTTACATTTGGTGCATCAACTCATTAGGTTAGGTTTACTTCATATTTTATCTCTCCCTTTTCATCTCAACAAGTTATTATCATAGGTGATGAGCTTAAATAGATACATCAAGGGAGCTAGCCCTTTAATCTAGAGGTTTACACTTGCTATAGACCATGCACATGTCTAGGTGTAATCCCATTATTTAAATAAATTTTGATTAGGATTGGAATACCTCTCTAAGAGTGAAAACCTGAGTGACAATAGTTTCCACTTCTAATACTACACATATACACCTCTAATTACTCCCATTGCATCATCCCTTAGTTTGGTAACATCAATTGGTTTCCAATAAGTATCCATGCCTATTCTTACTCATGATACTTATACTCCTCCAATCATATCTATAAACACTATTGTTGATCATATAATTATTTCCATACAGGATAAGCTATCATGAATTAAAAAAATCTTTCTCACACTAGCTCCTCCATGGACTCATACTCCTTGCTACATAACCCTTTGGCACCAAAATTGCATCTTATGCATTACCAGTTGGATTTGTGACTCATAATCTTCCATTATATGAAGGTAAAGATGACCCTGAAAGACATTTACATGCATTTCATGCACGTTATCTAGAATATGCAGATAATGAAATTTTTTTGACAAAGATCTTTATAAGAAATCTAAAAGAATATGTTTTCAAATGGTTTTATAATTATTTTTTTAATCAGTAAAGGCTTTCAATCCATTGGAAAATATTTTTTATGCACTTTTTTATGAACATTCATGCAAATTTATTATATTCTTAAAATTTAAAGCTCAAACATGGGTCCAATGAAATAATCAGTGAATATGTTCTAAGATACAATACTATGCTAGAAAAAATGACAAATTAAATGGCTGATAATGAGTTCTAATACCTCTTCACTCAAAGTTTTCTATATACACTTCAAGATTAGATTATGTTTGATAAGTTTAAATCCTTTGATGACTTAGGCCATATATTCAAAGAGTGTGAGGTGAAATTGCTTACTTTGAATAAGCTTAAATATACTTCAAATGTTAAGTTTCAAATTAAGCCAAATTATAAGATAAATTCCAATGAAATAAATAATGACACAAAGATTATAGTTAATTTTATCTTAAATCCAACATAAAAAATTTAATTACAAGATCCACTAAGGAGGAAATTCTCAAGATTACCATCACCTCTCATGTATTGTTTTAAAATCTACTTGAATGCAATCTCATCTTGCTCCACCAATGGAATTAGACACCTCTAAACCATAATATATAAATTTTGATACCAATTCATATTTTGACTATCATCTATTAATTATACATTCCATGAATTGATGTTTCAAGCTCAATCATAAGATTTGACATCTTATTGATGAGAATATTATTGATATTGGAACACCTACTAAAGAGGTTAAGTCACACACAAATGATAATTCAAATCTCAATATGTAAGAAAATATTTTATAAATCATGAAACTAAAAATATAAAGGTTAATTATAAAGTAACTACATATAAATTCTCATCCTCATCCTTCTACACATGGGTATCCACTTCATAACATCATTGGCATAGTTATAAGTAAACAAGCATCATGTTATATGAACATATTTGATGATAGTGGAGTTGTTGATGATTATTTAGCTATACATGTACTCTTTATTCAAGAATATATGGAAAAACAATCCATACATAATGTTATGATATAAAATGGATCAAGTGAAAGTGTGTGCACTATAACACTCCTCTACTCTCTTGGATATACAAAGAAATATTTAAAAGATATTTCTAGTGTTGTCAATGAATTTTATGGTCATACATAGGATACTCTTAGGAACATAATTCTACTCTACAATTGGGACCTCTCATAGTTCCCACTCCATTATTATTTATACTAAGAATAAGGGTCTTTGATGTGTTATTAGGACATCTTTGGTTATGAGATATTAGAGTAGTACCTTCTATAGTGAATAAATGTCTCAAATAAATTCATGGCAATCAAGTGGTAAAAGTTATAGGAATATAATATGAATATATTTTAGAAAAAATAATATTTACTCTTCCTAAATAATAGTTGTTTGGCACATACATTAATAAACACAACAATGAAAAATTCTATAGAACTATTCAAGAGCATATTACAGAATCAATTTATCCATTTATTTATGAGAATGATAAAATTATACATGAGTATATATAGTTAGTTATAAATAACATGGTACATTATCCTAAGTAAAAAGTGGCACTTGAAAAAAGGTATTTATCTCCTAAGGCAACACAAGTTATTCATAATACTTGACCATAGGTACATGCATTACATCTTCTCCTATTACACATGAGGATACAAGTTTACATGGGTAAATGAGAAGTTATTTAGATGATTATATTAAAACACATATTTATTATTATTAATATTTAATGACATCTATAATTGGAACTTCCTATTCATAGGAAGCCACTTCTTCATATCATGCATTGGGTTATCCATACATGCCTTCCATTACAAACATGATTGGTTAGCTACTTGAATTTCCATTTGTACATATATTCTTTAATTTTACTTCATTACTAATTTTTATATCCATTATCCTAGCATTATTCTATCAATTGGACTTATATTCAATTTAGGCACTTTCCATCTTGATTTTCAAAACTGATTTGAACAATCCAAAACAACTATCTTACAATACTATCAATGTTTTTTCTTTATGTAAATCCACTTATTTACTATAGGATGTCTATCATACTATGAATTCATTTTCACTTACATGATAACATCTATATACTCTTACTTTCTCTATGAGCACACATAGCCTCTTTCTTTTTGGGGGGCATACACATTCATATATTTATCAATCATTTTCATTATATTTCTATGACTCCTTTACACATACACCTGGGGTATATTAATTTATTCCCTTCTTGCTGCACCATGATTTATCACCTTTTTGAGAATTATTTGAACCCCTCCCATGTCTTATATATTCATATATTTGCTTCTTAGCACTTTTAAAATAAGTTCAAAAAATTCAAAAAAAATCATATATGTCAATAATTCAAAAAAGTTGAAATATTTTCAAAAATTCAAATTTAAGACCTTAAAAGAATATTTAATTGTTGATATCTTCCTTCTTCCTATATTTTATTTATTTCATGTTAAGTATATATCATATTTAAAATTTTAAATACACACTAATTTTCACAAGGTAGATGAGTGTGATACATGTCATACTATTACATGGTTTTTTGATGTTGGGCTTCCCTTTTTACCAAGTAGCCTTGCTAAATTGGTGGAATATATTTGTTATCTGTGAACATTTCATTATTTTGTGTCTATCCACACCCTCTCTACCATATTGAGTTATATATAATGCAAATGTTTTGATAATCACTCATACTTTACATTGTGTTATATTATGTTTCATGGGTCTAGTGTATGCTTGTATCACACTCAAGTATGTGTGAAACATATGGGTATATAAATGAGATGATATCTACTAAAATAAAAAAATAACATAGATGGAAATGAGATAGTAAACATTTGTATGTTGAATATTTTTGTATTTTTGAATTTATTTGAATGTTTTTGTATTTTATAATATTTAGAAAGGAAAAAGGTATAACCTATCATCCCATCTAAGGTATGCTCATATGTATCTCCAAACTCAGAATATGGTACATTATATTGGCTATGTAGACAATCCATTTTTATCACTTTCATGCCAAAATTGTACAATTTAATGATTCCAAGCAACTACATATGGTTTGGTTTGAAGTTATGTATTCATATAATATACATATTTAAACTCACTTTGGGGCATCCCAAAGTGTGACAAATTCAATGTATTAGATCCATTAAATTATCAAGTTCAATTATATTCTCTATTAAATTATCAATTTCTATGTTCAATTATCATTCTTATCAAGTTCTTTGTTCAATTATCATTATTTGTTCAATTATAAATTTTTCTATTCAATTAATCATTTTGGTCAATTTATCTATTCAATTCCCTCTTATTTGATCAATTCAACATTTTCCCCTTTTCTATTCAATCACATTATCCTCAATTTTAGTCTAATAATCAAATCCTCTTATTATATTAATTAAATAGGTCTTTGAGCTATTTCATTAATTACTAATTGAATTACTAATTTTCTTCTTGTCCAAAGGACATAAAAAGATAATCTTGAGGTCCTAAGAATATACCCTTGTGAACACACCAATTATTCAAAGAATTATCCTTAAAAGGGGATAATTTTCTATCCCTCATCTTAGAAACAAGATGAATGGACCACATTTGATATCCATGTTCTTTCTTTGAGAAGAGACTCCACCCATAATCTAGGAAACAAGATGAAGGGACCACATTCATTCATCTTTGATATTTACAAGAGGCATCCTCCACCCTTCATCTTGGAAATAAAATGAATGGATTATATTCATCCATCATTTATATCTGAAAAAATAATCCTCCACCATTCATATCAATTAATATTAAGGGCTCATATCATTGATCCATGTGTAATATTAAGGACTCGTTTATAACTATTCATCTTGATTTCAAGATGAAGGGTCATCCTTGATCCAAATTTATATAAATACATATCTTTTCATCAAATTTCAACATGTTCAAGATATACGTCAAAGTGTTATCAAATCATCAAGTCTCTTTCTACATCAATTTTATGCTCTTTAATCAGATCAACATGGTCCATACCTTTAATTGAGGTATATAAATATAATTGGCATTGATAAAAACCATAAAAAACTACATCCAAGCCTTATCCCAATAAAGATAATTTACAATAAAGGTTTGCATTATGTTTTTTTTAATTTCTAACATTATAGTCTTTTATATTTGTTGAGCTCATGAGGTCCTAGGTTTATTTTTTTGTATTTTCTATCAATTTAGTTGTGCTTTTATAACTTTGTAAAAATATAGATAATGTGAATTCTATCGACACATATGGCATGATTAGTGGGACCACACAACCCACACCTTTCATTTGAGCCTATACACCAACCTTGATTTTGAAGGAAAATTGATATTTTGACTCTTTTATTTTCATTTTTTTGTATTTTTTTGTCTTTGTGTATCGATGAATTCATCCCCAAAAATAGTGAAATAATTTATATTGTTATTATAATTGATGAAGTCTCTATAAATGATGAAATCATTCCGTTTTATTTTCTAGTCTATTTTGTTTTATTTTTGCATAGGTTTGCTTATCAAAAAAAATGTTATGTATTTTATTGAATTTGTATTAAACTTCAGTGAAATTGATAGCATTATTAGAGAGTTTATTTTGTATTAAAAATACTTCATTTTATGAGTTTTGGAAAAATTGTTCACTTACCAGTGAAATTGTTACAATTTTGGTTTTTTACTCATTAGTGAATTTATTTTAATTTCAGTGAAACTATCACTATGTTTAGTGAAATTTTCATAACCTTAGTGAAATTTTTCTCCTAATTGGGAAAATCATCTCTATTTGGTTTTATGTCTTCTATTTATTTTCTATGTAGGTTCTTAAAATGATAAAAAGGTCCTACATATCAATGAAATTATCTCTGTGTGAAAATTCAAGATTTATAAAATAGTTAAAATCAATATCCTTAAAGTGTTTAAAACCATTAATTAAAAATTTAACCACTTGTATTAATGGTTTATGATACTTTTATTCTAATTTTACAACTAACCAAGGTAAATTTCATTCACATTTACAAATTGGTGTTTAAGAAAGAACAAACCACAATTACTTTTGTGCCTTAAAAGCACTTTACCTTGAATTCTTTGCTTAAATAGTTGTGTTATTTATAATTCTTGTTTAGTTGTCTTATTTTCTCTTGAAATATTACTTGACATATGCTCTTCTTTTGCCCATTTTTGGGGTCTTGAGAATCAAAAATAAAGTATGTCTTTCCTTTTTTAATTTATTTTGGCTTAGTGAGCAGGATTTCATTATCTCCTCATAAGTTATTTAGGGGTGCATTGACCTAGGGTTTCATCTCCCAAAATTGTACCAAACCCACTTATCTGATTGGGTATACAAACTAATCATACTGTTTGATTGGATAGTGGTTGAGTGGTTATTGATAAGTAAAATAGGTCCTCAGAGCATACACATACTAGACATCACACTTCACTAAGTAATTGATGGATAAAGTGGTTGTGAAAGGGAAAAGACCTTTTTTTTAAAAATCTATATGTTGGACATCCACTTGATAAATTATTCTAAATCACCCACATACCACAAGGTATATGGGACCATCTAGTTTTGCTAAACAAAAATTTATACTAAAAACCTATTTATCATAGAATTATAACTAATGTAGGGATACAAAGGTTAATAGATCCTAAAGATTGAATTTTATGTAAAACCTTTTGAGATAAGGGGGATTAAAAAAACCTACCAATAATCACAATAATTAATTATTTTTAATTTTTATCCTCTCAAAAATAAGTATATCAAAAGGATTAGTGGGTTTAACCTAAACATGTGTCATTTTCTAGAGTAAGTCAATATTTCATGAGTCCTTTAGTTAAATTTTATCACATTATATTTACACAAAGAGGAATTATTCTATCTATTTTCAAATTTGTTCTATCTTACCTTATTTTAAACTTGTACACTTCAACCATTATTCTTGTGTGAAATCATATCTATGTGTTGTCCACATGATTCAAAGCACTTTTCCAATTTAGAAGCTTACTCCAAGTCAGATATTTTTAAGTCTTATCATTTTTAAATATTTTCCTCATATTTATCCAAAAGACATCTTTTTTTATCCAAGTCTATTCCAAATATTGATTTTAATATGCCTCGTTACACTCAAAGTGCTATGGCCTATAATACTACTTATGAAGATGATTGGATCCAAAATCAAGTTGATCCTTTATGAAAGACCAATACAATAAAAAATGGTATGAGAATTATTATCCTAGGGATCAAAAGGGTATGGAAGTTCATCCATTATAATATGAATAAAATCCACCTCTTTATGATACCCCTCAAACCCATTTTGAGCACCAAATATATGTCAATAGAGAACAAAATCTTGTATATTTAATATGGATGGGAACCAACGTCCCCCATGATTTCTCTATAGAAAATATACATAGGGAATAAATATTAAATCCTATAACTAACCATGTAATAATTATAGAGTGGACTGATGATACACATTCTTCTTTCCATAATTCTAAAGAGGTTGAAACACTAAAAAATATATAAGTGTTGAAAAAAAGGAAGGAATTACTTGAATCTATACCCAAAATATTGCCCATTTTTTTCTCTAATTACAAAAATATGAGAAAAATATTAATGCCCTTCATGAATTAATACTCAATCTAGTGGTTGATCCTCCAATTTAACATCAATAAAAAGATTCCATAGTTGGTCCACTTCCTCAGTGTCGTAACATCCATGACTCCTAAAAAAGGGTACTTGTAGAGTCTTCACAACCTATTGTATAATAAATTCAAACATTTCCCAATCCCCAAAAAGTGCCTTGCAATCCCATTCTTGTGAAGTCATATGATTAAATTCCTTCACAATAATTTCAAAATTTAGGTTGTTCCCAACAAGTTTCCATTAAACTAAAAACTTTTCCATCAAGTTTGTAATTTCCCCAATCCAATGTATCTAAAGGTCCCTATGATGTTCATCAAGTCTTATCTAATACCAAAAAACATGTTCTAACTAATAAATATCAATTCTTAAGATTAAAAAATCACTTCTTCCTCTACCACAATGATGTATTTCCACTTTATCTTCTAATCATAATCCATACCAAGTTCCTCCAACTCAATTCAATCCTAGATATAGAATTGATAATTCTAATTGGATAGTAAAAAATATTGATTAAAATACTACCAATAAATAATACCATTATCAATCTTATAATATTCCATACACTTCCTAAAATACTCTCATTATTTAGGAATTGCAAGCAATTAAAGATACCATATCAAGATTACAAGATGGTAATCAAAATAGAAAGTAAAAAATAGATCATATATGTCCATATCAATTTGAGTCTAGTATTTTACATATAATTTTATCATCTCACTTTGATCTTCCAAAGTTTGATAAATATAAAGAAAAAGGCAATCCAAAAGAACATCTAAGATTGTTCTTTGTTTCTTTCTAAGAGGTTAGTTATAATAGAAATATCCTACTTCATTTGTTCTCATGGAGTTTGGTTGGACCTACATTATAATGGTTTACACATCTTCCAAAGAATTATGTTCCAAGTTTTGATGACATCTCAGAAGAGTTTGTCAAAAAATTAATACCATTCTCAATCCTATAATATTCCATACACTTCCTAAAATACTCTCATCATTTAGGAATTGCAAGCAATTAAAGATACCATATCAAAATTACAAGATGGTAATCAAAATATAAAGAACAAGATGGATCACATATGTCCATATCCATTTGATTCTAGTATTTTACATATATTTTTATCATCTCACTTTGATCTTCCAAAGTTTGATAAATATAAAGAAAAAGGCAATCCAAAAGAATATCTAAGATTTTTCTTTATTTCTTTCTAAGAGGTTAGTTATCATATAAATGTCCTACTTCATTTTTTCTCATGGAGTTTAGTTAGACCTGCATTAGAATGGTTTACACATCTTCCAAAGAATTATGTTCAAACTTTTGATGACATCTCAAAAGAGTTTGTCAAACAATTTTCATATAATATGGAACATGAGTTAACTATGGTGGATTTATGTGCTATAAAACACAAGGGAGGTGAAATTTTTACTACCTATCTTCAAATATGGAATGCACTATCTTGTAAATGTCCACTTACACTACTAGATATTGAGTTGACCAATATCTTCATGAACAATGTGAATTCTGAGTTTAATACTAATATAAAATTACAATGTCTAGACAACTTTGGTGATGTTATCATAAAATAGGTTCAAATAAAGAGAGCATTGATAGATAGAGGATTGATTGAAATCTATTACGTAAATTAGTCTCAATGTCAAACTTAGAACCAAGCTTCAATGTCCAATCCAACAACTGTGGTAGACAATCCAAAACCTTTCAACCAAAATAAAAATATGGTTGGTAATGGTGTTATAAAGGCACAACATATTCAAATATTTTAGGCACCACCTAAACTAAATCACCTCAACAATAACCACTTGAATTTCAAAGGCAACCTCCTCTACGAGGGTAGTTTGATTGACATCCATTTTCTGAGTTAGTGGAACCTATTAAGATTGTGTTTCACAAAATTATGGCTACAAACATGAGTGGATGGTTGAACACTAATCCTTTTGATGAGTCTCAACATAAATCATAATGGTATAGGGATAATGAGTATTATGAATATCATAGAATTAAATGGAATGCAATTCATGGGTGTATACAAATTCAACATCTTATAGAAGATACATTTGATAGAGGAGAAATATATTTGAACAATGTATCATCCTCTAACACTAGTCAAAACATGGGAATATACAAAAATCTAATCCATTAGCATAATACCAATCAAAATTAGCAAAGGGTGACTAATAGTCTTAATTAGAATTAGGGGTCTTAGGCTAATAATGTTGATTACCATTCCACTCCATATGATTACAATACAGTGGGACATGTCATGGAACATCATGTTACAATCATTACCATAAATACCCATACCTATTCTAGTAATTATAAAAAATCAAATCCCTCCATTAGATATTCAGGTCCATCTATCCTAGGAGCTCCTCTATCTCATAATTATCATCATTGAGTTCTTATTCTAGGACCTATCTATTCAACCCCACATTCTATCATTTCTATCCCCACTCAAGATTATATTATTAAAACTCAACACTCAAAGATTTTCATTCAAGGGCCTAGTCATAATCCACCTTATACTTCTCATCTTATTCAAGATTAGTCTAAATACAAGTAGGAAACACTCAATTTTCTGAGGTCGACTTGACCATCCCTTGTCCCATGCTATTAAAATTTTCAAGCACGTATTTTACCATTTTTTCATAATTATTCCTTGGATGTTCTTGTCATTTTTTGAGTACCTATTCTTATGTCTTATAAATAATCAATTATCTTTCCTTATCATCAATTTTTATGCAATCCCAAATCCATAGGATAACTACATTTGGCCTAAATTCCATGTTAGATTTAATGTCCATGGGACTCTATAGGCAATGTCCACTTGCTTGAAGAATTATAGAGTCAGTTTGGTTACCCATTTATTATTCTTATATTCCCCCTTAGTCATGATTATTTTTTCATACCCTTGGTCTCAAAGAGAAATGCCTTATTATCACACTAATTTTTTGAATGGAATATTTACTTGCTACTACTCGTGTGTTTTTGAATGGAATAATTATTTATTTCTTGGGTCACTTAACTTGTTACATTTTGCTTCCTGCATGACTCTTGGTTTCTTAATCAAGATTTTTGGATGCAATTAAATGTATTCAATCTTGATCTCATTCATTATTTGATTACTTATTGACGCATTATTTTGTTACTAGATTTCCTTAATTTAGTGAATTATATTCATCACTTAAGTCTTGATTATTCACATCATGATTTTGAGTTTTGAGCACTTGTATTTGAATTAGATTGAAGTGCATTATGTTGAATATTAAAATATTGATTATTCATATATTATTTTAAGTGGTATACATTTACATTTTGAATTCAAAATGTAATGCATTTTCTCAAATGAATGTTATCATGATCTTTCCTAGATTATGATGCATATTATCATGTGCAATATAAAATTTCAATTTTTAAAATGGTTCACATATCAATTCCATCAGTCAAGTACATATCTATATATCTAATCAAATCATCTAAGCTAAATAACATCATAATCATAAAGTCCATATGTCACATCAATTACTATAAGTAGGAGCATTGCCTAACAAACAAGATCATAAATTAAATCATGTCTAATATATGAGCAAGTGATATAAGAAAATGAAATGAAGCATCACATGAAATAACATATAATATCATATATATTTCAAGGTGATCAATGTCTATATACATCAAATGGGGCATATACATCAAAAGAGGGAGTATAAGTATAACTTAGATCATCTAAGTAAATCACGTATACATAAAGTACATCTCATAAATAAAAATACAAGTACAATGTCTCCATTATAGTCAACTCTGATTATGAATGTCTCTAGTGGATTTATCTCTCTAAACCCCCTATCAATATTTCTCTCATCTACCATCTGATGGTGTTAGTGGTGGAGTTAGAAGACCCATGGTGGATGATCATGGTATAAGTTGTGCTACTGATACGACTAACAAAGAAGACTTCTATGATTAGGATGATCTAGAAGATGATCACTAATATGCCCTATACTTTGAGAATGTAGGTCTCTTAGTGGCTTGATGTACTATTGACTCATATAATGTCTTATAATATGTAACTTCATCCTTAGCTTGAAGGCTTATGTCATGAATTGATATCATGCCTCTCTCTATGGCTACCTCTCTAGCCTCATCTTGCTCAAGCTATAATCTAGCTATAACTACTTGTAACTTGTCCCTCTTAGTCCATGATAAGTCCTAATTTGATAGATATATATCTCTTTATACTACCACTTTGGCATGTCCTTATATCATCCAGTCCCTCTCTACTCTTCCTCCTCTCTAATCTCAAGGTGTGACTCTCTATAGTCAGCTATATTTGAATCTAGTGCATATTGGCTATATCTACACATAATCTAGACATCTCTATCTGATCTATAATGATCTACACATATATCATGGATAATTGCTAAGATTGGTGATTTAACCATGCCTATAATCTTGCAAGCTCATAAAATCTAGAACTGGTCTCCTATCTCAACCTATCAATGAGTGCTTACATCTTTATTGATAATGAAGGTATAAAGGAAATGGCCTACCCAACATCCATTGTTGACTATCTACCTCCATAATATCCTCATTTATATCAATCTCCACCTCATACTCTACATAATCAATCTCTATATCATCTCCCTCCTCCATATCAATGTCCTATAACTCATCATCTCCCTCCTCTTCTACTCTACTCTCCACTACTTTAGTTATGGTCACTTTTAATGCCCATCCATTTTCTCCATCATATAAAATGGAAAATATTAATAGGTGACGATGAGCCCACCATGCCACATAGGTATTTAATACTCCTACATCAGCTAGCCCACCTATGTATACACAAATAACTAAGGGTACTAATCCAAAGCTCACTCTACCTTCTACTTAGTTTGGGTTTGGTCCCTACTAGTGTCTCCCTCTCATAGCATGTGAAAACTTGTGTGGACATGGGGTACATAATATCATAGAATAAATTGATGTAGTACCCTATCTATTTTTTACCACTCAATAACATAATCCTATCAGCCTATAATATAGCAAGGAGTGGTCATGTAAAGCATATATTATGCATCTTCTAGACACTGGGATTGTATGTCTTGATAAATCTCATCAATAGATTACCTATAGTATTAGATCTCTCTCAAGTGGATCGTATGTCCTAAAACAATTTAATAACATGCATATTCTATGGGATCATCTAGATCCCTCTACTATCACCTACCAACTAGATGCTCAATGGCTACATGTTCCCATGCCCACACTTGAAGTAATGTATATGGGTTGATACTCAATCCATCATGATGAACCATGCAATGAATATCATGGTATAGTTGAGATAATATAAATGGACCTAAGGCAAAGATAATTGTATCTATTATCATGTCCCTCACTACCCCTCCTAGCCTCATATGAAATAACTAGCCACTCTTGTTAGGTAGTAAATACTAATGATAACAGTCATGAGGACATACACAACTTGATAAAACACTATAAGTGTAGGGGCATCCTCCTCTATCACTTCATCTTAGGTAATTTCCATCACTATATCTATGTCATCAATATCCACATATCTTCCTACCAATCTCAATGTATAACTATCTAAATAGCTCCTCCAAGACCTCATATCTATCCCTTGGGGACAGCTAGTATAAGGGATAGCCTTTGATAGGAACCTATAAAATATGCTAAACATACTCTAATGTGACTATGATATCCAATTTAGATGGATAAAATTTCAATGTCTCTGACCTCCAATACTTGTTTAAAACACTCAATAAATCCTGATATACTCTAATAGCTCATATCCTCACTATGTGTAGTAGACCAATTATGTCAAATAATGATGGCACATCACCTGTCCATATGCCAGGCTGATATAAAACATGCAACCATGAATTTTGAGCTATAAGCACCCCCACTCACTTGAAAAATATATTCCAAATCACTCTAAAAAATTACCTATTTCTAATTTTCTAAATCACATTTCTACGATCTAATCATATATACTTTTATAATAGAATCATTACATCTAGTTCTATCAGTCTCATAGATCTTTTTTCTATTTCTTTATTTATTTGTGTTTTAGTCAACTATTCCATTATGATAATTTCACTATTTTTGATCTGAACTCACTATTTTATAGGCCAATTTTTCCATTAATGCGATGAATCTAGCATTGCCTTCATCAAAATATTAATGATTTCACTGATGATGTAATTTGCGCCATTCTTCTCTATTCAAAATTTCTATTTAATTATCTGACAAAATCCATACCATTTCATCAAAATTGTGATGATTTTACCAATGGATTGGACCTTTTCATTAGTCTTATTTTCCATTCCACTATTTGACTAACCCTAGGGATTTTGACATTTTCATCATTTATAGGGGTAAAGTCAACATTTTCAAGATCTAATTCATCGATTAGTTTGACCAAATCACTATTTTGGAGAAGGGATTTGCACCATTTTAATTAATGGTATTTTCACCATTTTCATGAATGAAATTGCCAAACCCAAGGACAATTTATCTAATCTAGTGACCATATCACCATTTTTGACAATGAATTCATCATTTACATGGATGAATTCATTGATATTAAAACAATGATTTCATGTTTCATTAAACTTTAAAGATCAATAAATGAATTAAATGCTAAAGTAATAATAAAATAAAGGTACCTATTGGTGGCCCTATCCCATGTGGTCATCTAAACTCTCAAACTTTGTCTAGAAGTGCTCTAGGTTTTGCTTGATGAGGAATTCTATGAAGGTTCCTTGTGCGTAAAATTTCAAAGAAAAATTTTCAAATAGCAGAGTGAAAATGAATTATTTTTATACCCATGATGAATATGTAACCTTTTATTTGAAAAAATTTCTCCTCAATGCACTTTTTTATTCTTTAGAGGCCTATTTTTATCCCTAATGTCCTTTTTTCATCCCATTTTTGCCTATCTCTTTCATTTTCCTCCTTGTCTATCATTTTGACATCATTCTATCATCATTTTAAGGTTTCACTCAGCCAAATGTTTATTGACTATCCCCTTGAAGAGTCATAGATGGCTTACCAAACAAAATTTTGGGGCACATTTAAACCCATTTACTAGACTTTTTTTAGCAACTTCTTCAAAACTAACATCCATCAATTTTTTCTACGATCATTTTTATGAATTTTTATTCTTTGAAAATTCATTGATTTGTCTACATATTTCAATGCCTTCTTAAATTAGGGTAAACCATTTTTATCAATTCCATGTAAAAATTATATAAGGGAACAACTTCTTACAATTACACATGGTTTGGTCTAAAGTCATCTCTTCAACTAATATATGTGTTTGAACTCACTTTGGGGTATCCCAAAGTATGACAAACTCAACATATTTGATCTATTCAATTATCATTCTCTATTCAATTATCAATTTATCTATTAATTATCATTCTTTGTTCAATTATCAATTTATCTATTCAATTCCCTCTTATATTATTAATTTTTCAATTTTCCCTTCTCTATTCAATCACACTCTCCTTAATTTTAGTCTAATAATCAATTCCTCACATTATATTAATTAAATTTTTAATCAATTACTCTTCCAATTACTAATTTTCCTTTTGTCTCCTTCCAAAGGACATCTTGATGTAAAAAGGGAATCTTGAAATCCTAAGAATATACCCTTTTGAGCACACCAATTATTCAAAGAATTAGCAATAAGAGGGGATTATTCTCCACTCCTCATCTTAGAAACAAGATGAATGTCCAACATTTGAGATCCATGTGCTTTATTGGATAGGATGTTCCACCCTTCATCTTGGAAATAAGATGAAGGGCCCATAATCATTCATCTTTGACATTTACAAGTGGCATCCTCCACCCTTAATATTGGAAACAAGATGAAGAGCCTACATTCATCCATCATTGATATTTACAAATATCATCCTCTACCCTTCATCTCAATTGAGATCAAGGTCTCACATCATTTATCCATGTATTTGTTCCATGTTAACTCTTAAGGATTCTTTTATACCATTCATCTTGATTTCAAGATGAAGGATCCTCGATTTAGATTTTATATAAATACACCTCTTTACATCACAATTTAACATGCTCAAGTTAGATAATGAAGTGTTATAAAATCATCAAGTCCACTTTTGCATCAATCTTCTATTAATTATTCAAATCAACATGGTCCATAACTTTAATGGAGGTTTTTAACTAGAATTATCATTGATAAAAACCATCACAAGCTACATCTGAGCCACATCCCAATAAATACAAGCTACATTGAAGGTTTTCATTACATTTGTTTGAATCTCTAAAACATTGTAGTATTTTTTTTATTTTGTTAAGATCATGAGGTTATAGGTATGTGTTTTCATATTTACTATAACTTTGTTTTGTGCTCTTAAAAATTTTGTGAAAATATAGAGAATTCATATCTATCGACACACATACCTCCTGTCAAAATAAATATGATATTATGGATCAATTGAATAACATGCTAGAGTATATTTCCATTTTAGATATTTTATATAGTTCTCTACTCCACAAATATTCCCTGTATGACCTTTTGAGCCTATCTCAAGTGCCTAGCAATATTGCACTAGATAAAATTTAAGCAATGGTGGGACATTTATCTCCTATCCCATAGTTGACATTTGATCAAACCAATATATCATCCCTTGGGGATTTTCATACTAATTATCTATACATTTAGGTTAAAATTACTAATCACAAGATCAAGAGAGTAATAATAGATAATGGATTAAGTGTTAATATTGCTCCACTAAAGCTAGTTATATGACTGGGATATACTTCAATACATTTAAATAATAATACCATTACCATCAAGGGATATGATAACATAGAGATATAATAAGCATGAAAAATTTCCTTGCCTATTCAAGTTGGATCCATCATTCATAACACCCTTTATCATGTAATTGATCTTGATTTACCATACAATCTCCTTCTTGGTCATCTATGAATTCACAAGATATATGTTTTAAATTCTTCTCTACATCATTGTATAAAGTTTCCTCATGCTAAAATGGAGGTGATTATTCCTAGAGATTTGCAACTATATCAATATTACAAAAATCTCAAAGTAGAAGGTTTCCTATATACTTACTATCCTAGTGATATAACTCCCATTAGGAAAGATAAACAAGTAATCTCTAATCCACTACCATCTAATTATGTCAAACCTGACACCCTTGATTCTTATTATAGATAACATTTTTCCTCATTGAATTCCTCTTATTTTAACATTCATGACAAAGGTCTGGGAATGTACAAGATGGAGGATGATTTTCATGTGGCTAAATTACCTAGATCACCTAAGTCTTATGGCTAGCCTAAGATGGAGAGTATAAGAAAGGTATAACATATCATCTTATAAAACCTATCCTATTTTTTCTAATAAAGGGTTTCAATCAAGAATATTTGAAACCAAAAGATGAGTCATGGTTGTACGATGAGGATCTAGATCCTTATTTCTAGAGTAAAAATACCCTATTCCTTATAAAATTATGGTTCATAATGCTTATAAAGGCAAGGGACTAGGGCCCAAAGAGAAAGGTTGATTAAAGACTATTATTCTAGTGAAACATTAAAATAAATAAGGTTTAGGATATAAAATTATTAGGTTAGTCCCCAAACATCCTAAAAATTGCTTAACCCATGCATTTATTAATGATGTTCCTAATAGTGACACATATTCCTACTATAGTATATATGATGAGCTCACCAATATTAAATAATTCAATTCATTCTCTATTCTTACCATTTCTATTATTATTACCACTCCCCTCACCCTCTAATAACTTGACCTTATGAATTAGGAGCGATAATATGATAATGATATCACTCTTAATGAATTCAATAATAAAGAATCACTATTAGAGTTCTTGGGTCTGAGAGATAGTTAACCAATAGGAGACCACAAATATGACTTTATATCTTGTGGCTTAATTTGGGGAATAAGTGAACTTTCTAATTTATAATAAAAATAAAACATCAAGATATTTAATTGAAAACCTTTCTGAGGTGCTTATAGATCATGGAAAAATAAAATATAAAAATGTGTCCTTTGGTGAAAAATTATTTCAAGCACCATTAGATGAGGAAGTTCACTCTCCCCCATTGGAAGCCTAAGAGTCCAAAATTATCCATCTATAATATAATGTTGAGATAAATCCCAAATATCATGATGAATTTAAGCATATGGTTATATATAATCCCCACTTGGTAGCTCATTTGGCCATTACTCGAGGTAAATGATTTTGATTCTTCTTATATGGGTCCATCTACAAGATCACATTTTGAGTTTAATGATCATTTGCCTTATTTTTATCCTATTTTAGATGATGGATCCACTATTCTTGTGGAAGACACAATATATGTCAACATTGGTACTTATGATGATCCAAATATAATAAATATTGGTGCATCCCTCACTATAGAGGAATAAAAATTGATCATTTCCCTTATCACATAATTCATCAATATATTTACATGGACATATTTAGATATGTTAGTTCTTGATCCATCATTAGTTGTTCATCACTTGGTTATAAATCTAGATGCAAATCTAATTAAATAAAATATATGCAAGATTCACCCATGCATTAATCTTTTAGTCAAGGTTGAGTTATAAAAGTTATTGAAAATAGGTTTCATTAAACCCATTCCATTTGCAAATTATATTTCCAACATTGTTCCTATCAGTAAGAAACTATCCGACATCCACATTTGTAAGAATTTAATAAATATAGATAAGTCTTGTCCTATAGATGATTTTCCACTATCAAATATAGATATGATTATGGACTCAACAATAGGTTACAAATGTTATCTCTCATGGATGTATTTTCATGATATAATGAGATTAAAATTGCTCCAGAGGATCAAGTCAAGACAACATTTACAACCCCTTGGGGAACATTATGTTATCAAGTCATGTCATTTATCTTAAAAAATTCATGAGATATTTATCAATGAGTAATGATTATAATATTTCATGATCTCATATATGATATTGTGTAAGATTATGTTGATGATATCTTAGGAAAATATAAAACTCATGCAAAGTATCCAATAGTGTTTCAAAGAATTTTTGAATGGATTCATGAGTATAAAGTACATATAAACTCTAATAAATGTGTTTTTGGGTTTACCATATGGAAAATTGTTAGGCTTAATTACCTCTCATAGAGGTATTGAAGTCAATCTAGAAAAAGATTAAGTAATCAATGAAATGTTATCTCCTTCCAATCTAAAGAAACTACACAATATACAAGGAAAAATACAAGCTATTAGATGATTCATTTCTGAAATTATTTATCAATGTCACCCATTAATTCATCTACTAAATAAAGGCAATACATTTCAATGGAATGTAGAATGTTAAGAGGTTTTTTATCAATTGAATTAATATCTAACTAATCTTTTTGTACTTATTCCATGTATGCCATGAAATCCTTTCTTACTATAACTTTCTATAACTGATAGTGCCTTGGGGGCACTCATTTTTTAGCATGATGATAAATGGAAAGAGTGATCTATTTGTTACCTAATCAAAACATTAATATCTTATAAATACAATTATAATCTAATTGAGAAAATATGCCTTGCATTAGTCTTTGCTTCTCAAAATCTTAGACACTACATGTTAAATAATAAGACAGTGTTGATTTCTAAAGTGGGCCCATTTAAGTACTTATTAGCCAAAGAAACTCTTATAGGTAGAATATAAAAATGAGTCATGTTGTTTATAAAATTTTATATTGAGTACACACATCAAAAAGTAATTAAAGGACAAGTCTTAGTTGATCAACTAGCTAATGAACTTATACAAGATTTTGTTCCTATTATAGTAAAATTTCATGATGAGTTTGTTATGACTCTAACCAAATACAAAAAATGGAAGTTCTATTTCAATGGTTCTTTCACATCACATGGTTCAAGATCAAGACTATTATTTATCATGCCCCATGTAATTATCATTCCTAAATCTTTCCACATTAGCTTTTCATGCACAAATAATATCATTGAATATACAACTTTGTTTGCTAGACTTTATCTTACTATGTAATGAGATAATTAACATTTAAAATTGTATGGTGATTATTAGATTATCATAAATTAGGTCAATGATCAATATAAAACAAAGGATGAAAAGCTAATGCCCCATAAAATTATGGTGTATGCTCTCAAAATCAAGTTTTAAACCACTTAGTTTGAGTGGATCTAAAGAACCAATAATAAATCAATTGATGATATGGATAATACTAGATAAATGATTGTACTTTATTATTTTGTTCTAGAGTATGAGTTCCTCATTGAGCATATTCTTGTTCCAACTTAAAATTATTCACATTCAGAGAGGATATGTGTCATTGCTAGTCCCAATTCCCCTTGGTACCATGACATCTTCTCCTATCTCCATGATCATATCCTTCCACCCAATCTATCTCAAAACCAAACAAAATAATTTATCTAAAAAACTTATATATACAATATAATTGGTAGATCATTATATCATATAAGCTATGATGGATCTCTACTTCACTATTTAAATATATATGAGAATCTAACTTAGCACTTAGGGAAGTCCATAAAGGGATTTATAAGGCTAACACTAGTAGTATGGTCCTAGTAAATAAAATATTCTGTATTGGTTATATGGTCATATTATCCATGCTCTAGTATACACACTTTCAACAATTATGACTCCTTGGCCATTTTCCACTTGGGGTCTTGATCTTGTTGGCAAAATTAACCCTACTTCTTCCAGTGGCCATAAACACATTCTTATTGCAATTAAGTATTTCATAAAGTGGGTAGAGGAAATCCCCCTTAATTATATTAATGGTAAGAAGATTTCAAAATTCATTCTAAATCATATCATTTTTTGTTATGGCATCCCTTCCACCATAATTTATGATAATGGTACATCCTTTAAAAATAATGATGTCACCACCCTCTATTTTGAGTTCCACATCAAGCATAAGTTTTCCACTCCCTATTACCATCAAGGTAATGGCTAGGTATAAGATTCAAATAAGGCACTAATAAAAATAATTAAAAAAACTAATAATACCTTTGGTTATGATTAACACATGAAAATATTCCCAACCTTATGGGCATATCATACCAATGTTCACACTCTTACTAGTGTAGCTCCTTATTTCTCAATCTATGGTTATGAAGTTATCTTGCATATTGAGATAAAATTTCACTCATTACACATTTCACTAAAATATATCCTTGACAAAGAAGACTACCAAATGGGAAGATTAACATAGCTAGACCTTTTGGATGAAAAACAACTAGCTATCCTCAATCACCTAAAGTCTCATCAGAATTGGCTATATTAGGGTTTTAAAAAGAGGATTATTTATCGAGAGTTTGATCTTGGTGAGATTATTCTTAAGGATAATCAAAATAAAACTAATACTGAATGGGAAATAAAGGTAAGGTCAAAGCAAATTGGCTAGGCCCATTTATTATTATAGCTAAATATAGGTTTGGTGTATATAAACTGGTTACTAATTATGGTGATGAATTTGATGAGATAATGAATATTATGCATCTTAATTACTTTTATGATTAAATTTATCACACCATATTCTTTAAATGTTCCTACTTGGGGGCTTTTATATTCCATTTTGTCTTTCCCTATTCCTTTTCACCCACTCTTGGGGGTATTCCAGAACTCTTACTCACATTTTGTCCTATTACCACCCAAATTTGATTACAAATGCAACTCAAAAAATGAATCCATATAGTATTTAGTTTCAATGAATATCAAAACTAAAGCATGGGTTTTGTGTTATACTCTTTTTTTCAAAAAAAAATTTAATTATGGAAACTTATGATCTATTGGCTTGTAAGGCTTATATTATTCCCTTAAGTCCCTAGCAATTCCTTTTCACATTCCACCATACATCCCATTCACACCTAGGATATTTGTTTCAAGGAAGAAGTTTTATCCTATTATCCATTAATTTTGATAAGTTTACAAAAAATTGTTCATGTTTGATCACCACCCTTATTCATGTGTCATATCCCTATTAAGAAATCACACCATGATTACCTTTCTATTTGATAGGTGTTTATGGATTTGTCATTTCCCATATCTTATTTTATATTTAATGTTTAAAATACCCTTATTTATAACTTATTCCATAAATCTCTAAACAATTAAAATATCCCAAAATTCCTAAACAGTTCAAATATCCCAAAATTCCTAAATAGTTTAAATATTTGAAAAACCCTAAACATTTAAAGGTGAAAAAAAATCATAAATAGTGGTGTTTTTTCCCACAAGGTACCCATCTCTATTATGTCTTAATTAATTAGTTATTATCTTGTTACTCAACTTAGATTTATAGTTTATAGTATTTAGGTGTCACATCTTGATGTATTTCATTAGTGATTTTTATCTCCTTGTAAATATGATATTTACAAAATATGGGACCAACTTATCACACTCTCACCATTTTGTAAGTTAACCATGTTCTTGCCATTTTGTAATTTTATATTCCATGATCTCACCATTTTATGATTTAATCACACTCTTTCCATTTTGAAATTTTATCCATTCTATCTCAAGTCATTAATTTTGTGTCATGTTCATACCTATCATTATTCTATTCCCAATATCTATTGAAATATAATGGCTTGAGATCATCTCATCCATCCCTTATCCCATTCTCTTGACATTTTCAAGTGTATCCATTGACATGTTAGAAAGCTTATTCAATTATACACTCTCACCTTTTTATGAGTCCTTATTCCTATGTCTTATATATAATCAATTATCTTTATTTATCATCAATTTTTCTTTAATTCCAAATCTTTGGGAAAACTACATTTGGCCTGAAGTCCATGTTGGATTTGATGTCCATGGGACTATGTAGGTAATGTCTACTTGATTAGGGAATTTGGAGTTAGCTTGGACATACATTCCTTATTATTATAATCCTCATTTGATAATGATTATTTTTTCATACCCTTGGTGTCAAAGAGTAATGCCTTATTATCACACACACTGATTTTCTGAATGGAATGCTTATTTGATTTACTTTATGTGTAATGTTTACTAATTTATTAGGTGCCTTAGCTTGTTACATTTTTCTTCCTACATGAATCTTGGTTTATTAATCAAGATGTCTGGATGTGATAAAATGTATTTGAGCTCATTTTTTACTAATTATTTGTTTACTTATTGATGTAGTGTTATGTTACTCAATTTCCTTAATTTAGTGCATTATGTTTCTCACTTAAGTCTTGATTATTCATATCATGATTTTGAATGGTGAACACTTGTATCTAAATTATATTGAGGTGAATTATGTTATACATTTAACTATTGATTATCCATATCTTATTTTAATTGGTGTACATTTTAATTTTGAATTCAAATTATTACACATTTTTATAAATGAATGTTATCATGATCCTTCCTAGATTATGATGCATATTGTCATGTGTAATATAAAATCAAGTTTTAAAATGGTTCACATATCAATTTCATCAATAAAATACATATATATATATATATATAATATATATATATATATATATATAATCTAATATTCTAAACTAAAAAACATCATGATCATCATATACATCTGTCTCATCAAGTACTACAAGAGAATGTCTAACATCAATATCATAAAGTAAATCATGTCTTATATATGAACAAGTGACATAAGCAAATGAAATGAAGCATCACATGAGATAATACAAAATTTCATAAATCTCATATATATATATATATATATATATAAGTGATAAATGTAAATATACATCAAAATGGAGAATAAAAGTACAAATTAGATCATCTAAGTACATCATGTATACATCAAGTATGCCTTCTAGATCAAAATACAAGTACAATATCTCTAGTATAGTAAGCTCTGATTATGAATATATTTTGTGGATCTATCTATCTAATTTACCTATCGAGAGATATCTCCTATCCCATATGGTGGTGTTAGTGGTGGTTCTGAAGGACCCATGATAGATGATCACAGTGTAGGCTATTCCACTAATATAGCTAAAATATAAGAACTATGTGATCAAGATAATCTAGAGGATGATCATTATTATGCATTATTATCTAAGAATGTTGGTCTCTTAGTTACCTTAGATAATATGACTTATATAATGTCCTATAATATGCAACCTCATCCTTAGCCTAAAGGATCCTATCACAAATGGGTATCATGCCTCTCTTTTTGGTTACCTCTCTAGCTTCATCTCGCTCAACTATAGCTAGGTCATCATAGATTGTACCATATCTCTCTTGGCCCATGTCGAGTCCCACTCTACCATGGTTGTGTCTCTCTATGATATAACCTATGCATGACCACATACCATCTATTCCCTCTCTAATCTATAAGAATCTCTCTATGATCTTAAAGTGTACCTCTTTGTAGTCAAGTGTATATAAATATAGTGTATTGTGGCTATCTCTGCACCTAATCTCAAAATCTTTGTCTAATCTACAAAAATATGCACATGCATTGAGGATAGATACTAAGATCAATGGTATAGTTGTACATGTAATATTAAAATATTAGTATCTCTATAACTAATCTCCTATCTCAACCTATCAATGAGTGCCTAGGTCTCAGATGATACTAAAGGTCTAGAGGAACTAGCCTACCCAATATCCAATGTTGAATGTCTACCTTGAATAATCCCTATCCTATTTATATACATCATATCCTCATATGTATCAATATATACCTCCTCTTATATGTAATCAATCTCTAAATTATATCCCTCATCTATCTCAGTGTCCTCTAGTTCCTCATCCCCCTCATCCTCTACTCTCTTATCCACTGCTCTAGTTATGGTAACTCTCAAAGCATGTGCGTAATTTCCAATGGAATGGTTAGTTTCAATAAGTTATGCTAATCCCACCATGACTCATAATCCTCTATCACTCATGCATTGATTGACCCACCCATGTATACCCAACCAACCTAGGGTACTAACCCAAAGCTCGCTCTAGCCTCCACTTAGTTTGAGGATGGTCCCCATTATATCCTCTCTCAAGCTATGTGTGTAAACATATGTGACCCTTGTGGTACATTATATTGTAGACCAAAATGTAAAAATGAGTAGTTATGTATAACATGTACTCAACATTCTATGGCCATTAAAATTATATGTATCAATAGGGCCTACAAATGTCATGTTAGCCTCAATAATCTCATCAATAAAATGCATGTTGTACTAAAACTCTCCCAAGTGGCTCATATGCCCTAGAACAATTTCATAAAATCCATATTCTATGGGATCATCTAGATCCCTTTACTATCACCTACTAACTAGATGTTTAATGGCTACATGCTCCCATGCCTACACCTAAAGCAATGTAGATGGGTCGATACTCCACCAACCATAATGAACTACATAGTGAAGATCATGGTATAACTATGATAATATCACTGGACCCAAAGCAAAGACAACTATATATGTCATCATGTCCCTCACTACACCTCTTATCTCCATATGAAATAGTTAACCACTATTTTTAGTAAATAGAATACCACTTACAACCATGAGGACAAGTACAATTTAATAAAACACCATAGGTGCAAGGACATCCTCATCCATAACCTCATCTCAATAACTATCCATCACTATCTCTATCTCATTAGTGTCCACATATCTCCCTTACACCATTACAATGTCTAAATATCTAATCAACTCCTCTAAGACCTCATATTTATCCCTTAGGGCCAACTAGTATAGGGGATGACCTCTGATAGGAACTTAAAATATACAATGGACATCCTCTAACATGAATATGATCTCCCCTATAAAAACCCAATAATTTGATGTATCTAACCTCAAATGCTCAGCTAAATCATTTAGTAAAGCTCTATCTACTATAATAGCTACAATCCTTATTATGTATAATAGACCAATTGTGTCAAAGAATGCTGACACATCACTTGTCTATATGCTAGGATGGTTTAGAATGTGTGACCATCACTCCCATGATATAAGTACCTCCATTCCTCCTAAAATCTAATCCAAATCACTTTGATCAATAATTTATTTATACTTTATAAATAACATTTCTATAGTCGAATCCTATCTACTTGTCTAAATCAGGACATATAATCCTATTAGTGTCAGAGATCATTCTTTATGTCTTTCTTTATTCATTTTTTTGGTCAACTATTCCATTATGATGATTTAGTTGGTTTGAGGCAAATTCACCAATTGATAGGCCAATTTCACCATTAATGTGATGAGTTCACCATTAAAAAAAGGATAGACCATTTCACCAAAATTGTTATTATTTTGCTAATGGAATGGACCTTTTTCTCAATCTTATTTTCCATTTCACCATTTGAATATCCCTAGAGTTTTTTGACATTTTCATTATTCATATGGGTAAAGTCAACATTTTAAAGAACCAATTCATAATTTAATATGAAAAAGTCACCATTTTAATTATAGGAATCTATGCCATTTTGTTGAATGGTGATTTCACCAATTTTATAGACAAAATCACCAAAATTAAGGACCATTTTGCTAATCTATGGACCAAATCCTCATTTTTAGCAATAAATTCATCATTTACATAGATGAATTCACTAATTTTGAAAATGGTGATTTTGTGTTTCAATCAACTTTAAAGAGTAATAAATGACATTAAAAGAGAATGTAACAAAAAAATAAGGTTACTTATGGGTGGCCCCATCCTTTGGAGTTGTCTAAACTCTTAAACTCAATCTGGAAGTGCTTCAAGTCATGCTCAAAGAGGCATTTTGTGAAGGTTACTTGAGAACAAAGATTTAAAGGTAAAATTTTCAAATAGAAGGGTGAAATGAAATTTTTTTCTACCTTAGGGTGAATCTATAAGCTTTTATTTGAAACATAACCCTCATTGCACTATATATCTTCTCTGGAGACCTATTTTTCACCCTGATATCCTTTTTTATCCCATTTTTTCCTATCTCTTTCATTTTTCTTCCCCATATATCATTTCTACACCATTCTATCATCATTTTAACTATTAAATTGGATAATTTTTATTGATTATCCCATTGAGGGGGCATCTAAGGCCTACCACATGTTTCTTTGGGGCACATTTAAACCTCTTTACTAGAATTTTTGACATCTTCATTCAATTTAGCATCTGTACAAATTTATATTATGATGATTTTTAACATTTTTCATAGTATTTGATAAAATGTTACTTTGTTTAAAACTCACAACTCTTCCTCAAATAAGGGCAAATGTAAAAACTCCATTTTTCACTTCTATGTCAAATTTTAAAATGGAATGATTCCAAGCAATTACACATAGTCTAGTCTGAAGTCATTTGTTCATATGATATACATGTTTAAACTCACTTTGGGACATCTTGAACTATGGAAAATCAATGTATTAGATCTATTCGATTATCATGTTCTCTATTTAATTATCATTCTCTGTTCAGTTATCAATTTCTTCATTCAATTATCATTCTTATCAAGTTCTTTATTCAATTTCCATTCTCTATGGATTATCAATTTCTCTATTCAATTATCATTTTGGTCAATTTATCTGATTAATTCCCTCTTCTATGATTAACTCAAAATTTCCCCTTTTTTTTCAATCATATTTTCCTTCTCAATTTTAGTCTAATAATTGAATCCTCACATTGTATTACTTAAATAGGTCTTTTATCTATTTAATTACTTCCTCTTACAATTAATAATTTTCCTTTTGTCCCCCTCCAAAGGACATCTTCATGAAAAAAGAGACTATTGAGATCCTAATAATATAACCTTATGACCACAATAATTATTCAAAGAATTATCAATAAAAGGGGATTATTTTCCACCCCTCATCTTGGAAACAAGATGAAGGGACCACATTTTATATCCATGTGCTTTATTAGAGAGGATGATCCACCCTTCATCTTGGAAAAAAGATGGAGGGTATACATTCATTAATATTTGATATTTACAAGGGGAATTCTCCACTCTTAATATTAGAAAAAAATTAAGGGCTTGTATTCATCCATCATTGATGTTTGCAAAGATCATACTCAACCCTGCATCTTGATTAAGATGAAGGGATCACATCATTGATCCATATGCAGTCTTGAGGACTCCTTTATAACCTTTCATATTTATTTAAATATGAAGGGTCCTCATTGATATATATTTGTATAAATATACCTCTTTGCATCATATTTAAACATACTCAAGATATACGATAAATTGATGTCAAATTATCAAGTCTATTTCTACATTAATCTTATACTCTTTGATCAAATCAGCATGATCCATAGATTTAATGGATGTGTATAACTAAAATTAGAATTGATAAACACCATCAAAAGCTACATCCAAGCCAAATCCAATAAAGACAGTTACAATTAAGGTTTACATTATGCTTGTTTGAATCTATAACATTATAGTATTTTATATTTGTTGAGCTCATAATGTCTTAGGTTTAAGCTTTCATATTTTCTATCACTTTTTTTTTAATTTTACAACCTTGTGAAAATATAGAGAATTCACATTCTATCAACATAGGTGATACTATCAAGGATCATGTGTAGGTATCACATCTAGAACTGTATAATTTGTGGTACTCTACATATATCTCATAGGACTCTATGGCCATGGGGAGGTAATAGAATAAGTAGGGGTTCATTAAACCCCATTGTTTAGTTATATGTGTTTTCATGGGTGAAATTATGATTGGAACATGTTTATCTAATATTAGTAACTAGGTAAATTATGTAGGTGTATATGAGGATTATGTGGAATCCACTGTATTCTCTATTGCAATTGTCTTTTAAGTATGGGCCATTTAAGAAAGGGGTTACCCTTTCACATATGGTTAACCTTAACAGGTTGTATAATTAGCTATTTGGGAATAAACTTATTTTGTTTAAATGGATTTTCATATGTAATTATAGAAACTATGACTAACCTATTGGTATGAATGTATTTAATACACCCATGCATTATGGAATGTATTATTTGTTGCTTATGTATCTTAGGTCATCCCAATAAAATATCAAATACTTTCATATATGGCATAAATAAAAAGCCAGTGACCACATTGTTAGACCAACTTGTAAAGGTAAATTAATCTCACTAATAACATGTTATGATTTCCCATCAAATGCTTTGACCATTTTGGTTGAAGGGTATAAATAATCATATTTATATCCCAAATTTTTAATTAATGCCATGGCACATACATTCTCACTAGCACTATTATCAATCATAACACTATGTATAGGTTGATGATCAAGGTATAATCAAATGAATAATGAATAAAAATTTGAGTCATCATATAAAATTTCACTATCATCAAATTAAATTTAAGTTATTTAAACCATAGGAGGTATTTTTCATGTATAAGTGCCAATAATCTCATCTAATGGGTTCCCATAATGTGTTGGAGGAGGATGTGCAGTTTATGCCATTTTCACTTCTAGATATTTCATAGAATGATCTTCCTATTAGGAATTAGTCCTCACATGGGTACATTAGTGAATTTAGGTTAGTAATCCATATTTCAAATATTAATTAGTGTGTGTATATTTAATATATGGAGAGTTTATTCCATAATGTAGGTGAGTTGTGAAAATGATGCACATAGTGTTTTAGGATATATTTAGGGGATATGGTGAGAAATATTAAGTGATAAGTGTAAGATATGTAGGGAATAAATTAGGGAGATATTTTAGAATTTTTAGATAATAATAATCTCCTTATTTATAGGATATATTTTCACTATAAATGTAACTAATGTTCTAATGAATAATAAGTTTGATGATTGATAATTTTTTTGTAGTGGTGAATTTGAACACTTGAGCTTAAGTTGGACATAAATATGGGGTAAACCTACATATAGTATCATAGTTAGTTTAATCAAAGGCCTCTCTTCTTATTTTTATCTTCCACTCTTAGTTTCTTATCAAATGGGAAAAATGTCTATGCATTATAGACCAATTATAGATCCATTACTTGTTCATTCAAACACACTTGCACTTTTTTAAATGGTCAAATAGTGCAAACCATGAGTGAAAATGCCTTTCATGTGACATTCATATACAATATCCTTCACATCCATTATTTTCACTCTTTGTATAGTAACTCACTTCATTTTTGTCCATTGTGTTCATGCTTAGTTTAAGTGTGTTTAACCTAGTTTAGGTGTATTTGAATAAACACTTGTAAAAGTCAATTTTTTATTAAAGTTTTTAAGATAAAAATAGACATCATATTTAATTAATATGTCCAAAACCATTTGTATTGGCTATAAATAAGACTTATTTATGTTTTGGTCATTTTTAGAATATTTTGGCTTTTTTTCAAGTTTTCTAGTTGATTTAATATCCATGGTTTTTTAAATAAAAAATGAAGGAAAAATAAGTTTTATAAACAAAATCTTAGGGTATTCATAAACACAATTCCCTTACCTTAATTTGTGAATAATTATATTATCTGAAGCAACCAATATTCTCATAAATGGTGCCAATGTATAGATCTACATTGGGGATTGATATCTACATTTTACATTGTAGGTCTCTACATTTCAATTGTGTAGAGTTGTAGAATCAGATTCATGAATTCAAAGGGTTAAATTTCATGGTAATCATGGATTGATTTTATTTTACCCTACTCTGTAACATTGGATTTGTGGGCACTGACCTTCCTATGGACTGTGTAATGTTTGCATCATGATCTATGTCAACACTAAGTTTTCCTTATCTACTCTGCATCAAATTGATGACCCTAATCATTAAATTCAATATGATTTTTTTTTAAATTATATTTTATCTATGATTTCCTTGAGATCCTAGATCCTAGAATGTAGTTATCCTCTACTAAGATCCTAAACAACCTAGATCAAACTCCCAAGCCATGACAATAGCATTCCCTGGTCTTGAAAATATTTGATCTCCTAACTATGGTGAGTCAACCCCTATATGGAGATATCAAATTGTGATATATACATTAGGTGACTAGATCTCTTCATCATCTTACTCAACCTAGATCTAGATATGTGAGATCCTCTCTTTAGACAATGATCTCAACATAAATGATCATACACTAAACCTTACTCCCCAATATAGTGTAACTTCTATATGTTGATTGTCATGGAAATATTCCTTCACTCAAATTAACATGGTGAATGTGTAAGATTTAACCCTAATTGGGTGTGTCCCTTTTATTTTTCTTTAATTTAAAAATCTAATAGTTTAAAACTTTTATAATAATATCTACATATATATTATTGAGCCATATTTGCTATTAGTTTTTAGGAAGTAAATTTAATAAGGGTGAGGTCTAAGAGTCAAACCTCCCCTAGACCACATTTTATTAATTTAAAAAATCATTTTAATAAATTTATTTTTAGTAAGGAATTTTTTAATAGAGAAAAAGTGGGTATATTGTCGAAATAAATTTGTAAATAAGATATGAGTGTTTTTTGACAATTTTTTAAAAGTCACTATTATTGTAAATGGATGTAATTTTGGTGGAAACTACATCCAAGGAGAATTTACATTGAGTGATGGGGGGAATATGAAATATATTAATCTCTACAAGTAATGTAGAAGATAGTTATAATTGAGGAATGAGGATGATTGTGCACTTGCTCTAGAAAGATATTTTTCTGACATTTTCTCCCATGTGACCACTAAGGAGGGGAATGTTAGGAATTAGTCCTCACATGGGTATATTAGTGAGTTTAGATTAGTAATAAACATTATTATATATTAATTAGTATGTGTATATTTAATATGTGGAGATGTTTATTCAATAATGTAAGTGAGTTCTAAAAATAACTCACATAAAAATTTATGGGATAGAGTGAGAGATAATAGGTGATAAGTGTGTGAGAGATTTAGGAAGTAGATTAGGGGGAGATTTTATATTTTTTAGATAAGAATAATATCCTTGTTTATAGAATATATTTTCACTATAATTAAAACTATTGTGCTAATTAATAATAATTTGGATGTTTGACAAAAAAAGTTGTGGTGTTAAATTTGCATACCTGAGATTTAGCTCTACCAAGATATGGGGTAAAACCTACACTTTAAATGTATTCTTAAATATATTTTGGTTATGGTCACCATGTTGTGAACCTGAATCCTTTGAAGGTTCATCAAAGGTAATTTACTAGTTATCAAGAAGATCTTGGGTCATATATTTAAAGGTATAACATATGTTTACAAAATGCATAGAGATTTGGTGATAATCACAATATGCATTAGAATACTATAATTTTGTTAGATGTCAAATCATATCAACCTCTATGGGATGAGCGAGAGATATGAGATTACACTCCACAAGTTTCTTAATTATCAAAGCTAGAGACTCATGTAAATTACCTCTTAGGTGCATTGGATAAGATGAACTAATTAAATTTTTATGACATTGCATTAACCATTGTATTTTTTTAGGTTATATATATTTTACATTGTATTTTAGTTTGACATGAAAACTTGGTATTAGATGTAGTTGGTGTGTTTGCTACATAATCTTGTTCAAAGAATTAAGTTTTATTTTATAATCTTGACAATATGGCATAAGTAATCAAAAGATTTAAACTTCTTGAAAACAATTGGCTCATGTAATGGGGAAAGAAAATTTTTCTTAAATATGTCTTGACTATCTTTATCTACCATTGGATTTGTTAATTTTGCTAACATTGTTTTGTATCTCTAAACATATTCATTGATAGGTTTATATATTCCTTGTATGATCTTAGTAATTTATGCATATGGCATCTTTTCAGTGATGTAGATGGATAAATATGCTAGAGACTGATCTACTATGGGTTTGAATGAATTCAATGATTAGATTGGTAATTCATATAACCATCTTAAATAATATTCCTTTAGGATCCTTGGAAATAATTTGGTCAAAATTTTATCATTTGAAGCATAATCAAGGCATGTTGTATAGAAAGATCATAAATGTTATTTAGGATCACCCTTACCATCATAAAATGTGAAATTGGGTGAAAAAAATAGTTAGAAAAGGGTGAAAAGATATCTCAAGTGCCACAAGATTATTTAATACATATTGTGAATCAATAGCATGAATTTATTTCAAAGCATTTTGTTCAATGTTAGTAACCTTAGCTTCCAAATTTTATATAACTTGGAGAATAGTTTTCAATATAGACCAATTGGGATTAAGACTTGAGAATCCACAAAAGGGTATGAAAACACCAATTGTGTTGCTCATTAGAACTGGTAATTGGGTTAGGGTTCATTTTAGTGGGCCCTATACAAAATTTGTGGTGGTCCCTAGGAAAATAGGATTCACAATGGTGGTGAATCATTTTAGAAGGTGTATAGATGCATAGGCAAATCATGTAACACCACAAGGCAAATTATGCATAAGAATGCCATAATTATGCAGATGGATTCTAGCTACATGTTGATGGCCATTTGCATAATATAGATAGATGCCAGCTACAAGCCAATGGATACCAAAATTTAAAAAAATTATTATGAATATATTAGTTACTCTATTTTATAAATTATGATTTTTAAATATTTCTATTAAATTGATAGGTTTAAAAGAAGAATAATTGTAAATCTATTTAATTATAATTATAGTTTAAATATTTTTTGGCATACATCATGTGCTAAGGTTTCCTACAAATCATAAAAATTTTACCACATCATGTCAATGAATGCCAATGTGATACATTTCATAACTACAAAGTGTGGGTAACCCCAACGCTATGTGATACTACTCATAATGCTCCCTTGTGAAGAACACATATCAAGCTTAATGTTTATAGTGCCTCTCCCTTGGGATAGGTTATCTATCCATGCATGTGGGATAATTATTCCCCATGTATGGATGTTACCAATGGCAAACACTAGGATATTACAAACATCTACTAATAGAGATGACATCCAATTGGCTTGACACTAGTGACCACTAGATAATTGTGGGTATTTCACCCTAATTATGGATGTCTACCATATGCTAGTAGACTCCCTCATTGTACTATCCACTGAAAACCCATAATTGGCTTCTTGCTTATCACAGGTGACCATAGGCATATCATGGGTGGATGCCTACAATATGTATGTGAATATCCACAATATGTTGGTGAGCATATGAAATGTGTTGGTGGATGCCCTCACTATACCATCTACCAGTAATCTATGGGAAGTCACCTACTTATCATGGGTGACCACAGTTGTATCATAGATAGATACCCATAATATATAAGTGGATGCCTATAATATGATGATGGATGTCTAAAATGTGCTAGTGGATGCCCTCACTATGTCATCTACCAGTAATTTGTAGGTGGTTTTTTACTTATCATGGGTGGAAATAGGGGTATCATGGGTGAATGCCTAAAATACATAAGTGGATGCATGTAGTATACCAATGAGGATTTGTAATATGCAGGTGGATGCCTACAATATATTGACATCTATAATATGTTGATAGATGTTGTTAAACTATGGTCATATACATATTTCCTTCACACCCATGGGTGTTTGTTCATAGAACATGGGAATCCTTTGATAGGTTACAGACATCTATCAGTGAACATCTTATGGGTGCCTGCTTAGTGTTTTTAGGTTTACACTACATAGAATTAATTTTTTATCGATGTTCACCTGACTATATATGGTAAATTCATCAGGATTGGATTTTGAGGTACCATCAAACTAAATTTATATGAGGAAATTTGTATTCAAATGTAGGAAAACCTCGCCTTGAAATGAACTTTGACCCTAAAAATTTAGAAAATCTTGCCCTATCAGCCTCTCCACAAAAATCACCAAATTAAAAAATTGAAAATTCATAGATTAATGAAGATTCATTGCTAAAAAAAAACTTGAATTGGGTTTAAGTATTATTTTTCTCACATTAAGGATGTAATAATAATTGTTTTACTTTTGGGGAATAATGGTTTGAAAACATATCCTTTGCCCCCACTAGATATAGTAGGCAATGTTGTGCTCAAGGGGAAGGAAATAAGAAGGGATATGTTATAGACATATTTAGTAGTACTAGTATTTTTTTCAAAGGAGAGCAATGGTTATTCACTAACACCTTTTTATTTTTGAGTTTCTAATATAGTATTTATGATATTGTGGAGATCTTTGGGTTTTACATGAACATGTTCTTGAAATAATGCAATAAATTCAACTTGTTCTTGGTTAAATTAATCATTTAATTATTAACATGTGTTTCAATATCCTCATTATTATGTTCATATTCTATGTTATTTTTTTTCATTATGTGGGTTATTGTCATTATTGGCACTCTCATTATTAGTAAAATTAGACATGTTATTGGTTTGAGACATTTTAGGTTCTTTATGGGGTAGCTAAAGATATTAAATAGGAACACCCCTTAATATAAGATTATGCCTAGGTTACATAAAAATGACAAAAAGAATGTGAAAAAGTACAAAAGGAAAAAACCTTAAGAGGCTAAAAACCTAAAGCAAATTAGGAGTTGTATGAGAAGACATATAGGTCAAGTTCACCAAATGTTTAATCCTTTTTTGGATATGTGGTGTTAAGGTTTAAATGGATAAAATAGCCTATATATAAATATGAATAAAAATATTATAGATGGGGATAATTAATTAGAATATTGGATAAATTAAAGTGTTGAGTTATGCTAAATATAAAAAGTACACTCAAAATAGTAGTTTCATTGCATAAACACGAAGAAGAGATAATATTTAGCTTATCCATAAATGCGTAGGTATATCTTAGAAGTGTAAATGTAGAAAAAAGTAGGGTTAAGATCATGATCTAGTATTTAGATTTTGGAAATATTATTTTTGGAGGTTTGGGCACTTGCATCAACCTATGGACACTTACATTGATGTTTTTGTCCTAATCTCAATGCAACTACCTTGCACATAATATTCATTATATTTTGAAGTAACCACTGTAACCTTATAGATTTTTTGTCACCTTTATATTGATTTATTTTATTCATATAAAATGTTTTTTATGATTGTATGTGGATCAAACCCTAACTATTCACCTTAGGTCTTTTTACTTTGCCAAAAATGGGTAAGAGGGCTTAGAGTGTGGAGATGACCTCAAGGACCCCTTTGTTAATGAGAACCACCTATATATCCAACACTATAAAGATTTCCTCAAAATTATTTATTTATCCTTTAGGTTATGACTTGTGTGTGCACAAAGGTGAAAAATACTATATTTAAAGGTATACAATGATCTAGCTTGTAACTTGACAAATATTGCTCATGGGCTATTTTTGAGTGATTCAGACCTATAATATGACTAATGTTAAGTTATGGAGCTAAAAGCTTCACTGTTATGCAAATGGTGGAGGTTGATGGGTTACAAAGTAACTGACATCGGTCAGAACCTACTGACATCAGTCAGGCAAGAACCAAAATTTACCGACATCAGTTGCGAATCAGCCGACATCAGTCATCTCCAGATAGACAGTGATTGACATCGGTCATCTGTGCATTCCAAAACTATTGTTCTAATTTTAGATGAACAGTTAGTTTGCATGTAAAGACTAATTTTAGTCTTGAGTCTGCATTTCTAATTATTGTTTGTTTTGGTATCTATTTAAGAGACCCATGGGGTTGTATTATAACAAGGACTAAGAAGGATTATATCCTTAAGTGTAAGATTTATAAGGTCTACAAGAGTGCAAGATCAAGAAGATCTACAGGTAAGCAAGGTTAGTTAATCTGTGGGGTAGCAAGATCAAGAAGACCTATGGGTGTGTGTGTGCAAGCTCAGTTAGATCTGTGGGGTAGCAAGATCAAGAAGATCTACAACACATGGTGTAAGCAAGACCAATTAGATATGTAGGGTGCAAGATCAAGAAGGTTTGTGGATGAAGGTAGGCAACAACAACCATTGGGTTGATTGTCACTAGAGGGAACAACTCGATATTGAGTTGGTTGTAATTGATTGAGAGAAAGAGAACTCTTGAGGGAGAATTACTGTATGCCAAAGAGGTGTGGGAAAAAAAGATTTCTTCATTGTATTTCCTTCTAGAAGAGTGTTAATATAGATTGTATTGTTTCTCGTATCACATATTCTTTTTTGGTCTTGAATTTTAGTTACTTATTACTTTTGGTTTAATTCCGTGTTTAGTTAATTATACAAAGGTAATCAATTATACTCTAAGGAGGATCTTGATAGTTGGTATCAGAGCTTGGTTCACTGACAAGTGGGTATCAGAGTGTGTTAGTGTTTGTTGATTACAGGTTCACTCTTAGGGGTTTCTGAATGAGTGGGAGTAAAGCAATGGTAGAAGAAAGTAAGCTAAGAATGGAGAAATTCAATGGCAAAGAGAAAGTGTAGCTAAAATTACAAACTGGCAACATATAGGTGTTGAAGGATGTCATGCATGTTCCCATCCTGAAGAGGAGTCTAATTTCTATAGGGAAGTTGGCTGATGAGTGTTGCATAGTAACTCTCACAGCAGAATCTTAGAAAGTTTCCAAGGGTGCACTTGTATAAGCAAGAGGTAAGAAAGTAGGTACACTTTATCTATCTACTTGTATTACTGATTCTCCTATTTTATCTACTTTAGCTGAAGATGCAAAGATGTGGCACTATAGGCTTGGTCACATGAGTGAGAAGGGAATGGATGTTCATAAGTCAAAAGGTAATCTTTCAAATTTGAAAAGCATAGATCAAGATTTTTGTGAGCATTGTATTTTTGGGAAACAGGTGAAAGTGAGGTTTCTCACAACTGGGTCAACAAAGAAGAAGCACATGTTGGAGCTTGTTCACACAAACATGTGGATATTAGCTCAAGGAGCTTCTATTGGAGGATCATAGTATGATGTTTCTGTCATTGATAATGCTACAAGAAAGGATTGGGTTTATTGCATAAAGAGGAAATCTGATGTTTTTGACAAATTTAAGAACTGGAAAGCCTTGGTTTTCAAGGAGAAAATGATGGATAGAGATCAGCTCAAGAGGCTGAATAATTTTGAGTAGGGAAAAGTTGATTTGGACAAGGTTATGATCCAAAATGAGCTCACAAGTAAAAATCATCACTCATAGGAAAACATAGATACCGATGTCGATTAGGTAAGAACTGACATCGATCAGAAAGGAACCGATGTCGGTCTAGTGGAGACCAAAGTCGGTGATGCTAGGTAGGTGGAAACTGATGTTGATTAGATAAGAACTGACGTCGGTTAGGTCAGTCACATGAAATTGACATTGGTCGGGTGTAGACTGAGAGATGACTGGGATCAATCACTGTTAGAATGAAATTTGGGTGGACAGCAAGCTGTCAATGAGTCTCAAGCACCCATTAGGAGGTTTGAAAGGGTAAGTAAGCCTCAAATTCATTATTCCCCTTCTTTATACTACTTGTTGCTCACTGATGGTGGAAATCTAGGAATTTTTGAAGAGGTAATGTAGGTAAAATCTAGGAAATAGTGGGAGCATGGCATGAATGAGGAAATTGATTCCTTAGAGGAAAACCAAGTGTGGGATTTGGTAGAGTTGCCAGCTAGAAATAAAGCACTAAAAGATGAATGGATTCATAGGTTAAAGAAAGGAGAGAATGGATAGGTGAGATAGAAGGCTAGGTTATATGGTCTTGAGCAAGCTCTAGGACAGTGGTATTTGAGGTTTGACAGGTTTATGACAAAGCATGGCTTTAGTCAATGTCAATGTGACCATTGTGTTTATTTTACCAGGTTGGATAATGATAGCTACATTATCTTGTTACTGTATGTAGTGTATATGCTTGTTTCAGTGTATATGCTTGTTTCAGGGTCACACATGTAGGGAATTGTTGAGCTAAAGGTAAAAGTAGCTCAGACATGTGCCAAGAAGGATTTAGGAGCAAAGAAAATCCTTGGCATGAGTATTTCTAGAGACAAGGAAAATCACAGGTTGATTTTGTCTCAAGAGGATTACGTGAATAAGGTACTGGAGAGGTTTGATATGCAGGATGCAAAACCGATAAGCACACCTATGGTTGGATAGTTTAAGTTGAGCTATGAACAGTGTCTTAAATCACATGATGAGGTTGGGTACATGGTATGTACTACACCTGATATTTCCCAAGCAGTGGGAGCTGTCAGCAAGTTTATGGCCAATCTAGGAAAGGAGCACTAGAAAGCAATTCAGTGGATTCTCAAATATCTGAGAGGGACCAACAATAGGTATTTATGTTATGCAGGGTCAAACACTTCTCTACATGGGTATGTAGGTTCAGATAGGGTAGGTGACTTGGATGGCAGAAGAAGCACCACAGGATATGTGTTCGTTATTGGTGGAACAACGGTTAGCTAGATATCAGAGTTACAAAAGGTTGTTGCAGTCACGGTGGCTAGCAAGGATAAGAACCCTATAGATATGTTAACAAAGCCAGGAACAAAGGAGAAGTTAAATATTCATTCAAATTTTTTTGGTATTCAAGATTGAACTTGAAGATGGAGATACAAGCCAGAAACAAATTAGAGGATGTATAGGTATAGGTACAGGTGTAGCTATTTATCTCCAAGTGGGAGATTGTTAAGTTGTGGAGCTAAAAGCTTCACTGTTATGCAAATGGTGGAGGTTGCTAGGTTACAAAGTAACTAACATCGATCAAAACCTGTCGACATCAGTCAGGCAAAAACCAAAATTTACCGACATTAGTTATGAATCGACTGACATCAGTCATCGCTACATAGACAGTGATCGACATTAGTCATCTGTGTGTTCCAGAATTGTTGTTCTAATTTTAGATGAATAGTTAGTTTGCATGTAAAGACTAATTTTATTCTTGAGTCTGCATTTCTAATTATTATTTTTTTTGGGATCTATTTAAGAGACCCGTGGGGCTATATTGTAACAAGGACTAAGAAGGATTATATCCTCAAGTGTAAGATCTAGAAGGTCTGCAAGAGTGCAAGATCAAGAAGATCTACAAGTAAGCAATGTCAGTTAATCTGCATGGTAGCAAGATCAAAAAGATCTGTGGATGTGTGTGTGCAAGCTCAGTTAGATCTGTGGGGTAGCAAGATCAAGAAGATCTGCAACACATGGTGTAAGTAAGACCAATTAATTTTGTAGGGTGTAAGATCAAGAAGGTCTGTGGATGAAGGTAGGCAACAACAACCATTGGGTTGATTGTCACTAGAGGGAACAACTCGGTATTGAGTTGGTTGTAATTGATTGAGAGAGAGAGAACTCTTGAGGGAGAATTACTGTATGCCTAAGAGGTGTGGGAAGAAGAGATTTATTCATTGTATTTCCTTTTAGAAGAGTGTTAATATAGATTATATTGTTTCTCATATCACATATTCTTTGTTAGTTTTGAATTCTAGTTACTTATTACTTCTGGTTTAATTTCATGTTTAGTTGCTTATACAAAGTTAATCAATTATACTCTAAGGAGGATCCTGATATTTGGTATCAGAGCTTAGTTCACTGACAAGTGGGTATCAAAGTGTGTTAGTGTTTGTTGATTACAAGTTCACTCTCAGGGGTTTCTAATTGAGTGGGAGTAAAGCAATGGTAGAAGAAAGTAAGCTAAGAATGGATAAATTTAATGGCAAAGGGAAAGTACAGATGAAATTGTAGACTGGCAACATATGGGTGTTGAAGGATGTCATGCATGTTCCCATCTTGAAGAGGAGTCTAATTTTTGTAGGGAATTTGGGTGATGAGGGTTGCACAATAACTCTCACAGTGGAATCTTGGAAAGTTTCCAAGGGTGCACTTGTATTAGCAAGAGGTAAGAAAGTAGGTACGCTTTATCTATCTACTTGTATTACTGATTCTCCTTCTACTTTATCTACTTCAACTGTAGATGCAAAGATGTGGCACTGTAGGATTGGTCACATGAGTGAAAAGGGAATGGATGTTCTTACATCAAAAGGTAATCTTTCATATTTGAAAAGCATAGATCGAGATTTCTATGAGCATTGTATTTTTGGGAAATAGGTGAAAGTGAGGTTTCTCACAACTGGGTCAAAAAAGAAGAAGCACAGGGTGGAGCTTGTTCACATAAACATGTGGAGACCAGCTCAGTGAGCTTTTATTGGAGGATCACAGTATGATGTTTCTTTCATTGATGATGCTACAAGAAAGGATTGGGTTTATTGCATAAAGAGGAAATATGATGTTTTTGATAAATTTAAGAACTGGAAAGCCTTGGTTTTCAAGGAGAAGATGATGGACAGAGATCAGCTCAAGAGGTTGAATAATTTTGAGTAGGGCAATGTTGATTTGGACAAGGTTATGATCCAAAATGAGCTCACAGGTAAAAATAATCACTCATAGGAAAACACAGATACCAACGTCAGTCAGGTAAGAACTGACATCGATCAGGAAGGAACCAACATCAATCTGGTGGAGACCAAAGTTAGTGATGCTAGGCAGGTGGAAACCAACGTTGATTAGATAAGAACCGACATTGGTCAGGTCAATCACATGGAACTGACATCAGTCAGGTGTAGACTTAGAGATGACCAGGATCAATCACTGTTAGAATGAAATTTGGGTGGACAACAAGTTGTTAATGAGTCTCAAGTGCCCACGAGGAGGTTTGAAAGGGTAAGTAAGCCTCAAATTCATTATTCCCCCTCTTTATACTAATTTTTACTCACTGATGGTGGAAAACCAAGAAGTTTTGAAGAGACAATGCAGGTAGAATCTAGGAAATAGTGGGAGCATGGAATGAATGAGGAAATTGATTCCTTGGAGGAGAACCAAATGTGGGATTTGGTAGAGTTGCCAGCCAAAAAGAAAGCACTGAAAGACGAATGGATTCATAGGTTAAAGAAAGGAGAGAATGGACAGGTGAGATAGAAGGCTAGGTTATATGGTCTTGAGCAAGCTCCATGACAGTGGTATTTGACGTTTGATAGGTTTATGACAAAGCATGGCTTTAGTCAATGTCAATGTGACCATTGTGTTTATTTTACCAGGTTGGATAATGATATCTATATTATCCTATTACTGTATGTAGTGTATATGTGTGTTGCAGGGTCACACATGTAGGGAATTGCTAAGCTAAAGGTAAAAGTAGCTCAGACATGTGCCAGGAAGGATTTAGGAGCAAAGAAAATCCTTGGCATGAGTATTTCTAGAGACAGGGAAAATCATAGGTTGATTTTGTCTTAAGAGGATTATGCGAATAAGGTAGTGGAGAGGTTGATATGCAGGATGCAAAACGGGTAAGCACACCTATGGTTGGATAGTTCAAGTTGAGATATGAACAGTGTCCTAAATCACATGATGAGGTTGGGTACATGGTATGTACTAGACCTAATATTGCCCAAGTAGCGGGAGTTATCAGCAAGTTTATGGCCAATCTAGGATAGGAGCACTAGAAAGTAGTTCAGTGGATTCTCAGATATCTGAGAGGGACCAGCAGTAGGTATTTATGTTATGCAGGGTCAAACACTTCTCTACATGGGTATGTAGGTTTAGATATGGCAGGTGAATTGGATGGTAGGAGAAGCATCATAGGATATGTGTTCACTATTGGTGGAATGGCAGTTAGCTAGATATCAGAGTTGCAGAAGGTTGTTGCAGTCATGGTGGCTAGCAAGGATAAGAACCCTGCAAATATGTTAACAAAGCTAGGAACAAAGGAGAACTTGAATCTTCATTCAACTTTTGTTGGTCTTTAAGATTGAACTTGAAGATGGAGATACAAGCTAGAAACAAATTAGAGGATGTACATGTATAGGTATAGGTGTAACTGTTTATCTCTAAGTGGGAGATTGTTAAGTTGTGGAGCTAAAAGCTTCACTATTATGCATATGGTGGAGGTTGCTGGGTTACAAAGTAACTGACGTCGGTCAGAACCTGTCGACATCAGTCAGGTAGGAATCAAAATCTACTGACATTGGTTATGAATCGGCTGACATCGGTCATCTCCAGATAGATAGTGACTGACATCGGTCATCTATGTGTTCCAGAACATGAACAGTTAGTTTGCATGTAAAGACTAATTTTATTCTTGAGTCTGCATTTCTAATTATTGTTTACTTTAGAATCTATTTAAGAGACCCATGGGATTGTATTGTAACAAGGACTAAGAAGGATTAGATCCTCAAGTGTAAGATCTCGAAGGTCTGCAAGAGTGCAAGATCAGGAAGATCTATAGGTAAGCAAGGTCAGTTGACTTGTTGGGTAGCAAGATCAAGAAGATCTATGGGTGTGTGTGTGCAAGCTCAATTAGATCTATGGGGTAGTAAGATCAAGAAGATCTACAACACATGGTGTAAGCAAGACCAATTAGATCTATAGGGTGCAAGATCAAGAAGGTCTGTGGATGAAGGTAGGCAACAACAACCATTGGGTTGATTGTCACTAGAGGGAACAACTCGGTATTGAGTTGGTTGTAATTGATTGAGAGAGAGAGAGAACTCTTGAGGGAGAATTACTGTATGCCCAAGAGGTGTGGGAAGAAGAGATTTCTTCATTGTATTTCCTTTTTGAAGAGTGTTAATATAGATTGTATTGTTTCTCATATCACATATTCTTTGCTGGTTCTAAATTCTAGTTACTTATTACTTTTGGTTTAATTCCGTGTTTAGTTGCTTATACAAAGGTAATCAATTATACTCTAAGGAGGATCTTGACAACTAATCTTATGACTAATATGAAAATAGGTAATAATATTGAAATATAAACTTAGTTTTATAATTTATTGTGTGAGCCTAAATAGGTCCTTGATTAGTATTTACTAGATTAATAATAATTAGCCTTGAATTTTTATTTATACCACACCTTTTGAAAATATCTCACGATAGGGTTAAATAAGACAAATTAGCCAACCCATAGGATTCAAAAGATTTAAAATTATATAAATTTTGAAGACTAAATACTTGATAATAATCTAGACACTTATGTCTACACAAGTGTCCGTGTGTGGGATGCAAGTGTTTGGAAGATTAAGAAGCTGCTGAGGATATGAAACTAATAGTGAAAAATATATGTCAAGTTTTAGGAATTATATATAATTTAAGAGATATGGGTCATCATAGCTGATAGGGTCAAACCATAATATAAATATTTAGGCATAGTTAAATGGTTAATAATTTAAGGGTAGAGCCTTCATAAGTATTTTTCAAGTATACAAGACTGAGTTGATATATAATTTAGATTTTAGTATCTGAATTGGCCCTTGGCCTTGTAATGTACAATACATACAATTATTTAATGGTATGGCATCCTCATATAAATTTCATGTTGTCCTTATAATTTTATGTTTATGTTAAATTCACATGTGCCTTACATGTGTCTTTATGTGTGATATATTATGTAAATTGTATGACAATATGTGACATTGCTTGTTACTATGGTACCATTATTCATATCCTACATTGTTTATATTTTTAATCTTGTTCCATGATACATATCATGCACATTATTCTTATTTTTTTCATTTATATATCTATATAACACATGTTTCATATATAATTCAATGATATATTCAATACTATGATTTAATAAATTTCAAATTTTCATATATAACTACATAATTTCATCTTTTCACATATCTTACAAGTCTTCTTTTGAGATTAGTGACTTGTAGGATATGTACCTCATCTCAAAATGGGGTCATCATAATTGGTTTTACTTGAGAATTCAAATCTTCATGAGGATTTTTTTTTAAAATTTATGAAAATATACAATTTTCACAATTACAACATGATTCAAAAATTTCAAATTATGGGGGCATATGACATGTATGTGCACTCATTCATAAAATACAAATTATAAGTTTGAAATAGTTAAGTTTACAAGTTCAATTGTAATTATCTATCAATACAATATATTATAGTGGGCATGATATTCATTCATGTTCATGTTACTACATTAAAATTTTCAAATTTCACTTCTTCAAAGTTAAAAAGTTTCAAATGTATAAAATTTTCAATAGAATCTAGATTTATGTATAGTAGTGTGATTTATTTCATTTTGTAAGTGGGGCATGTTAGAATATAGTGACACTAATATCTATGGTTTCACTTTATCAAGACATATTTTTTGGTTCCACTATAGTGGGCCATATTTTATGATTCCACTATAGTGGGTCACATTTGGTGGTTTGACCCGTTCATTTATTTTACATTTTACATATTCAGATGAGAGTTTTAGCATATAATATTTCCAAATCAAGGGTTTTCATGATTTTTAAAACTAAGAATTTATAACTCTCAATTATCTATAGGCTCAAAATTTATCCAAATGACTTGACAAGGGGGTTCACACAAACTTCTTTAATTTCAAGTTACACCATAATTAGATTGCATACTCTTTCAGGTGTATTCTTTCCTTGATCTCTTTTCAAATTTAAACAATAAAGTTTTATATTTTATAATTTAAAATATGAATAATAAATACTTTCAGTGGTATGCACAATCCATCTTCACATAAAAATATAAAGTGTGTATACACATTCAAGTTTGCATCTCTTTTACTTTAGTAATTTCACTTCATTGCATTAATAAAAACAAATGTGGAAAAATGTAAATGCTCAAATTTAATCATTAAGTGCTTGAAAATGTTTAATCTTGACATCCTTACCTTACTTGGACTATTCACCATTCATTTAACTTGTAATCTCTATGAGACCCTTCACTATTCCATTTACTATCTTGCAAATTATTGGAAATATCATTCAAATATCCCTATTCTTATTAAAGGTTTCTATAAAAAAAAATTGACTAGTCTTTATTGTGCCTTAGAGGGACTATTTTGGATAATTTGGAATTATTTATTGTCCAACTAAAAAACAAATATCAATAATATGCATACATTATTCAAAATTTAATAATTTTAAATTCTCTCCAATATAATAAATGGGGAATAGATCCAAATCATTACCATACTCTCCATGTGTAACTTGTGAAAAACTCAAGAACTATTCACTTTCAAAGATTATCTAGCATCCAATTTAGGGATATAAGTTTAGATTATCTAAAATAGTCCATTCAGATACAAGAACACACTAAGTAAATATGGCTGTAACCTAGCCTTATCCACTACTATGACCTTGTCTCCCATACTTCAATGGTAAATTTTCAAATTTAAGACATTTTATATTAACTCTATTGCACTTTTATTATGTTTGGTTAATGGAAATATTTCAATTATTCCTCTATATAATCACATCAAGGCCTCTAAAAAACATATCTAATAATCATTTGAAAAATCTACTACATATTAAGTAAAAGAGAACTAATCTTTCTAATTCAAGTTATAATTTATTATAATAGTCATATGCCAAGTTTAAAGTTATTTATTTTTAGGCCATAGGCATTAATTTTCAATCATTCAAGTCAATTTTATAGTTGCATTCATATAACAAATATCAAGATTTATGCACTCCTTCTAAGAGGGAGAACTACATCAATATGAGGCCCTTTTGGACTATGTAGGTAACACTCAGATTACATGGGATTTTCTTAAGATAAATTATATATTCCCCTTACCTAATTCCCCCATTTGTATTTGATATTCTATTTGGTTTATCTATAGGAACTAGGGTTTTACTATTATATATCTTCTATAGATCTAATCTACTCCAATTATCAATTAGTCAGCCTTATCTAACAATTACAGTCACTTAGACCAAAAAACTAATTGCATAGTCAATAAGACATGAATATAGTCAATAGACAAGGTTACATGTGCTCCTATCTACCATAGTGTGGCCCTATCCTAGTACATCATAAAATCTTGCTTTTGGTTGTAATATAGTTCATAAATATTTATAGCTAGTTTTACATCATAGATCTACTTACATAGTCAACATAAATCAAACCCAAGCTAGGTTTGCATATTATATTGAAGTTTATTATTTATAGCTCATTTTAAATTATATATTTTACATTTAAGTGTTTTATATTATATAATCTAAATCAATATTTCAAAGAGTTTATTGGTTTATAACATTTCTTTGGTAAATCAAAATAACCATTAAAGAAATTGATAAAAGATTGAATTTGGTACCCATGATAACGACACTTTATGTTTACATGGATGCATAAAATTTCATACTTTATCCATGAAAAACTTGATAGTAAATATAGATATTTCAATGTCCCTCTATGATATAAAATCTAAAATAATATAAATAATTGAATTATTTGAATTTGAAAATATAAGGAAAAATACACTTGAGGGTATATGAACCTTGTTGGCACTTGTCAAACTTTTTTGGATAATGTCATGGGGTGATTATGCCCCAAGGAGATGTAACCCACTAAAACATGAGTTTAGGTGTGTTAACTCTTCAACCAACATTGGATAAGGAGAAGTGCTAGAAGTTGAGCACCACGAAAACCTCAACTACACTACTCTAAGTATAATATTTATTTTTAAGAAGCTCAAAATAGGTTTGTATGCAAATATTTACTCTAAAATAGGTTTGTATGTAAAAATATCAACCATGTTCAATGGAATATATAACCAAAGTTATTATTCCAAACTATAATTCCCCATTGATCCATAATATAGAAATAGAAAAGTGTTTGCATGAAAACCATTCATGACTAAAATATTATCCATTTGTACCTCAAAGTGATATATAAGGCCATAATATATGTGTCATAATGTCATAATATGTATTTTAACAATTTTATATGATGAATTTAATCAATCCAACCCATATAATATGTCTCATAATGTTGAGGTGTTCTCATTTATGTCAATAGAGTGTTTTCATTGATATCATGAGAATGTTGTTTATGGTCATTGATATCAAGTTGATTGATGTCAAAAATGATGATGTCATGAAGTAAATATTGATTTTTATGTTCTAAATCCTATAAATTATATATAATTTTGATATAAATTATCTTTTAGGAAAAGATGGCTTGTGAAGTTGAGTTATGGTATAGTCCTTATGTAAAGGCACTAGTCATAACACAAGGAGACCTTGTATAAAGGCATGGGCTTGGTTTCTTGGTGATATGAGTGTTCTAATTAATGTGAGAATATGTATGGTATTTATTTAACAAGATATTAATATTTTTATGGCATGAAAGGAGGCATGAAAGTCAAGTGTTTGAGTTACCTAAGTCTAGTTATGGTATGAGAAGTCCTAGTGAGGAGGTTTGAGCATAATCACTTGGTAAAATGGATGAATATAGGAATATAAAGGTATTATATGGTTTTTTAAGTATGTATATGAGGCATTGGATCAATCAGGTGTGTTTCAAGGGTGAGCCTACAATGGTAATACCTACAAGCCTAGCATGCAACTAGACTAGTTTTAGACTCTGCCTAACCTAATGAAGGGTCATGAGGTGTTGTAAAGACCTATGAAGGATGATAAGAAATTTTATATCATGTGATAATTTTATTAATAATTTGAATGAGGTGAAGAGTGAATGAACAGTGGCTATAAGGTTAGTTTTAAGTCTTAGTGTGATCTGTAGGTCAAAAGCCTAGTGAGCAAAGTGAGAGATGGTGGCCTATTGAGGCATGAGATCAATTTTCCAAGGAAATAGTGAAAATTTGAGTATGTATAAAGTTTTAAAATGTTTTTTCAATTATTTTCATGTTATATTAAGTCATGGTTTGAATAATAATGATTGAAATGTTATCTTGAGGTCTCTAGAGTATGCGAAGTAAAGGTTTCCAATCCTGAGAGACACTTTTTGATACTTGTTGGAATGTGTGATTGTTACATAAGAAGTTGAGATATTATGGAGAGATGTAAAAGGTTAATATAGATTATTTCCAATCATTATGAGTTGGTTTTAGGGATATATTTTTATGAACAAATTTTAAAAATGGAAATCAATCTAAAACCCTCATAATGACCCAATATGGAAGATCTTGATGGAAATGGATTCGATGAACTATTTTTATGTTTGGAAAATTAATTTTAATCTCCAAATTACTTAAAATTGGCATTGTTTTGTTGAGTGAGTAAACCCTAAACAATAGTGTTTGTTTCTTAGAAATTTGGTATAACAAACAGAGTTAATCAAGTCAAAGAATGCAAATAATTAGAGAAAAAAGTTTGATAATTGTAATTTGTCATGTCCCCTTTTTAGTTGACATGTTCTAAGTTCATGGTTAGCCTATTATGCAACCCTTATAGGCTGAGAGGATGGTTAGAGGGTCTTGATGGAGATTGGCGTGGCTTCGTTTAGCAGAAATTTTCTAGTTGGCTTTCGTTTGGGCTCGATTGAACATGTATTGAGGGAGATATTAATATTTGATTGATTTAATCAAATATTAATGATTTGGTCTAATTTTAAATTAAAATCCCTAATTCTAATTTAAGAAAACCCTAATTAGGGCAAGCATATCTTTTGAGGGTATAAGGGTTTCTCATGGAGGCCATTATTGATTATGCATATGATTATTGATTTTGATATTGAAGAATTCTTCTGTGAAGACTAAGCCAAGGGTTCCAGGATTCCATTGCAGTGGAGAACATCAACTCTTCATTGTGTGCGATTCAGAGGCTATGAGATATCAGTTGATTTAATGCCAAAATTGAGAGATAGCTTCATCCAGAAGTTATCACAAAGGTGTATAGATTTGAGAGGTAACTTCATACATAAGTTGTCACAGAGCTTTCTAGGTATTTCTTTATTTAGTTTTTATTCAATATGTTATATAGATATAGATCTTCTATATTAGAGCCAGATATCTTCAGATCAGGGGTTGAAACAAATAGGGTGTGCTTTATAGGTAGTCGTACGGAGTCCGTACAGGTCTGTATAGGTTCACACAGATACCAACATTGGCAGGCAGAGATCCCCAGTGACTGACATTAGCCGACTAAAGACCGATGTCAGCAGAGAAGGACTGACAAAGACCGACGTTGGTAGTATATCGACCGATGCCGGTGACTGTGTGTTCGACACAATAGGCTGAGATAGAATTTCTAGATTCAAGCTCAATTTCCAGATTTGCCAAAGCCTAGGGTTTTAAGATAGAATATTTCCTATTATTTTATTTGTATGACAGAGACTCAATTGTAATTATCTGAATAAGTGAAAGATATTTGATTGGCAGATAAGAGATTTACTTTGATTTACTTATTTATTTAAAATTATCTTACAAAATCATATTCTTTGTTCAGAGCTTTTGTGTTTTTATATTCCCTATTTGAAGGGGATATTACAGTGGTATCAGAGCTAAATCTTGCCATCCTAAGGGTGTGACAATCTTATACAGCCACAAGAGTTGGGACCACACAGGTATAACACATGCAGTAGAGCCTTGCTTGAAGGTACCTAGTTGTTAGAACAATAGCGGATTATCATGAGTGACAGACGTGAGGGTAGCCCACCTAGGGGCCACAGGTATGATGTTGATCAGGACACTAGAGAATTTCACCATGCTATGATGACAAGCCAACAGCAGATGAATCAGACACTACAGGCACTTATGACTATGATAAGGGGGATGAATGCACTTGATAGATAGAATGGGGAACAAGGAGATAACCAGAGTGCTACTATTAATCAGAGACCCCAGTAGACCCATTCTAGGACCACTGATAGACCTACATGGCCTACATTTATACAAGATGAACCAGAGGCTTCAGCAGAAGAGGCGGCAGGGGATTTCCTATTTACAGATACCCTCATGGCTAAAACTGATGAGTGGAACTTATTATATCCTCATGTTCAGGAGAAGATGTCCTTTGATCATTTTGTTACTCTGAGGAGGGAGCACTACAGATTAGTAAGACAGGATAGGAGGCCTAGAGTTCAATTCAGTGAGCTGAAGAAGGCTACTGGTATGCTTTCTTTAACTACTTTTGATGGTAGTGGCAAGATGACAGCTCAAGCTTGGGTTCATAAGCTTGACACCTTTTTGGCATTGAGACCAATGTCAGATATAGAGGCCATCAAATACACCACTTTTCACTTGGATGGAGCAGCACATGATTGGTGGTACCATGGTATGGTAACACTTCAGCATAACTAGGTGACAGAGTACCAGGACTTTGTGGATAGATTGGTTGAGTGGTTTGATAGGAAGGATCTTGAGGTTTAATTTTGAGATCTAGCATAGTTGAGACACATAAGTAACTTGGAGTCCTTCATTGGGGAGTTTCAGAGATTGGCAGTCATGGTGCCCAATATTTCTGAGCGTAGATTGCTAGTTCTCTTCATGGAGGGATTGACAGAGCCATTGAGAGGTTGGATCAAAGCCTTTGATCCTCCTTCATTACAGGTAGCTATGAAGAAGGTGCATAGTATGGAGATGGTAGCCCCATCCCATAAATTTAACTTCAAAGGTACTTCTTCATCTAGAGACCATAAGTGCTCCAACACAGATACAGAGAGACCATATTTTAACATAGATAAATCAGGTGTAAAGAATGATTCAAAGGCCAATCCAGAAGCACCACCTTTGGATCATGAGGTGCTTAATGATCTATGTAGGAAGAAGCTTTGATTTTACTGCAGAGGTCCATATGATATCCATCATGATTGCCCTTTGAGGCCTAAGGGCAAGGTAAATCGTGTGATGTGGGCATATTATGAGGATTCAGATTCAGAGGATTCTAAATAGCAAAATAGTTCTGAGGGGGCAGAGGCAGAGGCTTTAAGGCCTAAGGTAGAGGTAGAGTTAGAGCTTCACATACAGGAGGCACGCCTATCCAACATTCAGTCAGATGAGTCATTCAGATTCCATGGAGTTTTGGCAGGGCAGAAGGTTATCACCCTTCTTGATACAAGAGCCACACATAATTTCATAGATGCTAGATTTGTGGAGAAGTGTGGACTCACTACCGAAGATTTTGAGGGCATCAGAGTTAAGGTAGCTGATGGTCATACTCTTAGGTGTGAGTGTATGATTAGAGACCTCCCATTACGCTTGAACAACTATGAGTTCAAGGCTGATTATTATGTGGTAGACATGGGGGATATAGACTTAGTCTTGGGTATGAAGTGGCTTTATTCATTTGAGGAAGTTACTCTTCGTCTCAAGGAAATGGAGGTTCTCTTTGATGTTGATGGGAAGACACACATTCTTAAGGTAATACGGGGCAACAGCTTTAGATATATGTTTTTTCATCAGATGGAGATGCCTACGCCACCTGACATGATAGAGTGTGATGATGAGTGCACATTGGCACCAACACAAGAAAGATATGAGGACAAGCTTGGTCTTGAGGTGAGTGCAATTCAAGAGTTATCACATGTGGTAGGGATTCAGCTTTCTGTTACAGTTAGGTCACAGGTTGATGATGATATGACTCTTTCTAGCCCTCATAATCTAGATTTAGATATTATTCAGGTATGGAGTTTGCTTGAGTTTCTTGCTAATTTTAATTTATGGATTGGATGTTGGGGTGCTTATCTTATTACTAGGGATGGACATGGCATGGAGTTTGCATTGATTGATAGCAGGGCATATCATGACTACATTTGGGATCTAGGTGGATTGATGGGTGTATCATTCAACGATTTCTTGAGGGCAAGCAATTTTAGGAGGGGCGGATTGTCATGTCCCCTTTTTAATTGATATGTTCTGATTTCATGGTTAGCCTATTATACGACCCTCATAGGCTGAGAGGATGGTTAAAGGGTCTTGATGGAGATTGGCATGGCTTTGTTTAGCAAAATTTTTCTAGTTGGTTTTCGTTTGGGCTCGATTGGACATGTATTGAGGGAGATATTAATATTTGATTGATTTAATCAAATATTAATGATTTGTTCTAATTTTAAATTAGAAACCCTAATTCTAATTTAAGAAAACCCTAATTAGGGAAAGCATATCTTTTGAGGGTATAAGGGTTTCTCATGGATGCCATTATTGATTATGCATATGATTATTGATTTTGATATTGAAGAATTCTTCTGTGAAGACTAAGCCAAGGGTTCTAGGATTCCATTGTAGTGGAGAATGTCAACTCTTCATTGTGTGTGATTTAGAGGCTGTGAGATATTAGTTGATTTATTGCCAAAATTGAGAGATAGCTTCATCCAAAAGTTATCACAGAGGTTTATAGATTTGAGAGGTAACTTCATACAGAAGTTGTCACAGAGCTTTCCAGGTATTTCTTTATTTAGTTTTTATTTAATAAGTTATATAGATATATATATTCTATATTAGAGCCAGATATCTTTAGATCAGGGGTTGAAACAAATAGGGTGTGCTTTATAGGCAGCCGTACGGAGTCTGTATAGGTCCGTATAGGTTTGCACAGATACCGACATCAGCAAGCAGAGATCCCTAGTGACTGACATCAGTTGACTAAAGACCGATGTCGGTAGAGAAAGACTAACAGAGACCGATGTCGGTAGTATATCGACTGACGTCGGTGACTGTGTGTTCGACACAGCAGGCCGAGACAGAATTTCCAGATTCAAGCTCAATTTCTAGATTTGCCAAAGCCTAGGGTTTTAAGATAGAATATTTCCTATTATTTTATTTGTATGATAGAGACTCAATTATAATTATCTAAATAAGTGAAAGATATTTGATTGGCAGATAAGAGATTTACTGTGATTTACTTATTTATTTGAAATTATCTTACAAAATCGTATTCTTTGTTCAGAGCTTTTGTGTTTTTATATTCCCTGTTTAAAGGGGATATTACATAATTAATGATCATGGTATTTTATAATCATATATATAATTCAAATATTATAAAATATTCATGGAATTTTACCTATCTTTAGAAGGCCTAATGATGCAGACAATGAGAAAAACTAGGCATAAGTGGGAATGAAATTAGGGAAATGTTGTCATGGATTAGGGTTGAATCCAAATGTGTAAGGATGTTTTTAAAGACATTTAATGATTTTTAATGTTGTTTATATATTTTTTAAATCCTTTTATATATAAAAAAGTTTCTCTCAAAGATGACTTGTCTTTCTCAGTGAGATCTGTGTATAAAAAGGTTTATATATATATATATATATATATATATATATATATATATATATATATATATATATATATATAATATTTGCCATTAGATATCAGTATCTTTGTGTTTGTATTTTTTTATGAAGATATATAAGGATAATATTAATTAATTAGGACTATTTTATGTCATATGCATAGGTTTTGGGATACAAAGTCATCATGATTAGTATTTAAGGGTAACTAGCAGATATAGGTATGCAAGATGGAGTGATGAGTTTGTGACATTACATCATGAGTTGATGTATCCAATACACATGATGTTTTCTTAATGAATTATATTACCTATAAATTATTTTAATAATTTTATAATTTAATATATGAGGTTGGATCATTGAATCCAAAATGGCTTGTCTAGTTGAGCAAGGACTATGAAAGAGAAGGTCAATAAATTGGTCTACAAGATCAATAATTGACACTATAAATTATGATATGGGTGTGTGTGTGTGTGTGTGTGTGTGTGTGTGTGTGTGTGTGTGTGTGTGCGTGTGTGTGTGTGTGTGTGTGTGTGTGTGTGTGTGTGTGTGTGTGTGTGTGTGTGTGTGTGTGTGTGTGTGTGTGTGTGTGTGTGTGTGTGTGTGTGTGTGTGTGTGTGTGTGTGTGTGTGTGTGATATGTCACATAGGAAATATTAATGTGTATAAAATGTCTTTGAGGTGTCCTTAAAGAATCTAAAAACAACATTCATTAGGACTATGTTTATAGGGATTTTGGTAATTTTTTGAGTGTTAGTGAGATTGGTATTCCTAAGTCATTATGTCCAATTTGTAAGTGCTTAAAGAGTATGATGGTGTTATATATATATATATATATATATATATATATATATATATATATATATATATATATATATATATATATATATATATATATATATATATATATATATATATAATTTTTATTATTTATTATTCATGGTAAGTGCCATATCAAGTGTTGGAGGTCCAAGTATGCATGAATGGTTTCTAAGGTGTATTGGTAGACTTGAGTAAGCTAAGTGAAGAGTTGTTATTGAACCATTATGTCCTAAGCAAAGATATACTAATAATGTGGTGATGTTATATATATTCCATGGGATCTTATAAATTCATCTATAGTGTTTAAAAGTTACATTACAAGTGATATATGACTAATACTTCATGGTTGTGTTTACAGGCTTGTTAGCAATCCTTAGTAAGTTATTTCCACAAAAAGGTTTGAGTCTTTCTGGCTTGAGTTATGAAATATAAAACACATGGTTATGAACCTTAGGTAATTAAAATTATATTTATGTGATTTTTTCCCATGGTTTCTTGGAAAAAATTTGTTCATGCTTCAGATATTCATAACAGACTCCTTGAGTATGCACAAGCCTAATATGAAGAGTATTATTGGTGTGCTCCAAGTAGTAATCTGAGCTAAAATGAGTTATGAAGCTATGATGAATGTATTATGGATATATACATGTGGAATATTATGTTTTAATACCATGTTAATTGTTTGAATTATCTCTAATAAGATCAAAATGTAATGTATGACTAAGAAGGCCTAATAGGTCTCTATGAGACCTAATGAAGGAATACAGTCTATTAAGATATGGCCAACTTAATGGATTAGTTGATCCATGTTTGTAACATTTTATTTAACATATTTAAATGGTAAATTAATTACTCAAAATTATATGTCTGACCAAGGTGTATGAGAGTAAAAAACTAGTATAAGAATAAGGCCTAATAGGCCTAATTGTATGTGTAGAAGATAAGAGACCTATGAGTGAATAAAAGGGTATATTGTGAAGGATAAGTATGTATTTAATACCATAAAAATATAGGAGATAGACCATAATGAGTATATAATAGAGCTAATATATGTAAATTTCAAGGTCAATTGACCTAATAAGCTTAGTAAGAGGCATATTAAGTGAGGAAGCCTAAGAGGTAGATTTGAGAGAGATACAGTGAATGTAGAGATACAACAAGGAAAAATATGGAAGGTATAGGAATGATTGGATGAGTGGGTGATTGGTCAATATGTGGCTGTGTTGGTGTTAAGTCACTCAAGGATTTGGTGCTTCCTTGCAAGTGGGTGTTTGTTAAAGACTTTATGAAGTTGGTTCTTGATAAATTGGGGTTGGTTCCCCAAGTTGAATGGGTTCTCAACTTAAATTTATTTATTAATTTATAATACAAGTTATCCAAGCTTTGTTTTAGTGGGTTTTATACCCTTAAGGGTTTCTTACTTACATCTAGTGATATTGTTTTGTATGCTCATGTATGGTTGTTATATTACTTTGATGGTTTGACATTGATTATATAATTATTTCTCAATGAATGATTGATGAGGATTGGATGATTGTTTTAAGATCCCACTGATTCATTCCCCCCATCTTAGTGGTTTTGCTTCCAAAATTTGGTATTAGAGCCATGGTCCTTTAAGAGAGTCCTAATAACCTAAAGGTGATCCTAAGAAGCACAAACTTGAAGTATGATGATGACAGTGTTTATCATGATTGTCTACCAAAGAAATATTATACTCGTAGAGTTGAATAATAATAAGAAGGATGACAAGATGAGTCATGATCAATTTATAAACCAAGGTGGGCTATTTATTACTATAGGAAATAAGTTAGATTTGAAAGAATGTAAAAAGTGTTATTTTCTAGCTCAAAAGGATTATGTAGAAGCCAAGTCAAAGGTCAAGCCTAAGTTGATAGTAAAGTCTATAAGGGAATTGAAGACACATTGAGAAGATAAAAGGGAGTCATTAATTCTTTAATTCATGTATATATGAGAAAGATCAGTTAGAAGTATATATTATGATAAGCTTATGGTCATTGAAGGTATGTAGTTATTACCACGTGAGAGAAAGGTACAGGTCCAATAGGTCAAGGCATCAAGGTGTATTTCAAAGCCTTGTTCTAGGCCTTAAGGTATGTGCAAGTAACATGGTGAAGTAAGTGAGCCTAGGTTTATGAGAATTTGGTTTGCATTGTATGGATTTAAGTGTCAGGTTTGGAAGCCTCCATAAGTGTTGTAAGGTAGATATTTGAGGATGCTTGAGCATGTATATGAATCATTTGGAGACACTAATCTATTAGTAGATGTATGAGGTTGTAGTTAAAAAGATTTATATTGAGAAGATATATGTGGTGCAAAGTGAAAATTTGTTGAAGATGGTTAGTCATCAAGTGTTCTTGAGAAAAAGCATTAGCTTAGGGGGAGATTTGTGTTCTTTGTTGATATTCAAGTCCAAATATCAGATAATAGTCTGTTGGAGGTGTGATTATATAAATGGGTTACAAAGTATCTATATGATGATTTGATCAAACTAGTCACATTCATGATATTATATGAATAACTCATGGAGATAAGGGGAACCAATAATTCTCCTAGAATAGGTGTATATTTCCAAGAAGGTATACAAAAACATAAAAACATATTGGATACTATTGATAGGACTAAGGGCATGATGAATATTTGAGAAAGGAAGTGATGATGGATATTATCCATCCTTATGTCAACAAATGAGATGGCTTTATGATGTATAAAGGTATGATAATGTATCCTTGTTTGTGTTTGTATGATTATTGATCATATATAAATTGAGGTAACAAGACACAAAGGAGGATTTTATTGTAATCATGAGTACACATACTATGAATATTAATGGGGAATTCATTTTTATAAAAATATATTTGATTCAGATAAGGTGATGGCATGATGATTACAATCGAATGTTGACATGGATTTATCTCCAAGATTCAAGATGATAGTCAAATACTATGATGAGAAGACCTAAGGTAGTTATGAGCTAAATATGAGTGAAAGAGGTGTGTTTATCAGTCATAAAATGTAGCTCATGTGTGGGTAAAGTTGTCACAAATAAAGATATGGCAATCAAGATACATGGATATAGGGGGAGCATGG
>JARHVA010001053.1:1615000-1630000 GCA_037957365.1 Torreya grandis
ATATATATATATATATATATATATATATTAGAAATGTAGTAATAAGAATCATAATAAATACAAGATAAAAATCATAGCATCATACACAACAAAAGTATGCATGATAAAAATCAGAGCACCAATCTTAACAAGATTCATATATGTAACCACACACATGCACACAATATGATGATAATGAAGCACAAAATCACTCAAGACATGACTTGAATTTGACCCAACATGGCCATGAATCAGACTAGAGGATCCTCTAATTGACACGTGATGTGATAAAATAAAATAAATGCACTCTTAGAATATCTATTATAACACACATCAATTATCACACATTGTAATAATCATCAACATCAAAATAAAACATGCATGAAGTAAGAAATGTTTGTCCACATAATCAATCAATGTCATCATCCATTATAGCAAAGCATAACATCCATAGGGAAAAATCACTATATAAAGTATGATAAAGAGAAATTCATGTATAATAATATTCTATGATGAAATGGATAATTTATAAAGATACAAAATTGATAAGTGTATGAAAATTCCCATAGTGTAAGGATTCCCCCAATGCAAAAAGGTTTCCCCTAGGTGTAAATAATATCACATATCTATATGTTCATATATGATATGTAACTTATATGTATTGCATCTCACTCATGTATATCATGAATAACATGTATGTATAAAATATATATCTAATTCGCCATGCATATGATACATAAAATTAATTAATCATATAAACTAGTAAATCATATCATGCATTGGTCATGGTTTTGTATTTTTGAATATTTTTGTTTTTTAATTTAAGCATGCATGTATCTAAACTAGTAAGGCTAATAGGAAGGTATTTAGACATAAAACAATATAAGGGATCTAAAGTGAAGGTAATCAATATTCATATGTTGTATATGTGAATAAAAAAATCATGTCTTAAATATTTCCATGGATATATAAAGGTGCATGCACGCAATGGGAAAGAATAAGTGTGTACATAAATGTCATTCAATTTATAGGCATAAAATATATGTGATCATGTAATCTCAATGTATTCCATGAAAAATGAAATCATAGATAGTCAATATAGAGGAGTGGTAAAGTATCATGTGACAACAAGGAGAAATATGCCTCAAATAATCTACACCAAGATCAAACTATTGTAAAGGATATGTCATCATATGATAGCTATCATGAATTTTCAAATTAGTATAAATGATTAAAATGAAAGGGCTAGTGAAAACATTGTAATATAAGTAAGTCCAAGTGATAGAAGCATGGTCAATGTAAAAAAGCATAGGCACACATGTATGTTAAGGTATAAGAGTAAATGAAACAATAAATCGACTTAAGAAAGGGTGATTAAGAAAGGAAATAATAATAAAATATGTATAATAGATTATGTTCAAGACAACAAATGATGTCATCAATGGGATACTCACATGGATTTCTTGAATCATATATTTCACCATTGTCAAAAAGATAGTCAATTTCATGTACTAATTAATACATTTTTTTCCAATCATCTATGACATTTGTAGGATGGTATATATAATCTATTACACCATATTTTGAAATTTGTTTACCAGATATTATTTTCTCTTTAATAGATTCATCATTATTGTATCAAGTTCCCTAGTTGCAATATGTAAATACTCAAATTTGGTCATGAATACTTGGTAATGCCAATTTTGAACCACTTTTACATTAATTAACTTGAACACTTTATCTGGTCCTATTTTTCCACCTCACTCTATCCTAAGTATTCACATAGACTTATCCCTTTATAAGTAATTGTTTTACTCCTATAGAAATGTTATTAATCACTAAAAACCTCTTTAAACATTTTTACAAACATATAAAATATTTAATTTTAAATGTTACCCTTTAAAAATAGAATTAACTAGAATGGGACAATATGGTAGTTGGTCTTGACCCTTATGGGTAGATCCTATCCTTTGCTTAGTGATGAATATTTTTCAAATTTAACCCCTCCCTTATAGTTTGGTCCATATTTTTAGGATAGGTAGTGTTAGTTTTTCCCATTTTGGATTGATATAAAATCACATCTAATTTACCTATTTTATGACTTGGAAATTTTAGTATTGAGGCACACTTATACTATTTCACACTAAACAGATCTTCCCTATTCTTCCCAAATTTTATTCCATTCAGTCGAATCAACCTTTAGCCAAGTCAAGAGCTTATTCTATCTAAATCAAGTAAATAATTATAAAGTATTCAATATATATATATATATATATATATATATATATATATATGTATGTATGTATATATATATATATACATACATACACATATATATATATATACATATACATATATATACATATATATATATATACATATATATATATATACATACATACATATACATATATATACATACATATATATACATATATATATATATATATATATACATACATACATACATACATACATATATATATATGTATGTATGTATGTATGTATGTATATATATACATATATATATACACATATATACACATATATACATATATATATACATACATATATATATATATATACATACATATATATATACATACATATATATATATACATACATATATATATATACATACATACATATATATATATATATATATATATGCATATATATATACATACATGTAGAAAAAATGTAAAAATTACATTAATCACTCTAAGTGGGAGAAATACAAGGGCTTGATTTCCTTATTCAAAGTATTAGATGCATAAATAATGATAAATCATCATGGCAGTGATTGGGTTAAGTTTAAATAATTACCCTCCCCCATTTCTCTTTGTAGGTTTTAAGCTATTTCAATCCCTATTAGGATTTCAACTTTGAATAATTAATTTGTAGTTCATATGTACAAAGGAAAAGGTCAATTTTTTGCACACAAGCATGTTTCAGGTAGATGCAAGTGATTACTCCCTAATTTTATTGATTTTACATAGAGGATAAAATTAACCCAAAAAGGATAGAAATGGAAATCAATCACATCCCATTCTAATTGGTTCTAACCTTGATTAATGATATTTATAGTTTTTATTACACACCTATGATAGGTTGGAGTTAATCATTTTTGACCATATGTTAGCCACACAGTCATTTTACATGCTTAAAATAACTAAGACTTCTCATGTCATTCATAGTTAGTTTCTTTTAGTAATTCATGCTTTGTCCATTTAAGTAATTTACTTTCATTATACTAGTTGCAAGTTATTTTACAACATTTTTTACTTCTCAAATCATTTTATCTTAATTAGAGTTAATACACCATTTAATTCCAAATTATGATATAGAATATTGGTGAACCTTTACATTTTTTATGAGCATTGATTCAATTTTTTTATCTTAGGGTTTAGATAAATTCATGAGCATTTAACACTAAAATATCTTTCTTTCAACCTTAGATGTAATATCTGACATTAAAAAGATTTGATTTCAACCTCAAATTTTAAAGCTGACATTGAAAGTACTTTATTTTGACCCTGGATTTGATATCTGACACTGAAAGATATTTATTTTGACCTTGGAGTCTAGGGAATATATGAATCTCCACACACACAAAAATTCCTTTTCATAAGGATATAAATTTTAGATTTTTATGGTTTTCTTCTCCATGCACAAATAATATATGGTTATAATGGATGAGCATACTATTTATTTTTTTCTTCAAGTTTTATTAGTTTTCATTACATTTTTTATTCCAATAATAAGTAACATCATTAATAATCATGTAATAAAATGAATCAAATCACATAATAAGACACAATAACCATTAATCCAAATTATTACAAAGTCAACTGTGACATGGGAATAAGATTATTATACATTCATGATGTTATAAGTCTTACTATACACCCTATTGATGGGATTATTATGAACATATAAAATTATAAGGCCTATGAATCTTACTCTGATAAGAAAAACAAATTTGATTCTTAGATATTAATTTTCAGTTGGATTTTTACTCATGATAAGAAAGAAGCTTGAAGGTGAGAAACCTAAAGTGGTGAATTAAATTCACTATTCCTCCCCCTAATAACAAATTATTACATTGGTTGTGTGTTAAATTGGTTCCCTTGCCTTTTTATTATTACCAAATACATGACTAAAAAATATCATTTGGGTAAATGACTACTCATGGAGATCATTTGGATAAATGACTATAATATACAAGAGTAAAAATCCCACTAAAAATTAATATCTAATGAAAGTGCTCATGAGAAGCCTTCAAATTAACATTAAATTTGATCTTATTGATGAAAAATAATTTGGTGAATATCCTGATCCCCACTTATATGAAATTGACCCTTTTCTATTTTTAGCAGATAATAACAAAAGTAACATGATTATACTAACACGTCTAAAGAAAAAAATGATTCCATTGATAATATTAATCAACCTCTTGTAAAATTTGCAATAAGTGTTGATATCTCTATTCTTTATACTATTATTACATATAAAAATTTAGGTTTGAAGTAAACACAAGGATTCCAACATCTATCTATACCCATGCCTAACCAAATGACTCAAATACTACCTTTGATATCTATGCATACTACATCACCTACCTTGCCTACTACATAATTCCTTATGCAAACTATTTCAATTTTACATGCTAAGTTGTTATAATTAGAACAAGGCATGCAAAAATATAACCAATCAATGGATTCAAAGGTCTTACTTCATAATATATTAGAACTTGAGATTGAATCATATCTTTTACCTATAAGATTTGTATCTCCTATAATTACACTATACGAAGGTAGAGGAGATCTAAAATAACACATTCAATATTTTCACACAAGACATTTAGATTATGATTTTAAGGACAAGTTTATAACCAAGTTGTTACCAAGAAGCTTAAAACATTATACCTTGTATTGGTTTTATGATTTACCTATCCAATCAGTCAAAAAAATTGATCCATTAGCAAATCAAATTATCAATCATTTATCTATCAAATTGATGAAAATTTTTCTTATGTGCAAATTGCTAAACTTAAGCAAGGAATTAATGAGCCTATTAGCAACTAGTATTTCATTAAAAGATCATGGTTGTAAAACTTTATAACACCTTAGTAGATATTGAATTATAAGATATATTGAAAAAATGTTTACTTACAACTTTCCATGAGTCAATAATTTTTAATAAATTTATATATTTTGAGGAAATTTGTCATATAATAAGAGAAAGAGAAGTCAAACTTACCACTTTGAGAAATATTACATATGCACTCAAATATGATTCAAATTCCACAATGAAATTTAAAATAAAACCATATTATAAAACTAAGCAAACAAACCATATCACAACCAATGCTATATCTTAACCTTCCAACAACCTTGTTTTATTAAATCAACAAAAAGAAATTTTCTATATTACCACAACCACCTCATAAATTGATAGAAAAGTTACTTGAGTGAAATATTATTACTCTATCTCCACCAATAGAGTTTTACATGAGTATAATTCAAATTAAATCATGTTATATTAATGCATAGTATGATTACCATAATAATAGATGTTTCAATCTCAAATACCTTATTCAATATCTTATTGGTAATAATGTCATTATGATAGGGACTCCTGCAGAGGCCTCAATAGAAAAAAATGCTAAGTTGAATATTTTTAGTGTGCCATTTTATAATGATGAGATAAGTAAGGATAATTCTATTGTTTATAATACCTATAATGCATACTATTCTTCATCCCAAGACCTTGTGCTCTCAAATACACCTATTAAGTTAGATGTATTGAGCGAACTTGGGAGACAATTGGGGGAATTTTATCCTCTTGTTTTAGGATTGATACTAAAATAATATAGGGAATGAAATTTATGCATTTGTATCCATTAATATACTTATTTAAATATATCTCCAAGAGATTAAATGTTACCACCAAAGATTCAAGTCTTATTCCCTATCATTACAAAGTTACTACACTTAGTTTATATAACTCAATGGGTTTGTTCCTTAAATAAATTGACTTCATGGTTGATAAAAGAGGGTAAATAAATAAATAAAATATATATATCAAAAGTATGGTATGGTAAGGTATAAGATAAAGGTTTCTGAGCAAGTCAGAGGACATCAATTCTTAAGACTTGAATATGTGCCCAAATATAGTTTCACCACTATATGTTGAGTTTATTATGAGATAAGACTTCAAATAAATATGGAATAAATTCAAGGTAAAATATATATGATGAATTTTAATAACTCTTTCTAATAATAATCACTTATTAAACTATTTCTAGATGCACACAAAGTCACAAAGATCTAAATCAAATGGAAAGAACAAAGAAACTAATTAGAATAGCATGCCACCCATCCTAACTATCACATAAATTGTATAAATTCATTTAATTGAGATCATATCATCAATATAATACATTATACCATATAATATTTGAAGTAATTATTGAAAACAAAACATAGCGAGATGAAAGCAAAAATTATGTATTAATATTCACAATGTTCTTTTTAAAAATTGTTGACATTTGTAAAGAGCTACACAATGACATATATAGGAAATGATATGGGACCCATATAAAAATGTTTTGAGATCCTAACCTTGGACATTATATCCCAAAATAATTACAAAACCTAATCATTTCCCATGATATTCCAGAAGAGATAAAGAGGACCCAGGGTAATGACAACACACTACTAGTTGGGACCATAAGAGTATTTAGGTTGAACTCAGAAGGGAACCACTTACAAAATAATTTGAGATGTATTAATGATATTCCAACACTTTTAGTCATAATTTTTATTCCTAATACAACATTGGAAAATTTACATGTGGCTCTTGGAAGAACAACTCTACCTAAGTCAATAGTCTATCATGAACTTTGAGAGGGGATCCCAATGAGACTTTCACCTCATTAACCTAGATAATGTTGGTAATTGATTTTGTGGTAAGATAAATGATATATTTAGCTTCATCCATGTTGGATTTTTCCACCTTTATCTCCATTATTTCTTTGAATTGGTTGAAGGGGAACCAAAAATCATCAAAGTTAATCAAGGTGCCATCTGGGTGGAAGAGGACTATGGTGCTGACCTCTTTTAAGTATGTAAGGATATGATCCTTACACTTCTCTAAGGGACTAATTGTATCCTCAATTTAATTTAGACAATATTTTATTGCTGTACTCATTATCCTCATGAAGGTTTGATATAAATTTAGATCAGTGAGAGGCATGTTTTTGAGCTTTGGGAACATCCCCTTGTTTATTATTACTTCCATCTTCTTGCACTTGTTGTCTACTCAGATGATTATATCTAGATACTATTGTGATATTTATAAAATAAATCTACTCTTTGAAATGGATTCATTAACCTTATTAATGGCTACGAACAATTATACCATAGCCTCCTTAACCTTACCAATCATCCTGACTAGGAATGAGCTCCTCACCTAGGACTCTAGAGTCTTGACTTGTTCCTTAAAGTATTCCACTAGTTTCTAGGTGAGATCATTTGGAGCACACCACATAGATACTAGGTCTTTTTATATGTTTTATTCTTCTATCAGATTCCTAACTCTTGTGAGGGAGAATAGGTTCTATTCTATTCTATAGATCATAAGATCTCCATCTTGTGTGAGGGTCTATGTCATCACCCTATTTATTTGGCCTGAATCCTTATCAAAATATAGATAGATGTTTGGGTATTCATGATAGACCATTTTTTTCCTTTATTTACCTAAATATTCAACATGAGCCACTCATCCTTCCTTTCCCATGGTCCCCAAGGTAGTAGAATATTGATAAGAATTGGTGCAGATTATACACAATTTGAACACTTAATAATATTCTTCATTTCTAATTAATTTAGGAAATTTAACATATGATATGTCACATATGAATAATTTTATATGCTCATATAAAGTAGGATTCCATACCAACCTTCAATCCCTTAGATATCTCTCATATCCCTAGTCTTTTTTAACAAACCTATAAACACTCCTAAAGACTAGACAGGTGAGTTGTAGTTATAAATCATGTACATATAATAAATAAACATATATTAGTATTATTATTAATAACATACACACAAATTTAATAAAATTACCACCCTTAGTGTGAATGTGATAGAAGAGAAATAAATCTTATAAATGATGCTCCCAAAAGACACTGTTTAGACTAACTAACACTTCATCTAGTTGTAACTATAAACCAAATTCCATTTAAGTTCCCAGGCCACAAATTAAAAATCCTTCATATTCTTAGAGCTCCCAAACTAAGTTGAATTATATGAGCTTTTGAGCCTCAAATTATGAAACCCCCCAGATTTATAAACCTCTATAGACTAACTATATAGTATAAGTTTCCTTTGAAATATTCTCCTATCCCCAAAGACTCTGATTATTTGAACATGCATCTCTTTTCCCAAATGTTACACTAGAGGTCGATTCATATCACTTCACAAAAAATGAACTACAAAAATTAAAACACAAAACATCACAACACAATGTAAAATAAATTAAAAAACATAATCTACCATATCCATTATGTGACCCCATTGTTGGTGTCTAATGAGAGGACATTGAAAGTTTTACAAAATTCATTTCTTCATCCTTCTATTTTGGATACTTACTTAGGAATATAATATTTGAAGCTCAATTATATTAGCCTCCCCCAAAATTCATACATAGTGTACATGAAATAATGCATCCATGAGGAAATATTTTATTTTTATTTTTATTTTTGACACTTTTGGGACTTTGATGTAAAATTATTAAAATACTTACTAATTATAGACATAAATAAATAAGGCAAAAATAACCCTTTTTTTATTGATGACAACTTTTAATTGGAGTGTAGATCAGTCTGGGACATAATCAAAGGCCAAGATATCCATGTAATTTAATAACCACCAAAATACCACTTGTATACCAAATACTACTATATATATACTAACTATTACCAAAAATAGCCACAAATGACCTCAAAGATATCCAATGGACATTAATAGACCTGAGAATACAACTAATGACCACAACTAGCCTCACATGCCTTTTCAGATATTTGAACATGGGTGGGGCTTGAAATAACCAAACCACTTTATCAACTCACCCACATATCATTAGATAAAATGTTAGTAATAGAAATTATTTAACTAGATTCAAAACTAGATATGAAAATTATCCCTATCCATGGATTATGGACTTGCCTCATCACATTAAACACAGGTTTCAAGCCATATATTGAACCTTATCACATTGAACACTGAGCCAACTAGTCCACCAAATTAGGTAACTTCATGGTTGACCTTATAGATCCTAGTTTGGGAATGATTCTATATAAGTGGTTATACTAGATTATGGACCCCAAGAACTCCAACTTCTAAAAATAATCTCACACACTACTAGGCTATCCCCACTAGGTCTTTAAATGTTGGGTAATAAGCTTTATTTAATCAAATCTAGAACTAGCTATGAATATTAACCCTATCTATGGACTATATGTTTCAAGCCACATAAAAACCAATTTCAAATTGAAAACCAAGTCAACTATTCCACCACATTAGGTACCCTCATATCTGACATGTCGGAGCCTAGTGTAGGAACGAAGCAAAAATGACCCTATTTTTTAGTATTGAGTTTTGTTGATTTAAAATTTCAATACTAATAACATACAAATAATTGAAACTTTTAAATGACTATGAAATATAAACTATCAAAAATAATTACAAAATAATAATGCCTTAATGATTATAAACATAAACCTATAACTAAACAATAAAGTATATTGACAATATACCACTATGAAACTATTAAAACTTAATTTCAATCTAAAATCTTAGTAAAATTATATACTAAACATTATTTGACCAAAAATAAAAGCATAAAGTAATGTTAAAATTTAACCTATATAAACTCAAACTAAATAAATCAATTAATATTATTACACACATATCTAGATTGACTTTGACAGAGACAACTTAACTTAATAGGGATACAAATGCACTAGAAATGCATGAAGATGCTAAACAAGGTAAATTGATACAGATGCAAAATGAAGAGTATGATGCATGAAAGTGATATAGTCAAGTAAATTATTACTAAAATATCCTCAAACCATGATAGTAAATGAGACATAATGATCTACACATACAAGAAATAAAAAAATTATGGTACAATCAAATCCATGTGTGGTGGAGGGATGACCAAATAGATTTGACTATCAACAATGGATATGTATTTAGATAGAATACCTACATGGAGTTTCAAGCTTATTTATCATGAACCATATGAGTGCCTTGAGTTTCAATATTAGGTTGTAGCTTAGTAATATGATAAATTCATGTGATTCTAATCAGGCACAAGACAATCTACCTTCAAATACTAACCTAAAACTCTTCTTTCAAACAAATAAATCAATCTCATTCACAAAATAAATTATCATTAAAAAGGTAGATTAACATAATGTATTACCCTCATATAATAACTAATCTTCCATTAAATGGAGTATCAATATGCTTTGATATCATTGATAAGAATTGGTGTCAATTATACAAAATTTAAATACTTAATAATATTCTTCATTTCTAATTCATTCAGGAGGTTTAACATATGGTAGGTGTTACATTTGAATAGTGTGGTATGATCCTATAAATGATGATTCAATACTAACCTTTAATCTCTTAGATATCTCCCCCAATCTCTCATATCCCTAATCTTACTCAACAAACCTAGAAACACTCATAAATACTAGAGTGGTGATTTGTAGTTACAACTAACCTAAATCTAATACATGAGAATGTACTAGTATTATTAATACTTATGCACACACTAATATCATAAAAAATATGAAGAAAAAAAGGGTGGTGGAAGCTAAATTGGAAGGTGGAGGCATGGGTGAAGGAGGCAAGGGTGAAGGTGAAGGGAAAAAATAAATGAAGGGTGTGGGAGATGGGGTGGGGGATATGGCATGGGAGAAAATGGATGAACTACCAAAAAGGAATCCTAAGGAAACATATGAGACCTTAATTTTTTTGGGGTCATGAAGACCTAGGGACCAATTATGCTTGGGATTTGTGTGTTTAACATGAAAGAGGATATTGGTTGGTTAAAGACAAGTACTTAAGATCCCAATGTGATTGATAGGGAGTCAAAAAAGGAGTTACAAGTTTAACTAGGGGTTTCACATGTGTCTTGTGTGTATTCAAATTTTATCTTTTAGTAAGCCTCTTATTTGGGTCAACTTATGTTGAGGTAGCTAAAATTGAGGATGTTTTATATGGATCCTATGGGAGCCATGTGACTACTTCTAAGCTCGATGATGTGTTGGGTGCTACTAGATTAAAGGCAATAAAAGTCATAAGATCCACTAGAGCATGAAACACTGATGGTGATGGGGAAATAATGATTTTAGGGGATATTAAGATATAGGAGAAAAGGGTACTTGATCTAGACTAAGATTTGTGCTAACATTCATGGATAGGTTAGGAGCCATTGATGGTGTAGACAAGGCTAGTGGAGTTGAATAAGGCCAAAATTGGTATGCAATATGAATAAGAGGAACTAGAACATCGAGGATACCAAATATGATAAAACCCAAAATAAAAGAAGGCAATTGGGTACTTATCATCACATAAATAAAGGGAAACATGACATGAGTGGGTCATGCCAGAATGGGGAAATTTGGGGGAGTTACAAAGGGTATCTAGGAAATACCAACAAATAGGGAAGGTAACATAGGGGAAGACATAGGTTGGTCCCTAATGTGACTAGACTCTAGAATACTCTCAAGTAAAATTCATGGGTAACATGGGTTGGCTTACTTGAGGGGCCAATGTGGGTATAACATAGGCCAATCCAGTGGAGTAGTGGAGTCAATTTAGACTCCTTAAAATATTTTATAAGTGAGCCTCTTTATAGTCACTTGGCCCTAAAAAAATTTGGTGTGGAGGGGTTGGCTACACTATAGGTGGCTAAGGAGGATCTGACCTTTCTTTGAGCATGGGTTGAGATTGATCTTGGGCCTTCTAGTAGGGGGAAACTTCCAAATTTAATATCACCTCTACATATTTCACCAAATTGAGGTAAATTACATCCTTTTAGTGGCCTTCATGGTGATATGTGGTGTTGAGGCCCACCTAATACCTCACTATGTGAGCTTGTACCAAACTATGAACTTAGATTTTCCCAAGTTATAAGAGTCTCTATGTTATGCCATTGCCTACAGAACTTGAACTCTCTTGTATTCATGATGACCAATGACCATAGGGAGCACTAGGTAGGACTTATAACTTATACCAATGAATAAACCCAATATTACATTGGCAAATTTTTAAGATATTTCTTACTCTAAAGGTGGTGTAGGATTTTGTATGATAAAAAGAGTGGAGCCCCATGAATACCTTAAACCTTGATTATGGTATTATCCCCATACTACCAATATGAAATAATGGGCTGGATTAAATTTTGTATCTCCTATGATATCCTTAACATTGACCTCTCATTTATGGTGCAATATGAAATGGGGTAGAAGTGGTCACAAATGTCTTAGAAGTGATTTTGGAAGTGGTGAATGTAGATTTTGTAAAACACTACATGCACCATGAACCCTGTCGGTACCCAAAAATGGAATATTATACATTTAAAGTCTAGGGTGGTGTATATTGCCTACACCATGTAGGACATCATGTACAAATTACCTCCTATGTAGGCCCTATTCACCTATTGAGTGAGGTTAATTTTGATGATGCTCCCCAAATCTAGGAATTCCTCTCTCTTCATGATGATGATGAAGGGAACCCAAAACTTATTGATGTGTACTACATCACTTACCCCATATAAGTGGTTCAATAAAAACATAATAGTTCACACTCCTCATAATGTCTTGATCATGTATGAATTAATGTCATCCTTGTTTACCCACCTATCTGATTCCTTAGCCTAGTCTTTAATAACCTCATAGATGTTATGGGTCTCCACCGAGGTATCTAAAAGCTACTTATCATAAGATATTGTGTATTTTATGAGGTTTTAATATTTATTAAGTGTAGGCCTAAATATATATGTGATTTTTAACTTGGTGTTTGGTGAATACATAAAATCCATACTGCACTTGGAAGAGCGCAGTAGATTATTGAAGAGGTTTGTGTATGAGAATACTTATAGTTTGGCCATGACTTTTTGAAATCCCAAATCTATGATAGTGAAAAGGTCATTTGCATACTAGATAATATCATCATTATATTATCATTATATATAATAAGATTTTTTAATCCTTGATTGTTTTGAATATCCCTTTGCAATGTTTAAAATAACTGACACCTTGCAATAATATGGTATCCTAAAAATCTAGCTCAAGTCTAGGATTAGAAGTGGAAGTAGACATTGCTAAAATATGTGAGCTTCTAGGTGTATATTTCAATAAAGGATATTCTTTATTCTTAGGATTAAACTTAAGAAAAATGGATTTAAATTATTAATAAGTGAAAAATTGATAATGGTGAATCATATCTTGATGCAACCTTATAGGGCTATGTGATATTTTCATAGTAATGGATTTTATGGGCTCACATTTCAAGAAATAAAATCTAAATTGATGGTGTGATCCAAAATCATACATTTATTGATATGACATTAATTCAAAAAATTTAAAACTAGCCTCATTTGGGTTGGTTAGTAACGATGAGACTCCTCCAGCTATATGATCATGATCTCTCCTAGCTTTACTAATAAATGTTAGGAGTGTGGTAGGCACACACTTAGTTTAGTCCTTATGACATTATGATTTTACCTAGGGATGGAGATGTGTCACTTGGATAGTGGTGGGATTACTAAGTACCATTTCAATTAGGCATGATAGGGAGTTATTTACTTTGATATATCTATTATATGAATTGGTTGCTTAAGTGTGAAAATTACACATGGCACTTTATGATTAGGCCAAGATATAACCTATGCCATTTTATGAGTCCTTCAAGGCCTTATACATCTTTATTCCACCTAAGTGTATGAAAGTACATGTGGATTTTTCTTACTTGATCAGGTCTCTCAGGGCTTTGATAAATCTAACACCTTTGGGTGCATAAAGACACATGGCACATCCTCATTTATTTAAGCCTCCTAGGGATATAAAAACCATGACACCTATAGGTGTATAAAGACATATGGAACCTCCTCATTAGTTTAGGCCTCTCAGGGCTCTAACAACTCTGATAGCTATAGGTGCATAGATACACATAACACCTCATTGGTTTAGACATCCCAAGGTTTTGATTGCTCTAACACTTTTAGGTGCATAAATACATGTAGAACCTCCTAATTAGTGTAAGCCTCCCAAAGATATAATATATATGACACCTCTTAGTACATTAATATAATTGGTTCCTCCTAATTGATTCAAGCCTCTTGAGGCTTTAACAACTCTAACCCTTCTATATGCATGTGGACATATAACGCCTCATTGGTTTGGGCATCTTGGGGCTTTGAAAACTCTAAAACTTTCAATACATATAAAATGCATAAAAATATAATTCATTTAAAAGGGACACATGAGTAAATAAACATTTACCTATTAACTAAAAGCCTTCTAAGAGAGTGCCATCTTGGACTATGGGACTGAGATTTTGGGAGATGCCTATACATGAATTTTCTAAAAGAAATAGTTAGTGACCAAAATCAAGCTAAATATAAATAAAATTAAATAATGTAATGGGATTAATTCTTTTAAAAAAGAATAGCTACTAAAAATTCTTAAATATAAATAAATAGGCTATTATCAAGGCTATGGAAAATCTTGAGGATCAGACTACGCTAGATAGAAGGTCAAGAATTTTCAATTTTTTTGTGATTCATAGGTCCCATTTTATTCCCTAAAAAGGGACAAATTTATCATGAAAAATGGTGACTATTTAGGGAAAACACTACCCAGTGTTTAAAACCTAGAATGCAAACCTCCATTATTGAATGGGTGGATAGTGGTTGGAAATTCTTCATAGAAC
>JARHVA010001053.1:1635000-1982500 GCA_037957365.1 Torreya grandis
TTTGGGGAAGGCTTAACAACTTGAAAGTGGTCCTTAGAAGCACAAAATGGCTAAACAGATAAAAAGAGAGAATCAAGATTTGAAGGCTATGGTAAAATATCTTGAGAATAAGGTATGTGATTTGAATCTTAATGTATATAATGAATTTAAATAATAAAACATGGTGATTAAATATCTTAAGGATAAGCTAGGAGTTGTAAGTACAAATCAAAAGTTAATACAAGAAGAGTGCAATATGTATAAGTCTAAGTTAGAAGAATGTGAAGCCATGGTGATCAAATAATATGAGGTTTTGGTTCATAATTTTAGAAATAAGTAGAGGATGAAAATTCAAGCTTGAGGAAAAAGGAGGAGTGTGATCAATTGAAAACCAAGCTAGATTCCTTAAAAGTTGAGCATGAGAAGCTAATGGTTAAATTGAGCAAGGTTGAGCAAGAAAAGGTATTAATCAAGATGGGTAAGATTGAAGAAGAAAAAAATAAATAAATAAAATTAAAATAGGATGGTAACTTGGATTTATACAAGATAAAATTAGATAGACAAGAAAATGTTTCAAGGTATGCTAGTTTCTTCCATGGTCATGGTTATACATGTCATCTTTTTGGTCACATGGCAAGGGATTGCAAGAGGAGAAGTAACTAGTCAAAAAGAGATAATCACCATCATCAAGAAAGATGTATGATTTTTTTTTTTTTTTTTGGATTTCATAGATTTGGTCACATTTAAAAATATTGTAAAAATATGTTTAATGAGTTCTCAAGACATCACAAGGTGTATGGATCTTCTAGTGTGCAAAGAAAAGGTCATACATGGATATGGAGACCCAAGGATATTAAGAGAGATAAAATTTAGACCAAGGATGTTTTGATAATTGATAATATAAGTCAAGATAATTTTTTTTTAGTTTAATAGGTTTCAAGTAAGAATTAGAATCATGTCTGGGAAGAATTCATGTTAACCGGTTTGATAGAAGAGAAGATGGATGAGCCAATCAAGCCTATGAGGAAGCTTGGGAAAGAAAATAAATATAGTGAGAGTATGGATATTTGGGAATCTCATGATTTTTGGGTTTTTTAGTGTCTTGGAATGTGATGTGTCTCTATTAGGCTTCATAAAGGCATTACTCATGCTTTTGAAGCATCTGGGTTTGGTGTTGTAAGGTTAAGAAGTGAAGACTAGTTTTTGGATCAAGGTATGTTCTTTATTTTGAGATGCATATCTTTGAGTATGGATTGTTTAATTTTATTTAAATCCTATAATATATATATATATATATATATATATATATATATATATATATATATATATATCCAAAAATATGATAATTTATTTAAATGCCTATAGTTGTTTGTGGAAGAAGTTCTATCTTTGAGAATCCTTAGTTTGGATAAAGGGTCCTAGTGAAAGAAGATTTGGCATGATATATCTTGGGTTGAGCTATGAATCGGGTCATAATTATTGGTGAGAAGGTTTAGATAATTTTTTTAAAAATATTATATTATTTTATTATATTTTTTATGGATCCCCTTGGTGAAAATGTATGAATCTATCAAAGTTGTGTATCCTGGTTTGCAAAGTTTCTCTTTGAAGTAAACTAGGAGTAGAGTATCTTTTCTTGTGCAAGAGTGAGATTTTTTAAGGGTTAAATATGTGAAGTTATTTTAAGTTTTAATAATAATTAATGTATGAGTGAAATAATATTTCATTCATAATTTGGTCTAATAAATCATCTTGTTCTTATTTTGTGCATAATTAGCATTTTTGGGTTTGTGAGAATATTGGAAAGTTGAACAAAAGATAGGTGATCTTTGAGCATGATTTGTGGAAGTGTACAAGGGAAGAAATGTGTGAGGAATCATATAATATATATTTTTATTTATTTCATGTCTTTACATTATTTTTAAGAAGCTTTTTTGTTTAATATAAGCAAAGAAAAATAAGGTGTCAAACATGCTTGTTTTGAGGTAAGCTTATTGCTTTGGGCATGTTCCTTTTGTAAAAATATATTATGGCTGTTTGTTGACTATAAAAAGTTTTTTATAATTTATTTGGAGGTATTTTTGTTTCAAAAATATCAGAATTTTATTCAGTTTTATCATGAATAATTGTTGGACAGTTGTGGTGAGACTATGTATGTATGAAGGTGTCTCCATTCAAGGTATGTTCTTGTAAAAGGGTTGCTTGCATATGTTTGAAATATTTTTTATTTGATCAAGTGAAATATGGAGTTATGGGGAGATAAATTAGGTATATCTAGGTATATTTGAAGTTTTTTCATGTTTCTTATATGCTAAGAATCAAGGAGCAATTCAAATGGAGGTATCTTCCTTAATTTATTGAAATGCAAGGTATGCATAGAGTGAGGGGGAGTATATATAAAATGTTTATCTCCAAAGCGAAGGTATGTTTTACTATAGGATCAGATAATATATGATCATGTTTTTATTTGGATATTTTTAATCTTTGTAATCAATGTTTGTAGGTCCTCAAGATCAATTGGTGCCCACTTTGTCATTGTGGCAAAGGGGGAGAAGGTTTTTGGTGTGTTGCCATCAATGACAAAGGGGTAAATTGTTGGGATATTGATAATAAGTGTTTTATTTTATGTCTAATATTAATTATAAATTAAAAATTGATATATTAGGTTAGATTATGAGTGAGAAAGTCAGACATGTCTTCATGTGCTTTAGAGGGTGTTTGAATGGTGCATTATGAGCCTGAGAGGAAAGTTCTTATGTTCATTAGCTCAAGTATAATTTGAAATATGAGTTGATAATTTTGGATATGTTTATTAAGGTTTATAATAATTATTTCCCATTATTATTTCATGTATTAAGTCTTTATTATTTATGAACAATTGCTAAGAAGGTAAGCAGGTTTTTATGTGCAAAAAGGCTAGTCTTGGACCTGATATGAAGGATATTTCTTGTAGATGCTCAAAAATATGTTAAATGGATAGTATGATGATTATATTTTTCATATTAATCCTCTATTATTATTATTATTTTCTTATTTAATCTTAACTATTTGTGGGTCCCACATAAAAGTACTTCTTAATAGTATTCTTGATATGTTGAGAAATTTTTTAAAGTAACCAAGAGAAAAAATGGGTGTGTGATGAATATTGAGTCTTGAATAAAAAATTAATTAAAATTTTAAATAATATTCATTTCTCTATTTCAAATATCTAGGCCCTCAAATTTTCCTAGTCGATATGAAGGAAAGGGTGCCATGAGTGAGAAAAACCAATCAGAGTGAGAAGTGGAATTGGAAGGTCTAATAAGTGAGTAGGGATGTACTTGAGGTATTTATTATGTTTTATGAGTAATATAATAGTTATTAAATTATTTATATCATAATTTTCATGAGTGTAATTCACATGGTGCTTCATTGTGTTCATCTAGGCATATGTGGTCTTGTGACAGATTTGTGTTGAGTAGGCAAGTTGATTACATCAAAATTTGTGCATATGGATGATTCAAAGGAATATGGATATATGGGTGTGTTAAAACTTTTACATATTTTATATTTTCAAATTTTTAATTATTAATGATGTGTGAGTCAAAATTTATGATAGTGAAAAGTTGGTAGATTTTGCTAGTTCCATAGTCAAATTTTCAATATCTAGTGAATAAAGGACCAGTATGCAGTGTTCTTGATATATCTTTTGATGGAGGCATAATTTAAGGATTAATTAAAAACAAACTTGGTATATTACTCTGATTAGGATCCATAAAATAAAATAAAATTTATTTATTGTCTATATATCTTTAGTTATGGTTGACCAAAGTTGACTATTGTTGACTATGTTTTTTTCTAAATAAACTAGAGTGCAAAGAAGTGATTGTAGAAGACAATATATTGATCAGATATTACTTGTATAAAAATAAAATATTAATTATACTCCATATATATCAATATAAAAGTTTTTTTTTCTTGAAAGTTAGTAAAATTTAATTTATTTATGATCAAAGTTAACTATTTTTTACTGTATTTATTGTAGATCTGAGTGGGCTGATTGAAGAAGTGTTTATGAGCCTTAGGTGGATGAATTAAGGTTAATTATTTATTTTATTATGTTAAATAGGTCTTAATATTTCCATCCTTATGTGTATTTTAAATTTAAATTCTATATTCAGTTAGTTTAATCCTTTTTGGTGAAGACAATGTTTTTGGGCTAGTTAAGCTTAATAGGTCTTTAAGACCTAATGTAGGTTCCTAAAGTGAGCGAATGTTTCAAAAGTGTGTAGTGATAGATATTATAAATTAAGTATGTATTAAGTGTCATATGTCATTTATCCATGTTCTTGGAAGTATTCTTGTGTTTCTACTTGGCTCGTTGTAGTGTTGAAAAGATGAATGGGTCTTCATGAGACCTAAAAGGGCCACGTAGGCCTAATAGAAAGGTTTGGTTACCTAAGGGTGAGCTATAAAATGTTTTGGAAGACATATGGAGGTGATGTTGATATTTTAAAAATTGGTATATAATTCTTAAATGGTTAAATAAATGTCTCTTTTCTAAACAAGAAGATGGTGATCTTGTAGATTCTTCAAAAGAGAAAATTCAAAGATGAAGGTTAGACTATGTGTGGTGTTTGAGAAATTTGAAGCATGACCGACCTAATGGATGAATATGGAATGTATTATTAGTGTTTATAATGATATTTTGAGTGTATCCATGTTTTTAAAATATATATTATCTACCATGAAATTTTATGGTACATATACAAGGTATTTTATCCCTTTTGGGTGTGAGAATCAAGCTAGACAAGCAAGTGTGTGTGTTGATATTTGAATACCTTGTGCAAAGGTTGTTTGGGGTCTAGGTGAAAAATGTTTGTATAAGATTGAGTAGATGAAACTTTCATTAGAATCATCATATTTTTATTATTCTATTGATTATTTTTATTATATTTATGAGTGCATATTTGAATATGAGCGAAAGATTTGTGAAGGGGTTATTTGCTTGTGTTGAAGAGATAGCTTGGTGTTGGTGACTTGTGTAGATTTGAAGACTTGTATAAGAGTATCATTTCATGATTTATATATTATATTGAGAATCAATCAAATTTCAAGAATTTTTCATTTGATAGGTGTTATGTGGTACTCAACATCTTAGGCAATTTGGTGCTTGTCATCTTTAGGGGTTGGTGCTCCTTGTGAAGTGGGTGATTCACTAAAGTATAATGTTTGTGATCATATTACAGGATAATTAGTCCATGTTTTTTTAGTATTAAGAGTGTGTTTTATTCCCCATGAGGGTTTTCCACATAGTTCATGTGTTATGTGCTTTGATCTTACATTTTTTCTTTGTTCATTGGAATGAATGATCTACATGCTTCATGATTGCTTATGGTTGAATGATTAAGAGTTTTATTAATTATAATTAAAGTTGATTTAATTGAATCAATGATTCAACCCCCATCTCAGTGATTGTGCTTCCAACATGTTATTCCCTAGGTCACTTTTATGAAGACTTATTTATTATGTCTATCAAGTTATTATTGGTTGACTTAGATAGGCCATTATATTTTAGGTATTAGTTTGATGACAAATTTAGGGTTATGCCATTATCATAAGCCCATTTAGTTATTTTTATTGACTTGAATGTGGGACCATTGTTACAAACTAGTGAAGTTAGGGTACCAAACCATGTATCTATGTTATCCTCAAAGAACTTGATCACTTAATTAGTTATGTTATTAATGGTTTTGATTGCCTCTATCCATATAGTTCAATATATAGTGGATGTGAGTATAAAATTATGTCCACTAATGAATTTGGTTTGATGACTCCTATGAATTCAAGTCCCCATTGAGACAAAAAATGATCTTATATTAATGGTTGAAGGGAAATTTATACATGAAACTCCTAGTGAAATTTTGGAAGTCATGGTAAGTGTGAATGTGATCATGGGAAATCTTGAATATGGTGGGATAATAATATCTAGCCTAAAGGATCTTATGGTCTGTTTCCATTCCCAAGGGGTGGCAATCACCCAATTTATCATGAAATCTAGTCATGACTTCTTTTACTTCATCTTATAATAGACACATAAGGTATATAACTTCATAATTATTTTGGTAGAGAACTCCTTTCATGATCATTTAATGGGTTGAATTCAGTTTGATGGATATAGTTTACATTTGTATCAATCCTAGAGGAGGATTCACGTAAAAGAGATAATGGATAATTGGATAATACAGTCTTGATAGACTATTTATGACTGATCCAACTACACCACAGTAATCCTTAGGTCAATTATGGTAATTATTTGAGTGAGACCTTGAAATCTCACTATCTTGAATGGTTTGAATTCTAGGTCATATTATTATAACTTTTCCATCCATAGATCTATGCATTCTCCCAACTCATTCTACCCAAATATAAGCTTTATGGTGGGGTCAAGAACACTAGTATGTACCTTTTTATGAGGATGAAATGCTAAAACTTATTCATAATATCTACTAAGGTATATGCATGATTGTATAGGGTGGAGTACTTTAGCTCTACATCCTTTAAGTTTTTTCTCATGAAGACTATGGAGTGCTCATCTTCATCTAGTTTTTGAGTGAGTATTATAACTACAGTATGCTCTAAAGCAAAGGAATAAAAGTAGAAGTCCCTTGTATAGTTAGGGGTGATCAATACCAATGATTTAATAATGGAATACTTTATGTCCTAGAAGTATTTCCTATTTATATGGGTAAACTATGCCTTTGTTACTTATTTCAACATTGCATTTAGTGGATTTACAATCTCAACAAAACCAAAAATAAATTTGCACACAAGATTAATATTGCAAAAGAATGACTTTAATTAATTTTTAATGTTAGTAATAGGTAATATAAAAATTACATTGACATATTTGAGATCAAATTAAATACCTTCCTTTGTGATAAAATGACTAAGGATCTTACCTTATGTGATGTTAAATACACTCTTTTTTAGGTTGATAGAAATACCATACCTTTTGCACCTTTTGAATATCTTCTATAGGTTGTGGATATGATCAAATATAAGTTTTGAGAAAACAATTAGGTCCTATATATAAATAATTATTAATTTACCAATCAAACCCTCAAAGGTGTAGTCCATGGATCTTTATAAATGGATCATGTGTTAATGAGATTGAATGACATCCTATTGCAATCAAAGGTGCCCCACTTTATTATGAACATAATTTTTATTCAGGGTTTACTAGGACCTAACTATATCTTAAGAATCCATCCTAGAAATACATCATCTTGGATCCACTTACCATATGAATCAATTTATATAAGGAATACAAGGTATAGTTATCTGTATCAGAGGTTCAGTTTAGGTTCTTGAAATTGACATACAATCAAATTTATCCATTCTTTTTATGAACATGCATTAGCTTTCAAACCTCTTTATAGATAAGGGGATTCAAATTTGGGTTCAAAAGTCACTACTTCTACCTGAATGGTCTTTAATTATTCTTGAATGGGATGGTGTGCATTATCACACTATGGTTAAAGACCTTAAGATCCTTGTATGTATAGATAATGACATATTTTTACTATAGAATTAACCTTTTGAGATATTTTATTTCATTTAGGTTATATTCCATACCAATATGAACATTTTAGAGTTGTTTAGTTGAGCCTAGGTTGTTGGTGAGTGACTGCTGGTCAAGATAAGTTGGTATCTCTAATCTATGTGTAAAGTTATCCAAGTTGAACACTCTCTCTAATGAGATCATGCCTTTTAGGATACTATTTTCTCTCAAGTTAATAATACCATCTTCATCACATTATTTACTAAGGGGGTTACTTATATCTTTCCCAACTATGTTATGGGAACTAAATATCCTAGATCTACTTAAGAAATATAATATATGGTGATACTCATCAAAAACTTGGAAGTTCTAAGAATTGTTTGGGATTGATGTCTAGGGTATGATCTCTATGGATAAGTGTTATATTTTTAAGTCATCCAAAGGAGAGAGATTCATAGTTAAATATTATATATTATCCTCAACATGTTTCTCTTATTTAGGAATGAGAATGACATTGAACGCATCAAATGTCTCTATTGAGTACCATGCTCTATGTTTATATTTTATTAAGTAATTCAACTTACACTAGAACTTACTTTTAACTTGATTAACTACTAATTCATAATCCCCAAATGCCTTTAGATTTTTTATGTTGTGCTTTAGGACTAACTATATACATTAGATCAAGGCTTCATACTCCACAAGGCTATTTTTGTATGGGAGCTATAACCTATAGGGAGATAAATGTTGTTATTTTCCTTACAGGTTAATCAACTCAATCCTAGCACTATAACCTTATTTGTAACATGCCCCATCAAAGAACATAAACCACAAACCTAATGACTAATAATTATCATGAATTTTGTATTTTTATCATTCTATAGATAAATTATAAATGCCTATGTTATAATATATTATGTTTATCTTCTCATTGACTACATTATATTTAGTGATCATAAGTTTCATCATGGTCTCTCTATTAACATATATTTTATTGGTCATTAGTTTTTGAGGTAGCCACATATGGGAGAAGTCTGTAGCCATATATCCATTTATGGTTTTAGACTAATCCCTACAAAATAACATCTCGTAAGATTTTGGTATTTCTACCACTTGAATGTATATAAGCCACTAGACTCTAGGTTTAGATTTCAGCTGCATGTGGACATGTAAGAGCTCACATGCCACCTTAAACTCATAATTGTCTAGTTGAACCACTTTATTATTTGATATAATAGGTTTTGGTCCTAATATTTGAGAAATTTTAGTAGGAATGGCATTTGATGAAGCTCTCAAGTTGACTAAATAGTTATGTAAGTTATTCCCAAACAACTTGACTTTAAGGATGAAAGGAGGAACCTCAACCTTATTATTGTGTATGTGTATATTGGTGTGCATAGTCGAAGGTTGGGTTGAGTTATTTTTTATATCAATGAATTTAGGAGGATGTATCTTTATTTAGTGATTTAGGCAATATCATGTAATGTGATATTTTCCTTTATATTTTTCATGTCTTATACTATGTTATATCTAGTCTTACTAGGAATAGGCTAGACCTCTTTGAGGGGATTGGGGTAATATATTTTTTAGGTGGTAGATCTTTTCTTAATTTAAGATAAAGAGGGGTTGTACTATTTTTATGAATCTTAAGGGTATAGTTATTTATATGGTATTGATAGAAGCACCTCATTGGTGGATTCTTTTGGTTCATTATCTTCTTTGTTAGGGAACTCCAAGGACTCTAATTCCATAGAAGCACTCAAGGATATTGAATAACTAGGGACATAAGGTTAATTATTGGTATTAGATTGGATCAGAACCCACTAATATTATTCCATTTATCTTTGGAAGATTTCAAGTGCACTACAAAAATTGATAGAATCTAAGCCCTCATGTTGGGTTATCTTATATACATGACACCAATTTGGTAGTGCTAACTCATAGATGTTAATCTCTAATAGTTTTTTGGGTAACGATTCTATTTGGTTACTAGAATTGATATAGGGGTGACACTAATTTGATATGTGAAATTATTTTTGGAATTTTCCACACCACTATTACTAACTTGCCTCAATATACCCAATAATTTATTACTAAGCTTTTGTATAATACATTATATGGTGTCCAACTCATTCCTAGTAGATTATTAGAGTATGATTTGGACATTATTTATGATAGGGATTAATTTTTGAATATGAGCTTAAGGAACTAATTAATTATTTATTAAGATAAGGATGCCCAATTAATGATTAGGTGCAGCATGCCTTAGGGGAAGCTGGTTTGTCAAGGGCATAGGTTATGGAATTGACACATTTTAGTTAACATTAAAAATAGGGTTAAAATAAGGTTATTTAAATAATATATTTGGTATATATGGTACCTTTTGGCCTTGAGGGTTCAAATATCCATCTAATTTTATGGCCTCAATATATACTAGCAAAAAATACACAATAAGGGGATCTATGCATAAGAAAATTGTAGTCCAAGTATTCAGGACATTCTTATACATTTCTAGGGATAACTAAGCATCTAGTATATATAATGAGTTGTCCCAATGTACATATTATGGAACCTAGAATTGAATGGCCTAACATGCTCATTTAATTATATTTTAATGATAGAAAACTATTGGTATAAGATATTGGGGTTAATAATTTTCTCAAACCAAGCCAATAAGGTGTTTTTAAACCCTTACCATCCTATGATGTAATCTTTAGGTAGGTTTATAAACCAATCATAGGCAACATCTGTATACACATAATATTTTCACACTTTATCAATTATTGATACTTTCTATCTTGCAAGAACCTATCAAGTCTCAATCTATCTGAGTGCATGCCCTAAGGGGTAAACAAAGAAAGGGGTGGGTAGACCATTAGTGCTTTATAGGATTATTGTCCCTTTTATCACTTGTTATCTACACACTTGTCTCTTAAAAACTATCTCCCTAAGATTTTCCTCCCATTGTACATACTCTTCAAGTCTTTTCACACCTTCATTAGCCTTTTCCCTAACCTAAACCCCTTGTGATACTTTATATGACTATGTCAACCACATCAACCTTGTATTATTATTTGAAAAATCTTATTAGGGACTAGGTCAGCCCATGGCCAACCTAGTGCATGACCTAGTTAGTTTTTGTCAATTACGATCCTAGGTGGACTGAAATTTTTAGAAGGGTTTAGGGTTAGATCCACCTATATAAACACATCCATTTTACCATTCTTATAAATACAAAAAGAGTTATTTTTAATTTTCACTTCTTTATAATATGCTCTTGTACCATTCTACTTGAGAAATATTAAATTAGGGTTTTTACTTGGATAAGAACCTTTTCTTATGGAGAATTATTAGATGCTTTGACCTTTTTTATTAATCCTTAAAAACCAAAACAACCTCTTGCAAATAACCTTTGGCCAATAGAGAGATTGAGTCTTGACAGGTTTATTTTACATGTAAGTATCTCTAACTTTGATCCTCTCTTTAGTACATAGAAGTAGCATAAGTATTGGATTTTGAATAATATTTCTCTCTCCATGCATTAGGGATTTACCTATACATAACTTAAATATGATTCTACTATTCATGTTTAATAACCCCCACTTTGTGCTAGAAGCTTTGATGAGTACTAGATTAGATTTTTATTTACGTGTTATTAGTTTAGTCAATATGAAAACATGGGACCTAGTTAGGGTTATTACATAGTTTTGCTTGACTAGAGGCTTTGGAACCCTCCCTAGTGATATTATTATGGTAAGATATACCTTAATTAGGTTTAGTGGATCCATATTGGTCATGACCCTAATTATATAATATATCCCCAATCAAAAGTGTAAGTAGGATCTATCTTCTCTAAGCTAGGATTGATTTGTAGAGTCTATTACATTTCCCATTGCATACATTCTGGTGAACCCAATGTGAATCAAACCTTTATAGGTTTTTTTTCAAAATATTCATTTCTATAATTTTATTATTTTTATATATTTATGATACTAGGTTGAACAATTTTATATAGTTATAACTTTTTTACGTAGGTTTAACATTTAGTCACATCAAAATGAATCTATTCTTTCTATGTAGGTCTACATCATATATATGTTACTAGATTAAATAGGTAAACATAGTATTCTTATTTAGTTCTAGATTATAAAGTATGTCAAATAGGTTATCTTATTATTAGAGTCATCATTCAAATAAAAAACTAAATCAACTGGGTCTATTTAGTCAACTTAATAGGCTTCAACAAATAGGGTTTCACAAAATTAGGTTGACCCAGTCGACTTAGTTAGGAGAAATTAAAAGTAGCATTCAAGGCACTTCAACATAAAATTTGAAATATTCATCATCTTCTAATCCACCAAGGTTCCTTTCTCTCTCTCTCTCTCTTTCAATTTAATAATTCATTATAGTTATATTTTGTGCAAGGTTGCAGTCTTTAAAACTACAATCCTACAACAAACTAAGTCAACTAAGTCAACTTAGTTTTGTATCCTATCTTCTATATAAAATATTTAGTTGACCTGATTGACTTAGTTATTAAGGAATATTGCTTCTATAGAATAATAGTGACCCAACCGACTCTTTTTTTTAATATTTGTATATAGTTTCATCTGAACTGACTCTATACCATTCTTAATTTGTGAATTAATAGCTATATGCTAGTAATTAAATCACACTTTCATTTTCAGTTGTTGGCATGCTTAGATTAGCTCACATAGTCTAATTAGGGGGTTTTCAAAATACTATCTAGTTTCACTATTTTTCTCTTTTTTCACACACTATCAAACCACACAAATTTCAAAATGCATTTAACATTTGTCTTCCCAAGGCCTACCTACTTGGATTTCATCACCAAGGGGGAATCCAACTTGGTTTTCTAGAGAAGTATAAACACATGGTTAATGGCATATATTATCAAATCACCTGACACCCTTATCTCTATAATATTATGAAGTGATGAGGTAGACCCCAATACCAAGCTAGTACCGTTTCCAACACAAATCCCTTTCATCCTAAACATACTGAAACCATCCATATATTGCTTTTTGGTTCCTTATTTTCAACCAACTTCTTTATCACACTTAAAATAACATTTCATAATAATCTAACAACACTCGGTATGACCTCTTAGTTAGCATTTACTTTTTAGTTGACTACTTGTTCTCTACTCATTATGTGTTGTATTACAAAAACTTGCATTAGCCAGCATTAGTGTAAGGTTTTGTGATGTGTGCCAATTATATCATTTTCATTGATCTAATTACTTATGTGTTTGCTTCCACTTATTTATTCTAATTACATTTGTAAAATATTTCCCTATTTTTAGTACACTTTCATTCTATTTGATATAGTCTCTTATAGACTATTGATTTACCTATCTATAATACTAAATCAACCTAGTCAACCATGTACTCTTCTTATTGATCTAGTTACATTACTAAGTTGACTTGGTCAAATATGTATCCTTATCAAACTATATTCTTCCCTATTTATAGTATTAAGTTGACCTGGTCGACTCTATACTCTTTTATCTTCTATCTAATAGTACTAAGTTGACTTAGTCATCTATGTACTCTTATTTTTGACTTTGTTCTCCTATCTGAATAACTTATTTCTATGTTTCTTTCCTTACTATTCTATTAATTTTATCAAAACATCATGAAGTCCCCCTTAAAAATCTTCTTGGAAAACTTAAATCCATTTAGACACTATATGGGGTATTCATTTCTCCCTTTCTTTACCTCTTAAGATAACCCTCACTCTTGGAACATGTCTTTCCCTCCTTCATCTATGGATTATAACATGGTTCAAATCACACCTCAAGATTAAGTAGGTGGATTTTATCTTTTTTGTACCTATCAAGATAATTCTCATCTTCAATATTTTCAACATAATGTGGGAGAAATTAACACAAGTCTATCCAACAATCCCATAAGTAATCCACATCTAAAAACCTTCCCCCTAATACCAATTCAGGGAGTTTCCCTACAAATACCAAACCACTAATTGATATGACTCAACTTCTTACATAAGTCATATAAAAAATAAACATAATTCAAACTTCTAACACCTCTCAAAAGTATGCAATTATAACATCATTTGTTCAATATAGTTAATCAACCTCCAATTCTCAATCCTTAAGCCAATCCAAATTTTATTCCTCTGCCTCTTAGAAATACCTTAGGAAATGTTTTTCCTCAACCTATCATGAATAATAAAATGCTTCAAAATATCCAAAATTAGCCTTTATCTCCTTTCATCATGTCCATTGATATTGGTAATATATCTCCAACTATCAAGTATGATGGGACTAAAAACTCTGCATCTTTGCTCAAAGCATTTGACAATATTTATAAAGAGTGGATCCAAATTAATAATTTTACCACAACTAAACTTCTAGTTAAAACCTTCACTGATGATTTATTGAAATGATACAACCAACTTCCCCAACATTCCATTTGGCAACTTGAGGATTTAGTCAATCCTCTAGTTAAATATTTTCAACATAATGACCTTCCTAAAAATTGCCTTAGCCATTTCATCAATGTTAAACAATCTCACACTGAATCAGAGCATGATTTTATAAAAAAATGGAAATATCTATCCCATAAAGCCAACCATAACATGAATTATGACAATTTATTTAAAATCTTTATAATCACTTTAATTCCTTTACTTAAATATAAGGTTTGAACTTTTTCTCCATAAACACTTAATGAATCTCTTAACCAAGCCAAACGTCAAGAATTCCTCATGAAGCAATTAGAACCTAATACTAAATTCATTAAAATATCTTTTCAAACTTCTACCAATGCCATCACCGATAATACTCTTGAAACCAAACAAGGAGTTTTCAAAGCCAACAATCCCCTATTTTTTCACATACCACTAATTGTGCAACAAATGAAATAATTCTTACCACCCTCTAAAGATTTTATTTATCATAATAATCCTCTTAAATGGTATGATCTTAATCAATATTTTTTGGTTCCATGCTAACATTGGTCATTCCCATGAAACTTTTTGAGGGCTTACTAAATTTTTTGTCTCCTATATGCTTTGTGATTATTTCAATCACAAAGCCATGATTCAACTCCATCATCAAGATTACAACATCACTTTTCAAAAATGACAGGCTCTCAAAGCTTATTTATTTAATAAATGAAAAAACAATTCCACATCTAATCATCAACAAAATACCAAGGATGTTTGTGTTATTGATGCTGACAATGACCAATATTATAATAATTATCAATATGTTAACATAGCTAACGTTAATTATCATTTCAATTTAGCTCACAAAGATACTATCACAAAACCTAAGAAATCATATTTGGATGAACAACTTCTCAAAGATACTACAACCACTCATTTAGATTCGTAATCCCATGAAGAACCGCCTCCTTCTTCTAAACCTCCAATAACTTCCATTCCTTCAAAATCTACCTTAGCTTCTAAACCTTGTAATGGCTATTCTTCTAAATCCCATTAGAACTTTCTTGAAGAACTTAAATCCATGCCTTGTAAGATTTCACTTATGGAGTTAGTTTTTACTTCCTCTTATCTTCATAAGTTACTTATGAAATAATTACAAGAAATTGAACATCCATCTTCTATAAATGAAGAACTAGCCTCTATTTAGCATCAACCTATTAGCATGTATACCATTGAATCCATGTGTCCTTCTAAACTATCTATTGAATTTATTAAAGAAGACATGATTAATGATGAAATCCTTTTTTACACTAATGATCCACAATTATTCATTAAAATAGCCATTAATACTACCCTTATTCATAAAGTTTTATTTGATGAAGGGTCTCGTATTAATGTAAAATCTTTGTCCCTCATCCAACAACTTAGATATAATAATGATCATCTCAAGCAAACCCACCACATCTATCATGGATTTGATAAAACTAATCAAAATCTACTTAGTTGTATTTGGATTCCCCTAAAAATTAGAACTAAGACCATTCAAACTAAACTTATGGTCCTTGATTTGACCTTATGTTATAACATACTCCTCAATCACCCTTGGACTCATATAATGAGGGCCATCACCTCTTTTGATAGCCAATGCATCAAATTCCTACATAATGGCAAATGGTATAAGCATGAGGCCAATTCCAACCCTTGGAGTATTCAACTTCTTAATCCAAAATTTGAGTATCACATTCCTACCATTCCTACCATCAATAGTACTCCCTTAAATTCATCAACATCAATCCAAACTTGCAAGTCACTCTTGCTAATTTATATGATGATGAACCTAATGACTTGTAACATACTTGTAATAGTGATAAGTTTCCTCCTTACATCTCAGAGTGGTTTCCTCCTTCTTTATTACTTCATGATCACATTATTCCTCTCATTGATGAGATCACCAATTTTTCCCCTCCATGTAATGCTTAGGAACCTTCTTACCCAGAAGACACCTTCACGTGTAATGATTATGGAGTGGCCAAATTATTCTAATATATTTTAATCATGTATCAAAGTAAGTTTAGTAACCTTGGAATTTCACCTTCTAAAACTCCCCCTAAATCTCAAACATGTACCATCTCTCCAACTTATGATGATAATTACATCATGGCCCAAGATGAATCTTGAGACTTGGATGATCAACATTATCAAAAAAATTTAGCTCAAATATATGATTTCAATCAGGATGTTCACACTATTTCCACATATTTTGACTTAGCTCCTAAATGTCATAGACCTCTTGATAATACTCCACTTATAAATACTCCTTAGGTATTAGAACAAATCTACCTTCTGAACCTCTATAAATTCTTACATCTTCTTTAGCACATACAAATCTCATCATTACATCTATTTTTTTCGCATTCAAAGATACTAAAGATACACCAATATCATCTAATCAATATACTCTTCTTACTCTGAAGATTATATTAGATGCCATGATCACAGATGTTCATCAAATACATTTTGAATATGATCACCATGGTAATCAAATTATTGATCTTGAGGTAGATATTGAGTATTATGGTATTCTTCCCATTTTGCAAGCTATTCTTGAAATACTTCATGCCCAAGAATCTTAACTTCTTCGGCAACATCTCAAACTCAAGAATTTAAAAAATAAAGCCCCTTGTTTCAACAACTTAATCACTAGAATCAAACCTAAATCTAATCCAATTTATTCTTTACCTAATGCACCATATCACTTCCAAGATGGTAATGCTATGTTTATTGAAGAAAATACTCACATTGAATATGGCACTCCATCATTCTGTTGATCTATTATAGTTTATCATGAACTCAAACCTATCGAACATGATAATTTTAGTTTATTTTTTTATAAATATCATGAAATATTTACTTGGTATTATGAGGACATGCTTGGCATTTACCCTAGAATTGTGGTGCATAATACCATCACTTATCCTAATGCCAAACTTGTGTTCCAAAAGTAATGGAAATTTCCACTTGAAGTTTCCACCTTATGCCATAAATAAATTATCAAACTTCTTAATGCTAATTTTATCAAACCTATGGACTAATCTAAATGGGTTTCTAACATTGCACCTATTCATAAAAAGGTCACCATGGTCATTCATATTTTCATCGATTTATGTAATCTTAATCTTAATTATCCCATGGATAATTTTTATTTACCTTCAATATATTCTATTGTCAATTCCATATCTAGTTATGAAATGTTATCTCTTATGGATTGTTTCTCATGATATAACTAAATTCACATTTCCCTTGAAGACCAACATAAGAAAACTTTCACCATATAATGGGGCATCTATTACTTTGTTTTAATGCCCTTCAGCTTCAAAAATGCTATAGATACTTATCAATGAGCAAAGACCCATATCTTTCATGATATTATTCACGAAATTGTAGAAACCTATGTGTATGACCTTATTGCTAAGTCTAAATTTCATAAAACTCATGTTTAGGATCTTACCATCATCTTTAAACACCTTCTTAAATATAAATTCAGACTAAATCCTTACAAATGTGTTTTTGGTGTCACCTCTAGTAAACTATTAGGATTCTTAATTTCTCTTCATGACATCAATGTTGATCCTAACAAGATTAATACTATCATCAACATGCTCATCTCTCAATCCATTCTAGATATTCACATTTATCTCAATAAACTTGGGGAAATTAGATGATTCACCCTAAAAATGGCTTATCATATCCACTCTATCAATTCTCTCATTGAGAAAGGTAATTCTCTAGAATTGAAAGATCCCTATCAAAAAGCATTTGATAATATGAAATAATCATTTCTTCACCCACCTACTCTTCATCCCCCTTCAAATGGTTAACCTTTGATCCTATATACCTCTTCCATAGCCATGTCCATTGGGGAAATGCTTTCCCAACAATATGATACTAGAAGAGAATATGTTATCTACTATATCATTTGAGGCCTCATTGATTATGAATAATGTTACACAAAAGTCAAACATGATTACTTCGTCATATATTTTGCATTTGAAAAAATGCAACATTATATGCTTTATCAGACCACTTATGTTAGCATCCATTCTGATCCCCTTCATCACTTCTTCTCCAAATAATTTCTTCTTGGAGATAGAATTGGCATGTGGATGTCCTTCTCATGGAATTTTATCTCTAAATTATTATTCAAAAAGTATTCAAAGGATAAATGATTGCTAATCAACTTGTTGCAGCTCTTGTGTCTGCTATTAGCCACCTTTAAAATAGTCTTCTTGATTATAATATTATACATATTTAAGGTCTCAACCAATCCATATCCCTTAAATATTACATATATAACTTCACTACTAATATTGAAGTACATAATCTCAACGAACCCACTATGGTACTAAACCAAAAGTCGTTATTAAAGACCTTCCTGAAATTAATGTCAATTTACATGAGGATACTTAGACCCTTCATTTTGATGGTGGTAAATGCCTTCAATTATCTAAGGTAGGTTATATTATTACAACCCCTCTTATAAAAATCATCCCTTTATCTTTTTTCTTAACATTTGACATCACTAACAATATGGTTGAGTACAAAGCTTTAATCTTAGGCATGAGAGCTTCCCCTCATTTAGATATCCAATACCTACATGATTTACATGATTCCCAACTCATTTACTACCAATTCAATAATGATTATGAATATAAAAGTGATAATCTCATTTCTTATCATCAAATTACAACTACTCTCACCAAATATTTCCTTTTCTTTACCATTGAGCCTATCCCTCAAGACAAAAATTATATTGTTGATTCCCTCTCTTCTTAAATATCTCTTTTTCATCTGTAACAAGTTATTACTGATCCCACTTTTATTATCCAAATAATAAAATCTTTATATTCTACTCAACCACATGATTTTCTAATCTACCACATTGAGGCCATTACCATTAGACAAAGCCCATGGTACAAATACATCATTCAATTCCTAGAACACCAAACTTATACTCCCAACCTAGATTCTTGTGAAAAGACTCACATTCAAAAACAATCCTTAAAATATGTATTTTTATATAACATCCTTTACTATCATAATGTTTAAGGTACCTTACTCCATTATGTTATGCAAGATAAGGTTCCTCCTCTTCTTAAACAAGAACATGGGGGGCTTTTTGGTGGCCATTGTAGTGGACATGCTATATCCCATAAATGATTATGTATGGGATACTTTTGGCCCACTCTTAAAATTATGCCATCAAATTTGATAAAAAGTTTACTCCTTTTTAGATCCATGATGATTTAATTTAATCACCTCTAGTAGAGATTCAAACCATAGAATCTCATTGGCCATTCTCTATGTGGGGATTAGATATCATAGGTAAATTACCTCTATCTCAAGATGGGTATGTCTTTATAATCATATCCATAGAATATTTTACCAAATGGATTGAGGATATGCCTCTTGTTAATGTCATCAGTAACTCCATCTCCAAATTTATCCTTAATCAAATCATTTTTTGCTTTGGTGTCCCTCATACTATTATTTAAAATAATGGTGGTAATTTAAAAAATAAAGATGTCAAACAATTTTTTTATAAATTTAAAATCAATCATAAATTATCCATACCTTATCATCCATAATGTAATGTCTAATCTGAGGCCACCAAAAAAATTCTTAATAAAATTCTGTAAAAGATAATCCATGAAACTTGCATAGATTGGCACCTTCATCTCTAGCCTACTCTTTGGTCCTATCATATTAACATACATACTACCATTGGGGTAATGCCATTCTTTATAGTCTATGGTTCTAAATTAGTCCTTCCATTAGAATTTTAGCTTCCCTCTCTTTGTGTATCTCTTCATAGCATCATACCTGATGAATAATTATGGAAATTTCACCCTTAATGATCTTGATCTCCTTGATGAACATCATCTTTATACTTTACAACATAATCACCAATACAAACTCCATATTTCCAAATAACATAACAAATGAGTTAAAGTTCATACATTTAATGTTGGTGATCTTGTCCTTAAATTAGACTACATTCATGACAAAGAAAGTAAATATGCCCAAAAATGGTGGGGTACTTATTTAGTCAAAAAATTCTTGGTCCAAGTACCTCTTACCTTTAAACCAATGAAGGCCATGTTTTTAAATAACCCACCAACATGCAATTTCTCAAGAAGTATTTTACCTAATCACTCCCTTCTCTTCATGCTTTCTATAATATATCTATCTAACACTTTTTGTTGGATACTTACATGGGTCTCACCCTCTACAATAGTTTTGTATTTTTCACAAACATTGGTCCTCCCTTTTGATCTTTTAGTTTCCCCTTTTCTTCATGAGTTGCATTATAAAACCATGGATAACACCTAGTCTTCACTATGACATACTTTTATCCTCTTTATTTCTCATTTTCAACACTTTTTATCACCCCTTAGGTTTCTCTTTTGTGAGTCACAGTGTAAGACCATGGATAGGACCTAGCCTTCCTCATAAATTCCATCTTTTTCTTATCCCATTTATTTTTCAAATGCTTTTTGGCACCCCCTTAGGTTTTTATTTTATGTTTATAGTATAAGACCATGGATAGGATCTGGCCTTCCTCATAAGATCACCATCTCTTCCTTCCTTATATAGACTTTGTTTAACACTGATTATGAGTTATTGATCCTTTGTTATCAAGCTTTATCTTTAGATTTTTTTATAGATGAAATTTTCACAACAGTCTATTTTAGCATGTTTTTCTCTATTTGCCTCATTCTTATGATAATTAATCACAATTTACTATCATTATATCGATTTTTAACTTTTGTCACCTTTTTTTAAATTTGAATTAATTCAAATTATTTCATGTTTTATTCCTCTTGATTTATTTTCCTTTCACTCCACATTGGATAAAACAAGGTTGAAGTCAAGATACCACTTTTATTTCACCTAAATTTACAAGATCCTTAGACACCATGCTCTCTAAGTTATCTTTATTAAGAACTAAGTTCTAAATATTCAAATGAAATTCATCTTTGGCACTTGTGTTTGGTTTTCCAAATCTGTATGGAGGAGGAATAGAAAAATCTATCAATAAAGTTAAAATATAAATCATTTGAAACAAAAGGCAATGATATAAAAAAGGAAACATACAAACCTCAAAAGTCAAATTCTCACCAAAGGACATGATTACAAGCACATCTCCTATCTCTAATTAAAGCTCAAACTCCATAGTTGGCCTCACAATAGAGCCGAGGTCTATTGGAGTTTGATAAGAAAGTAGATTGGAATAGGAGAATTCAAAAAACTCTATGGTGCTACCTATTTCTCATGTAAGTAACCAATCTTTGTAATAAACCAACAACTCTGTAAGGGGTCCCAAGGAATGGGAAACACATTGTGGGAAGGTAGGTCCATTTTAATTTTCATATAGACTTCATGGGATGATCTACATACTTCATTTGTTGACCTAAGACTTGTGTCACTAAGCGAAGTTCTTTAGAGTCCTTAAGGTTGACAATCCTCTTGTTTTGACAAAACTAATTTGAGTGGATTGACTTTCATAAAGATTTATTCTACCTTGGTCTTTCCTTATCCACTCCACCCATTTCATTCCCCCTTTGACAAGAAAATTATGATTCTAAATTTGTTTTCCCTTGTTCTATACTTCCTTATTCTTCAAATATTAAAAACATATTAGCATTACTTTATTTTAGTTTTATCTATCCCTTAGAACAAAACAATATGATTGAGAAACTATGGATTTCTTTCTTGACACAATAGCTTTACATTTCTAGATATGCCTCGATTTATTTTTACCATTTGTCATTGTTGTATTACCCTTTTTGCCAACACCTACGTCCATTTCTAATTTCATGTACTTTTTCCATTACTGAGTGAGGTTGGCTTGTTACTTCTCACTCATCAATGTTTTTTCCCTTTTATGCACATTTTTCCATTAATGATTAAGGATTGTTACTTATCACTCATCAATCTTGTTTTACCATTTTTTTGCTTGCCCATCTTTGTGTAAGTAAAGATTGTTACTGATTTTACATTGATGTTTGATTACCATCCTTTTTGACATGTATCATTAGTTTGATTTGGTGAGTTTTACATTTTTACTTAAGGTTTAATTGTTTGAGTTTTTCTTTATTTAGTAGCCTTGGATTTTCAGTTAATCTACTCTAAATTTTAACTTGGCCATTTGGTCTAACATATCACTTATCACCCCAGCTTGCCAAATTTTGAAGTACTTCCCATCCACATAACACTAGTTATCTAGGATTTCTTTGGTTTCTTCATTTTTGCTCTTTAGTTTTTTATTACTGGGTTTATCAAAAGAAGTCTCTACTCCATCTACAATCAAAACTACAAACAAAATCGACAACCATCCAATGAAAAAGGTAAGTCAAGGTAGGCATATTTAATTTTCATTTCTTTTCATTTAAGTCATTTACATTTTAGTTATTTTTACTTTAATTTTTTTTTTAAAAAAATTAGCCTCTGCTTTGTGTGTTACTATGTTCTTTCTCAAAGCACCATCCCCTATTACACATGCATGACACATGATGAGCTTTGAGTGGGGCATATGTATACACATAATATTTTCACACTTCATCAATTATTGATGCTTTCTATCATGTAAGAACTCATAACATCTCAATCTCTCTGAGTGTACACCCTAAGGTGTGCACCAAGAAAGGGGTGGGCATACCATTGGTGCTTTGTAAGATTTTTATCCCTTTTACCACTTGATATCTATACACTTGTCTCTTAAAAACCATTTCTCTAAGCTTTGAGTCCCATTTTACATACTCCTCTAGTCTTTTAACACCTTCATTATCCCTTTCCCTAACATAAAACACTTTTTTTATAGTTTACATGACTATGTAAGCCATATCAACCTTATATTCTTATTTGACAAAGCTTATTAGGGACTAGTTCCACCCCTAGTTGACCTAGTATGTGACTTGGTTAGTTTTTATGAATTATGATAATAGGTCAACTAGGTCAACCTTATCATCCAAATTTTTTGGAAGTGTTTAGGGTTATATCTACTTATATAAACACATCCATTTTGTGATTTTTAGAGAGACAACAAGATTTAGTATTCATTTACACTTCTTTACAATCTACTCTTCCACAATTCTACTTGAGGATTATTAGCTTAGGGTTTTTACTTGGACAAGAATCTTATCTTATGGATAAGTCTTGGATGTTTTTGCCTTTATTATTGATCCTTATAAGCCACAACAACCTCTTATGAATAACCTTTGGAAAAAGGAGATATTGAGTCTCGATGGGTTCATTTTCCAGGTAAGTATCTCTAACTTTTCTCCTCTCTTTAGTAGATAAAAGTAGCATAAGTATTAGATTTTGAATAATATTTCTCTCTCCATGCATTATAGTTTTACCTCTACATATATTAAATAGTATTATATTGTGTATGTTTAATTTTATGTTTACTAACCCCACTTTGTGCCACAAGCTTTGGTGAGTACTAGATTAGATTTTGCTTTACTTATTATTAGTTTAGTGAATATGAAAACATGATATTGCAAAGTTTTACTTGATTATAGGATTTGTAACCCTCCCTAGTGATATTATTGTGGTAATATATTCCTTAATTAGTTCTAGCAGATCCATATTGGTCATGACCCTGATTATCTAATGTATCCCCAATCGATAGTGTAAGTAGGATCTATCTTCTCTGAGCTAGGATTGATTTATAGAATATGTTGTAATTCACATTGCATATAACATCTATCAACATAAAATGAAAGAGTCTATAGGACATATCTTCATGCTCAAAATTCAATAATCTAAGGGTTTTTTTATATGATTTTATGTGTTCTTTAGTAGTGTGTACTCCATTGGGTGTGAATTGAGGGAGGTATCTCTTTGGATTTTTAAGTAAGTCATATCTGTAGGAATATTAATAGTATACCAAAATAACCATGTCATGGGTGAAACCATAGGAATGATATTATTTGGGTGGTCTGGGTGATGAACTAGATGTGTCAATCAAGGGTCTTGGTATCCCTCTATTAGACCTAGCCTTTCTTTCAAATAGTGGGGGTGAGATTGATAACTGACCAAGACCAAACCTATAACTAGTGAACCACATAAGAGGATCCAAATTAATTTAAAGTCAACTACTATTATAATGATTTTTTATCAGATAGATATAGGGAGCCCTCCTTATAACACTAGTATTTGTTTATCCCAAGACCTTGTGCTCTTAGATACACCTATTGAGTTAGACATATTGAGAGATATTGGAATATAATTGGGGGAATTTCATCCTCTCATTTTATGATTATTTATGACACAATCTGAGTCATGAGTTATAGGTATCTAGATCCATGAAGTATCATTCTTTAAATATAGCTCCAATAGATGCATTAATAACACTGAATATTAAATTTGTGCTTCCCATAAACACAAAGTTATTCACACTTAGTTTATATAATTTAATGAGTTTGTTCCTTGAGAAACTTCACTACACAGTTTATAAAAGAGGGGAAAGAATTATAGATAATAAATAAGTATCAAAAGGATGGGAAGGTAAGTTAGAAAATAAAGGTTTCTAAAAAATCTAGGGTACACCAATGTTGAGAATGGTCATTGATGTTAGGTTGTCATTGATGTCAAAGAGAACATGAGATCATAGTGCATTAATGACAAAGTGATAAGATTCATGGTTCTTAAGTGTTTTGACTAGTGAAGCAATTGATTAATGTTATTTATGATATGGACATGTTGTAAATACCCTATGAGATGTTATGAGTTCTTAGAGTGCTTATGGATTTGAATGGAATTCATAAAAATAGTCATATGAATGTCTAGGATCAAGTAGTCATCTGGATAGATAAGGCTAAGTAAGTAGTTTTATGATGTCATATTTCACATGTGTGAAGGTTTTAGGAATAGTTTAATACATGTATGGTTTCCCATATGAAATTTGATCCTATGGTTCAAATTTAAAGACATGAGGTTGAGCATAGAAAAAGTTATTAAGGTGAAATTTTGGCTTCTCAAATAGAGTTTACCAAGTTCCCATACTTAGTCAAATTTGTGACATAGAAGACCTACAATGAGCATTTAATTGGAGAAAATATAATGGAAAGCATTTATTATGACTAGATAAGGATCCAATAGAGTGTGTGATCTTGTCAAATAGATATCAATGGCATGCATGAAGTCAAATTATCAAATATTCTATAGAAAGCATGTGCTAGTGGCATGTGTCTCAATCTCATTAAGTTGACAGAATATCAACGACATGTTAGTTTTCTGTCAGATAGAGATCAATGGTAAGAATATGATCATGTAGTTAGATATCAATGATATGAATTAAATCAATAATTCAAAGGATGATTATATTTCATGTGGAACTTCCAAGTGGCATAAGTGCATTGACTGAAAGGTACAAGGTACATAGAAGGCATGTAGAGCTACCAAGTGTCTTGATCACAAAAGCTAAGATCTAAGATCAATGGTGATTATTGAAATATAAATACTAGGATAATCTTGAGGAATATGATGGAGCACATTTTTTCAAATTTTATATGGAGTATGAGATGAGGTCAAAGTGTCTGATGTTTAACATTTACATAGTGATTGTTGGAATTTGATATTCAAATTAGTGAGGGAAAACTAGTCTATAGTTTTTGAGCTATATAATTTGATCCAAGATGAATATAATGGTGGTTTAAAATTAAAAGTTATATAGGACTTAAGGACGAATAAAAAAAATCTAGTTATAAGATTTTAATGTCTATATAGTCTAAGATATTGACCTCCCAAGTTGACTATGTGTTTGACCATGTTCTGTAAGTGATCCAAGAAGGATATTCAAGTTCTTCTGATGGTATTTGGATATTTTAGGGTGACTTAGCTATTTAAGAGTGTTTTTTCTCATTCAGTATGATTTATATGGATTTTATATGTTTAACCAATCCATCTTCAGTATGAAAAAATGCTTAGAAGTTGAAAGATTATTCATTCATGATGTTCTTATGTACAAGACTATTGTTTGAGTAGATTGAGCATTTGTAGAGGAGTGTAATGATGACTTTAATCATTTGAGGATGTATAAGAGGTTATTTGGAGTGGAAATATGCATTTATAAGTGGTATTGATTTTTTAATTTGCTCGATGTAGTGTCAAAAAGGTGATTATGTCTCCATGAGACCTATAAGGGCCACTAAGGCCTAACTAAAAGGTGTAGCTACTTAAGGGTGACCCATGGATGTTATGGCTGACCTATGAGAGTGGTATTGAGCTATGCATTCATATTATATAAGACTTAAGGGTTAATTCATTTCTAAATTATTGATAAAGAATTTTATATTCATGAAGGTTCTATAAATAGTGAAATCAAAGATGATGATTTTTAGGCATGTATGAGAGTTGTCGAGTAAAGGAAAGAAGAAAGGGTGTGTTCCTAGTGGATGGGTTATAGATAAAAGAAAGTTGAGAATTGTTTGTATGACCTATAGATCATATTTTTGATGTCAAAATAGTTCTCTTGTAGGTTTGAAGATTGAGGATAAGTGAAAGAGGAGAGGGTGTCATATTTGCATGTTTTGAGTGCATAGCTTGGTGTGAGGGTTTGTGAATGTGTGAAGAAGTGAAGGGGATATGTTTGCAAGGTGTGTTCATCATATTGAATACAATAAGATTGTATAGGTGTTCTCATATCATAGTTTTTGGGAGGGTGCTCAACATCTAAGTCAAAAGGACTTGACCATCCATAGGGGTAGGTGTTCCTTGTGAAGCAAAGGTTTTTCTAAATTCTCTTGGTTTCATACTTATTATGGGAAAAGTAGTCTATATGTTTTTAGGCTTGAGAGTGGGTTTTATTCCCCAAGAGGGTTTCCCACATATATATTATGTAGTGTGTGTGATCTTGCATTATCTATTGTTCATTATTATGAATGCTTGTGGTAATTGATTAAAAGTTTGAAAGGATTGGAATTAAAATTTGAATATCTTAAATCACTAATATAGCCCCCATCTCAGTGATTGTACCTCTAAAAATTAGTATCAGAATAGGTCCTTCTTATAAATTTTAACCACTTGAAGGTGATAAAAGGTATAATGGTTGACAAAGAGGTTGTGGCTGATCTTCAAGACAAACTAGTATGTGCTTTATCATAGGTTAATCCAAGCATAGATGGTTTGAATACACAAGTACAAGATCTATAGGCAATAGTCAATAATTTATTGTTCATGATGAATACATATCTCAATCAAAGGATGGAACAATTGGAATGTAAAGTCATGACTTAAACATATGTGCTCTTATCCAAGGACAAAAGGGATTTCATCTCCACCAAAAGGGTCAAGAATGAAAATTCATGGATTAGTAATGGTCAAAATAAAAGGAGGTCAAATATGAATAATTTATTTAATGGGTATTACTTTTCCTAAAATTAATTTAGTCATAGATATAGGGACTATATTCTCTCTCTAGAGATCAAAAGGGATCTCATATGCTACAATTGTTACCAATAAGGTCATATAGCTAATAACTACAAAAGATAATTTGATAAAAAGGACATACAAGTCATTGACACCATCAAATGGTTTAAGGAGACTAAGTCTAAAGAAGAAAATAAGTAGAATTCAAGTAGACCACCAAAGGAATAGTCATTTTTTGTTCAATCAACCTTTCATACTCAATAAGATGGGAACAATAAATGGTTCATAGATAGTGGATTCTCAAATCATATGACAAAAGACAAGAGCAAGTTTATCTCTCTCAAGAAGACCAACCAAGGTTCAGTGACATTTGGTGACAATAAATCTGCTAACATAGTTGGAAAAGGTAATTTGAGTTTGGAAAATGGTCATATTAGGATTGATAATGTCTTATATGTATAAGGTTTGAAACATAATCTTGTAAGTGTGATTCAAATGTGTGATCAATAAAATGTTGTAACTTTTCATAGTGATGTATGTGAAGTAAGAAAAGCAAAATCTGGTAGATTAGTTGAAAATGTTTATAAAATAGATAAAAAAATATATGTATTCCATGAATCCAAGAAAGAGGAGTGTTTCATGAGTCAATTGGAATAAAGTTGGCTTTGGAATATAAGGTTTGGACATATAAATTTTGATAATATGGTAAATATCAGTTCAAAGGGGTTGGTAAGGCATATGCCCAAGATTTCTAAGATTCCTCATTCTCTTTGTAAGGCATGTCTTCATGGGAATAAAACCAAGAGAAGATACAAATCCAAAGATTCTTCCACTACAAAACCATTATATATGATCCATAGTGATCTATGTGGACCTATGAGAAATCAAAGTATACAAGGTAATAGCTACTTCATGCTTCTCATTGATGATTTCACTGGGATGACATGGATATTATTTCTTAAATAAAAATCAAAAGGTTTTATAATATTTATGGAATTCAAATCACTTATGGAAAATGATAAAGGGTCAAAGATCAAGTGTGTAAGATTATATAGAGGATGTGAGTTTTGGTCTCATGAATTTGATGATTTTTGTGAAAAACAAGGGATAAGAAGATAATATTCTACTATCAAAACACCATAATAGAATGGTGTTGTTGAAAGGAAGAATATGATTGTTCAAGACATGAGTAGAACCATGCTTCAAGATTCCAAATTATTATATGGTTATTGGGAAGAGGTAGCCAATACTTCAGTTTACATCTTGAAAAAGTGTCAAAATAGAGTAAACAATGATAAGACTCCTTATGAGTTATGGAAGAATAAAAAATCTAATTTAAAACATTTTTGAGTTTTTGAAATTAGGTGATTTATCAAAAGGGATGAAGAAAATCTCAAAAATTTTGATTTTAGGTCTGATGAGGGCATCTTCTTAGGTTAATATTCTATTAGTACTACTTATAGGTGCTTCAACAAGAGACTTTACAAGATCATTGAAAGTACAAATGTGAGGATAGATGAGACAAGTAGAGTCAAGAAGCCAAAATCATAGGTAGGTGACTCAATTTATAATTTTATTACAAATAATGATGATTTATCTATTCAAAGAGAGGATGAATAATTCAGAAAGATCATCCAATCTCTCAAGTTATTGGAGATGTTGGTGCAAGGTTGAAAACTAGAAGGAGAATGTTGATCAATCAAAATCAATAAGACTCAAATATATTATCCATGATTAAACCCAAAACATTCATAGAACCTAGAAAATATGAAATTTGGAATGGTACAATGTATGAATAACTTGATCAAATAATATACAATGAAACATGGGACTTAGTTCTTAGGCCAAAACATAAAAACATGATAGGTACCAAGTGGGTTTTCAAAAATAAAATGAATGAGAAAGGAGAAGTCATAAGGAATAAAGCTCGATTGGTGTTTAAATGATATGCTTAGGTTGAAATAATATATTTTGATGAGACTTTTGCTCCTATGGCAACAATTGAATCAATTAGACTCTTCTTGGCATATGCATGTTTCAAAGGTTTTAAGGTATACCAAATGGATGTGAAATATTCATTATTAAATTAAACTTAGAAGAAGTCTACATTAAGTTACCTAAAGGATACTTCATGTCAAATAATAAATATTATGTGTGTAAACTAAAGAAGTCTCTTTATGGTCTTAAACAAACTCCTAGAGCTTGGTATGATAGGTTAGATAAGTATATTTTGAGTCAAGGTTTTGAAAAAAGGTGTAGTTAAGAGTAATTTTTACATTAAGATAGAAGGTAATCATTAATTAATAGTGGTTGTATATGTTTATGACAAAGTTTTTGGATCTAATAATGATAATATGAGTAGAGAATTTGTAGATGATATGAAGATTGAGTTTGAAATGTCAATGTTGGGAGAACTTTTTTCTTCTTAGGATTGCAAATAAACCAAATTGATGTAGGGATATTCATTTCACAATCTAAATACATCAAGGATATGCTAAACAAGTTTGACATGATGTATTTTAAGCTAAGGGGTACTCTAATGATCATAATATGCAAGTTAAGTAAACTAGATGACTCACCAAAAGCTGATCAAACTTTGTATAGATCCATGATTGGAAGTCTTTTATACTCTATTACTTCTAGGCTTGATATCATGAAAACAGTGCATATTGTAGGAAGTTTTCAAGCTGACCCTAGAGAATGTCACTTTAAAGTAGTCAAAATAATCTTGAGTTATCTCAAAGGCACCATAGAGTATGGTTTATGATATCCCAGGAGTAAAGAATTCACTTTGAGATCATATACAGATGTAGATTGGGTAGGATGTGTGGATGATAGGAGAAGTACTAGTGGTGGGGTATTCTTCATGTTTTGTCTAAGCAATAAGAAAGCCTCAGTGTCTCTATCAACTATATAAGCTAAGTATATTATAGATACCTCTTATTGCATTCAATTCATGTGGATGAAACAAACTTTGGAAGATTATAAGGTAAGCAAAATAGACCTTGGCCTATCTATTGTGACAATACTAATGTAATTAATATCTCAAATAATCATGTTATGCACTAAAAAAATAAGAAAATTCCTATTATATATCATTTTTTGAGAGAACAAGTGAGTAATCAAAGTGTTAATTTGGATATTGTGCCTACAAAAGAGCAAATTGTAGATATTATGACCAAACTATTATCAAAAGTTACATTTGAGTATCTAAGAAAAAGCTTGGGTGTCATTTATTTCTCTATTAAACAATATAAGGTCTTTGGTTAAGGGGGATAAACAAGTTCATAAGCTTGCTCCAGATGTGGAAGAAATGATATGAAGATGTCAGAAGGCTCCCATAATCATCCTAAGGGGCTTTAGCCCTATGACTAGTGTGTACACAGGGTCTGTATGCACAATGTGGTTGATTTAAGATGTAAAATCAATATTTGTGAATGGTGAAGGTGACTTTGAGGCATAAGAAGGTGTGTTATTATATCATGGTTTATGATGGTCTAAAGGAACTCAATGATTACCTAAGCTCATATGACTTAGGAGGAGTCCCTCTCATTGTTCCCAAAGTGAGTTCAATAATTTTTTGTGAGTCTTGTGTGTTTATTCTTCATTCATATAAGTTAATAATCAAAGAAGGGTATTTTCATGGAGTATGGTTGAGAAGTTCAAGGTAAGAAGTGGTATGCATAGAGTTAAGGGGAGCTAACTCGGATAGTTTGAGTGACTTGAGGATCTATACATCATGTAAGGAGGAGAATATGTGAGATGCTTCAATCATGCTGAAGATGTGGTGATATTTTCTATAGATGAAAATTTAAGAAGGTTGATATGATGACTTGATCAAACTTAGTCATAATTATGAAAATATGTTAAAGCTTCATGCATGAACAAAGAGAGATTGTGAGTTTTGTAGATAGATAGGTCTAAGGATCAAATAAGCCCAAGTTCAGATTGGTGGATATCAAAGAAAAGATGACATGAGATGTAGCATGATGTTAGGGGGAGATTTTCTAATCTCTATGAGTAGTTTGTTAGGTCCGAGGATTAGAAAATTCTAAATTTAAATTATTTTAGTCAAATGGAAATAATTTATTCATATGCTTGAAAGTATGTAAGTATCCTAAGCATCTTAAATAGTATTTGAATGCATACATAATGTTGAGGAATTATTGTTGGCATGTTGAGGAAGGGACCCTTTGTCATTAATGTCAAAGGGGGAGAAAGATCAAAATGAAGGAGTTCAAATGAAGTCATTATTCAAATAAAGTCATTCTGATGGTGTTTTGACGTCAATGAAAAATGGGGATATTTTTTAGCATGGTCATTGATGTTATGTTGTCATTGAAGTCAATAAGATCATGAGATCATAGTGCATTAATGACAAAGTGATCAGATTGATGGTTCTTTAGTGTTTTAACTTAGTGAGGTAATTGATGCATGTTATTGATGATATAGACATGTTTTAAAGACCCTATGGGATGTTATGAGTGCTTGTAATGCTTATGTAAGTGAACATAATTCATCAAAATTGTAATATGAATGTCTAATCTCAAATAATCATCTTGATATATAAGGATAAATAAGAAGTTTGATGATATCATATTTCACATGTGTGAAGGTTTCAAGAGCAGATTGATACATGGATGGTTTCCCATATGAAATTGTCTCTTGTGGTTCAAATTTTAGGTCATAAGTTTGAGTTTATAAAAAATTATTAAGGTGAAAATTTGTCTTCTCAAACAGAGTTTACCAAGTTCCCATACTTAGCCAAATTTGTGATATTAAAGATCCACAATGAGCATTTAATCATATCAAATGTAATGATAAGTGTTTTTTATAACCAAATAAGGATACAATAGAGTGAATTATCTTATTAAATATATATTAATGGAGTGCATGAATTCAAATTGGCAAGGTTCCTTAGAAATCATGCACTAGTGACATGTGTCTCAATCTTGTTATGTTGATAGAAGATCAACAACACACGAGTGTTCTGTCATATAGATATCAATAGTGAGTGTATGATCATGTAGTTAAATATAAATGTTATGTGTTAAGTAAATAATTTAAAGTATGATAATATTACATGTATAACTACCAAGTGGCATAAATGCATTGATTGAAAGGTACAAGTTGTGTAGAAGGTACATAGAGCTGCCAAGTGTCTTAATCATGGAAGCTAGGATCTAAGATCAACGATGAGCATTTAAAGATAAAGACCAAGATAATCCTAAGGAGATTGATATATAATTTTTTTTCAAAGTTTCTAAGAATCATGAGATGAGGTTAAAGTGTCTGATGTTTAGCATTTACACAGTGACCATTGGAATTTGAATATTCAAATTAACAATGGAAAACTAATATGTAGTTTTTGAGCTATATCTTTTGATCCAAGATGAATTTCATGGTGGTGTAAAAGGTAAAGTTTTATATGAATTCAAGGCAAATAAAAATAATATAGTTAGAATATTTTAATGTTTTTATAGTCAAATATATTGATCTCCAAAGTTGACTATATGTTTGATTATGTTATGTAAATGACCTGAGAAGGATATTTGAGTTATTCTAATGGTATTTATATATTTCAAGGTGACTTATCTATTTAAGAGTTTTTTTTATCCATAAATATGATTTATATGGATTTTATAGGTTTGAATAGTCCATTTTCATTATGAAAAAACACTTAGAAGATGATTGATTGTCCATTTATGATGTTCTTGTGTACAAGACTATTGTTTGAGTAGATTGAGCATTTGTAGAGGAGTGTAGTGATTACTATAATCATTTAAGTATTTATAAGATATTATTTGGAGTGTAAATATACATTTGGAAGTGATATTTAGTTCTTAATTTACTTGATGTAGTGTCAAAATTTTGAATAGGTCTCCATGAGACCTATAAGGGAAACTAAGGCCTAATTAAAAGGTATAGCTATTTAAGGGTGACCCATGGATGCTATGGCCAACCTATGAGAGTGGAATTGAGATATGTATTCATATTATATAAACCTTAATGGTTAATTCATGTCTAACTGTTTGACCAAGAAGTTGATATTCATGAAGGCTCTATAAATAGTGAAATCAAAGACGATGATTTATAGGCATGTGTGAGAGTTGTGGAGCGAAGGAAATAAGAAAGGGTGTGTGACCAGTGGATGGGTTATAGATTAGAGTAGGTTTAATATTATGCTTATGAATTTTAGGTAATATTTATAATGTCAAAATAGTGCTCTTGTAGGTTTTAAGATTGAATATAAGTGAAAGAGGAGAGGGTTTCATATTTCCATATTTTGAGTACATAGCTTGGTGATGAGGTTTTGTGAGTGTGTAGAGAAGTTAAGGGGTTATGTTTTTAGGCTATCTTCATCATATTAAAGAAAATAAAATTTCATAGGTGTTCTAATATCATAGGTGTTAGGAGGGTGCTCAACATATAGGTCAGAAGGACTTGACCGTCTTTAAAGGTAGGTGCTCTTTGTGAAGTAGGTGTTTCACTAAATTCTCTTGGTTGAATACTTTGTATAGGACAATTAGTCCATTTTATTTTAGTTTCAAGAGTTGGTTGTATTCCCCAAGAGATTTTCCCACGTAGATCTTATGTTATGTGTGTGATCTTGCATTATCTATTATTCATTGTTATGAAAGACTTGTACATTCTATGAATGCTTGTGGTAACTGATTCAAAGTTTGAAAGGATTGGAATTCAATTAATAATATCTTGAATCACTTATTACCCCATCCATCTTAGTCATTGTACCTCTAATAATCAATTTTTGAGACTTGAATATGTGCCCAACTACATTTTTACTGATGTATGCCTAGTTACACATGAGCTTGAACTTCACTACATAGGGAATTAAGTCAAGGTAAATTATATATGTTGAATTTCAATAAATCTTTATAAGAATCATTAGATTTTGAACTATTTTTAGTTGCACACAAAGTCATAGGTATCCAAATAAAATGGAAAGAGAAAAGAAACTAATTAAAATAACATTTCTCCCATCCTAAATATCACATGAGTTTTAAAAAGGAATTTAATTGAGATCCTAATAACAATATAATACATTATAAAATGTAATATTGGAAGGTATTCATGAAAATAAAAAATAGTAAGATGAAAACAAAAAGTACATATTAATCTTCTTAGTGTTCTTTTTAAAAATTACAACCTTTATAAATAAATTAAAAACAACATATATAGGAAATGAGATGGGACCCATCTCAAAATAGCATAATATCCCACTATTGGCCATTATGGCCCAAAATAATTACAAAACCCAATCATTCCCATGATATTCTAAAAAGAGAGAAAGAGGACCCAAGGTATTAATAACACACCACTATTTGAAATTAAAATATTATTAAGGTTGAGATCAATGGGGGACCACTTCCTAACTACTTTGGATGTCTTGCTAAGATTCAAACACTTGCACCACCAAGTTTTTTTCTTAATCTAGATTTGGAAAATTGACAGGTGGCTCTCAAAAGAGCACCTCTTCCTGAGTCATCAGTTTGTGATGAAATTTGAGAGGAGATTACAATAATATTTTCATCTCCTTGACTTGTATCATGCTAGTATTTGATTACATGTATTTCTCCAAGATAGATTTGGATCCATCCATTTTGTATGTTTCCACCTTTCTCTTCATTATTGCCCTAAAGTGGTTGAGGTAGACCCCAAACTTGTCATAGCTAAACAAGGTGCCATCCAAGTGGAAGAGAACCATGATAATGACTTATTTTAATTATATAAATGTATTTTCCTTGATCTTATCCAAGGGCTTGATGGTGTCTTATATGTCCTTGAGCCAATCTTCAAGTTAGGTCTTCCTGGTCCCTATGAAGGTTTGATATAAATTTAGATTAGTGGTAGGTATGATTCTGAGGTTTGGTAACATCCTCTTGTTTATGACTACCAAAATCTTATTTCACTTATTGTATACTCATATGATTCTATCTATACACTATTATGATCTTTGGAAGAACACTTTAATATTTGAAAGATCTTCGATCACCTTCCCAAGGGTTGTAGATAATTGTATTAGACCCTCTTCAAACTTGATAATTAGCCTAACCAAGAATGAGATAATCACTTGGGACTCCAAAGTCATAACCTAGTCTGTAATCTCTTTCATTAGTTTCTCAGTGAGCTTATTGTTAGCCCACATCATAGATACATGTTATTCTACTATATTTTATTCTCTTATGTGAGTCCCCACTCTTTTGAGGGAGAAGAGGTCCCACTTTGTTCTCTAAAGAATAGGATCTCCATCTTATGTGATGGTTTATGTCATCACCCTCTTCATTTATCTTGAATCCCTATTAAAACATAGTCAAATGTTTGGGTCCCCATGATATATCATTTATAAACTTTTTGCACTTAAATATTCAATAAGACCCATCCATCCTTGCTTGAGTGTAGTCCCCAAGGTAGTAGAAGATGAGGCATTAGGGGTGGTGGAAACTAAATTGGAAGGTGGAGGCATGGGTGGAGGAGGTAGGGGTAAAGGTGATATAAAGTGTGGGGGAGGTGGCATAGGATTGAAGGGATGAATTTCCAAAGGGGAAGATAGATGAAGTAAGTGAGACCTTAATTGTTTTATGGTCATGAAGACTCAGGGACCAATTATGCTCAAGAGTTATGTGTTTAAGATGACATAGGATAATGGTTGGCTAAAAATAAATATTTGAGATCCCAATGTGATTAATAGGTGGACCAAAAAGGACATACAAATTTAACTATGGTATACACATGTATCCTTGGTGTAATAAAATTTTGTCTTTAGTATGCCTCTTATTTGGGTTAACTTGTGTTGAGGATGTTGTAGTTAATGTTGTTATATATGGAGTCTCTAGGAGCTATGTGACTATTTATGGGCCTGATGATGTGTTAGGTGATACTGGAGTAGAAGTAGTAGAAGTCATAATATCTACTAGAGTAGGATCCAATGATTATGATGGGGTAATTATGACTTTAGGGGATATTGATAATGCATGAGTAAATGGATTTTTTGCTAGACCAATATTTGAGATAGACTACAAGGATGAGTAGTCACTAATGGTGTAGACTAGGATAATGTAGTTGAATAAGGCCACAATTGGGGTATAGGATGAACATAAGGAACTGGGGAACTAGGGATACCTATGAACATAGAATCCATAAAGTGGAGATTAGTATAGTGTTAGTCCAATAAAACAAAATAAAAATAGCACACTAAACACTTAACACCACTAGGCTAGACACTAAGGGGAGCATAGGTAATAAGCATACAAGTAAAAATACAACTAAAAAAAAAAATCATTATTTTACCTTCCTTGAGATCCAAATGGCTTGTTGAAGTGGTTTTTTTAGTTTTGTGCATCAAAAAGTCTTTAACAATGAAGTTCCATTTGCTCCTTCTCTCCTTGGCACCTTGGCTTAGTTGATTGGCTTATGAATTTGTCATGGTAACATTAATTTAAAGGTTTATTTTCATCTACTTGAGTATTTTAACATTACATCAATATAATTTTGAAGACAGTTGAGAATAATAACATTACACAAAAGTAACCTAAAGATCAATAGGTATGGCCTTGTATTTATAGCATCCAAAAGATAAACCTCACCTAAGGTGAGTTAAGGTTGAGTTTAAACATGGAATAAGTTCAAAATAACCCTAGGTGAGTTGAGGATAACTATAATTGAGTTAAAATTTATCATCTAATTATGATTTTCAATTACTAGGCATGACTCTCAAATTTAATATTTTGAGATATTTTTGAAGAGCTTGACAACTCATAAAGGCAATGATGAAAAGTCTTAATATTTTGATTTTTTGAATTTAAATTTTTATATATTCATTAATTAAAAATAGATAATTAATTTTAGTTCTATTAAGAATTTTTTCAAGTGCCCCAATTCATAGGTCCATAGGCCAAATTGTTAGTTGTTAGGTCACAAGGTGACTAGGGATGAATCCATGAGAGATTATTATTATGTACAGTATAATACCCTAAATAGGGATGCATCAATATGATTATGAGATTTAATAAAATATGCATGCATTAGATTGAAATTTTTAATGATTTTTAGGCTTAATTTATAATGTTTGGTAAAAATTAGTTTGAAGTCTAGTTAGGAGCTAGTTATGGCCAGAATTAGGTGTCTACAATTTGTCCCTATTGGGAAGGTGTTGCAAGATATATGCACAGTAACATCTTCTAAAATAATGAAAATTTATTGTATGCCTAATGACCCAAATGATGATGGATTAGCCCTAGATGACCCCTCAAGGGAGAAATAGGTAAATAAGGTCATTGATCAGTCCCTCAAAATAAGGAAAATGATCAGCCCAAAGGGTGAAGGGGGTTGAAAAGAACTTATTTGCCGATAGGCAATTATAATCAGTGGCATAGTGAGATTCCATAGTTGAGTACATAAAAGGGATGAGTTTCCTAGAGGTGGTTATAATCATTATCAAAAGTAAAAGGTAACAAGAGAGTGATTTTCCCAAAGGCAGTTATAATGATTAGCAGAGAAAATAATGATTTGTCGAAAGGTAGTTATAATCATTGGTATAATGAAAATATGTCCCAGTTGGGTAGATAGAGATAATGATTTTCCCAAATTTTGTTATAATCACTAACATATAGATAAATCAAAACACAATGATTTTCCCAAAGGCAATTATAATCATTGTCATGATAGTTTAGATCAAAACATAATGATTTGCCTAAAGGTAGTTATAATCATTAGCACTATGGGTGGGTCAATATGACAAAATAAAAAAAGGGGATTACGTATGGAATCCATACTCACAGAGTAAGACTAAGATGGTACAGAGGAGAAAGATGAATTTGGGTAACCTAATAGTATGGAGATGCACATCTTAACTAGCAAGGATTAAAATTATTTTATGATTTAATTACTCTATGTTTGGGGAATTTATCAGGGAACCAGGAGAAGAACTAAAACGTCATTACTTGTAATATTTATTGAGCTAGTTTTTATTATAGCACATGATAGTAGGCATCATGATATAAAACACCATGAGAAATTAGCTAAAATATGTATAAGGACTAACACAAAATCAAATAAATAATAAAAAATAATACACCAATGATAAAAACCATGATGACAATGTTGATGTATGAATATGGATGGACTTAGGTATAAGGTTAAAATAATGACCCCATGAATTCATATAGATTAAGTCAAGGCAAAATCATGAGACAAAATAAACAAGAAAACAAACAAATAAACAAAAACATAACAAAATAGCAAGAAACAAAAATAAAGATAAAATAAAATAAAACAATGAGAATAGAAGTAAAATAAACACAAATAATGGTTAATCACAATGTTAGTGAAAATATAAAACAATTATTTGTGCATATGTAATAGAGGTGTTACTCTTGGCAACAAGGTGACCCCTAAGCTAGACAATAATGACATAGGTATAAAAATGCAAGGACAATGTCAAAAAGTTTTCCTTAGGCTATAAGGAAGTAATGACACAAATAAGATGATGAAGAACATTGACCCTAGGCTATAGGAGACAACTAAATAAACAAACAAAATGGGGGGAAATAGATGAAAAGGAAAGGGGTAGCCTAGCTGACTCTAGATACACTAGGAAAGTAGAATCTACCTACATAATTTCATGGACACAAGGTCCAACATAAAATTTGAGACAAATGTAGTTCTCCTAGGATTAAAATAAAATGATTAGAAGAAAAATTGATCAATTATTTAGAGTAAAATAAGAATGTTCTAAAAAAATAGTGAGTGCAGGAGATGAAGTAGAGTAGTCATTAATGTATCAAAGTCAAATACATAATGCATAAAATAAAAACTCACAAAATGGTGAGAGCATAAAGCTACAACTAATAAAGATAGCAAACTAAATGACAAGTGGGTACTCATGAAATAGTTAGGGGTCCAAAGATCCTTAAGATAAAGAAGTGGTTGAAAAGAAAAGAAGGTGCAACCAATCTAACCTAAGATATCCCATGTATCTAAGTGTTGCCTACATAGCTCGTGAGGACCTCAAGATGATGTAGTTCTCCTAGAAATGGGAGGAAAAAGACCGAGGTGGTTGAGAAATAAACTAAATAAAGAAGATGACCCATCCTAAAAAATTTGATGGATTTATATATTTCATGGAAATTGTAAGACAATTTTCATGATGTGATTTTTAAGATTCTCTAAGTTTTTACAAATGGTTTTGGAATTTTCTAAGCATCTCAACTCACGTGAGAATTATGAGAGACTAAATGGTCCAACTTTAAAAATGGTGAGAGCATGGTAAAAGTGTGACTGAGCTAACCTCAACATAAAGTTTGCACTACCTACATAATCCCATTAGGACCTTAATTCACTATAGTTCCACTTTTTTGTTGAGGTATATGACTAGGTAACAACAAGTTATTGAATTAGGTAAATGACATAGTATGGCAATAGGAATGGAAAGGTGATACTAAAATTAATGGTAAAGGTGTTGTGCCTATTTTTCTCATAGGTGGTTATAATTAGGAAATAATATCATAGGTCAATGATAATAATTTGCCCAAATATGGTTATAATTAGTATTACATAGTGGGATACTAATATGACCAAAGGTGGTTATAGTTAAGAACACTTGGAATGGAACATAAGAAAAAATAAAGGATGAAACTACCAAACCACTATCATACTAGTCCAAGATATTACCTCGATCTAGAATACTAAATCAATTATTGAAATGTTATATGAATCCCCTTGCTAAATTTTCTTGAAGAACTAATGAAATCGAACCAAGGTAAAAGGGATTCAGGAGGAAGAGTAAAAATAACTTTGGTCAAAATTTAAGGCATGGTAGAATGGTATAGGGTATAGTATAATCAAGATGTTGATATTATGGTACAACATAAACATGCCTTATAGACAATACTTTAGGTCTCTCAATAAAAGTAACTTATAAGATGTATAATGTTCATCATCTCATCAAGTTCATCTCCATCTAGTGTAGTGAGTTTGTATACTCTGGAGCCATAATTTTAAATAATGACATATGGGCCTATCTAATTGGGTTTGAACTTTCCCTTCTTCTTCTTCTTCTTCTCAGCCATGGTATTCTATTGGTTTTATTTGAGTACAAGATCCCCAAGCTCAAAATCTATATGCTTGACCCCACTGGTAATAGTAACCATAAAGTCTATTTTTGGTATGATTTAAGGTTGTTGACAGTGATCATGCATTTTGCATCATGTAACTTGAGATTTTTTAGGTGATCTACTCTGTAATCTTCACTATTTAGGACATTTTTTAATGAGATACATAAGGAAGGTAACTAAACCTTGATGGGAAGAGTGGCTTCATTTCCATAGACTAGGGAATATGGAGTGAGTCCATTTAGATTAAGGTAGTTAGTGTGATATGCCTAAAGAGCATGGAATATTTGGAGGTGATAATCATAGCCAACATCATTGAAAATATTTTTAAGGATGTTGATAATGGTTTTATTAGATGCCTTTGCTTGGCCATTACCTTGTGGGTAATATGTGGTAGAAAAATGTTGAGTGATATTTTACTCAACACAAAATTTTGACATCCTTATTTTTAAATGATCTACCATTATCAGATATAATGTCAGATGGGATACCATAGTGATAGATGACATGGTTGAAGATGAACTTGGAAATATATTTCCCAATCACATAAGTGAGGGGTATAGATTCAACCCACTTAATGAAATATTTGGTTGTGGTAAGGATGTGTTTATGGCCATCAGATGTGGTTGGGTTAATCTTCCCAATGAGATCGAGTCTCCATGTTTCAAATGGCCATGGTATAATAATTGGCTTTAGTATTTTAGCTGGGGCATGAATCTGATTAGCATTTCTTTGACATTTGTCTCACCTTTTGACATAAGTAGTTGCATCTGCCTCCATAGTTAGCCAATAGTAATCAATACATAAGATTTGTTTGACTAAGATGGCCCTATTAGTGTGGGCTCCACATACTCCATGAAATTTTTGTAATGCTAATGTTGCCTCTACCAAATTTAAACAATGAAGTAGAGTTTCATAAAAGTTATGGTGGTAAATGGTTTGGCCAAGTAAGGTATAACATGAGGCTTGGTGGCTAAATGCCTTTTATTGTTTATGTGATAGGTCTGGTGGCATGATATGGTCATGAAGGTAGTTAAATAGGTATAAATAACATATCGATTTGGGACCGACAATATCATATATCATTGTGATGGTTGAAGGTTCATGAGTAGGTGCTAGAATGAGGGATTGATATTATTTTGCCTTGTCAATGTGGTAGATCAAAGATCCAATGGTGGCTTTGGCATACATTGTCATATTATTAGCCCAAGGTATATGTTCAAATTATATGTTGGTAATATACTATTTGATAATGTCAACAATGGCCTTATATGGTACCATCTTATCATCTTTTTTTTTAAAGTGGTCTATAACTTAATTGATGATTAACTGAGAATCACCATAAACCATGAGATGTTGAATATTCCATTGAACTACCTGACAAAGCCCTAAAATAAGTGCTTCATATTTAACCATGGTATTAGTACAAGGAAAGCTGATATAAAGTGATTTAAGGATAAGGTCCCCTTATGGTGTAATAAACAATAGGCATGTCCCCAATCCATGTGATATGAATGATCCATCAAAATATAACTTTTATTGTTGCTCCTTTCAACAATGGTCATGATGGACTCATCTATGAATTGAAAAGTGAGTTTTTTATCTAAAAGGGGAGATTCAACAAGTTGATTTTCAAGTGCTTATCCCTTTATAACTTTTTGTTTGACATCCTTAATCTCAAATTTGATCAAAATCATGATCTATTTATCCATTTAGCATTGTAAAGTTGTCTTGAATAGTAGACACTTGAGAAAATTTACCTTGGAAATAACTATGGTTTTTTTAAGCATGTAATATTGTAGTTTTTAGGCTACAAAGACCATAACTAAATAATATTTTTCAACTGACATATAGTTGTGTTCATACACGACCAGTGTATGACTTAGATAATACATGACATATTCTTTTCCATTATCGCTATGTTGAGCTAGAAGTGCCCCAAAGGATTTATCTATGGTAGATAGATATGGCAAAAATGAATTTCATGGCATAGGTAGTAACAAAAAGGTGGATTGGCAAGATATTACTTTAGATGCTAAAAGGCTTTATGATAGGCTTAATCCCAAATAAATGTGACACCCTTCTTCAATAAGTGTGTAAATAGATGGAATTTGTCAACTAGTCGTAACATGAATCACTTAATCGATTGAATTTTGCCATGTAAACTATGGAGATACTTCAAATTCTCTAATAAGGTGACATCTCAGTAATGGCTTGTACTTTGTCAGGATAAAATTCAATGGCTTGATGAGAGATGATGAAGCCTATCAATTTTATTGAAGTGACACCAAAGATTCACTTCTTGTGATTGAGTCTGACTTTGCACTCATATAGCCTCTCAAATATTCTTCATAGTGCATCTAGATGATTAACATAGGTCTTCTATTTACCCAATATATTTTCAACATAGTCTTCAACAATTCCATGCATTATATCATGAAATATGGTAGTCGTGTCTCTTTGATATGTGGCCCCAACATTCTTGAGACCAAATGGCATAACCTAATAACAAAATGTTCCCCATGGAGTGGTGAACACTATCTTGTGTTTGTCTTTGGGTAAAATCTAAATCTGGTGGTATCTTAAAAATCCATTTATAAGTGAAAGCATTTTGTACCACATTTTGGAGTCAACTATCATGTCAATTTTTGGTAGAGGAAAGTTGTCCTTATGGTAGGGCTTATTTATATCTTTGAAATCAATGCAAATTAGGACTCTTTCTAGCTTCTTTCTGATAGGCATAACATTTATGATCTAATATAAATAGTCAATTAGTTAGATGCATCTCACTTCTAAGAGTTATTTTAACTCTTTATTTACTAATACAATAATATTAGGATGCATTTTTCACAATTTTTGCTTTAGAAGTTTAGCATTAAGATGTACAACAAGGTGGTGTACAACCAAGGTAGGGTTTGAACTTTTCATATCTAAATAGGCCTAAGTAAAAATGTCAAAAACTTCCCTCAAAAGGGCTGTAAAGATTTCATTTTTCTCTTCAGTAAGTAACATTCCTAATTTGATCCATTTCAGGTCATCTAGAGTCCTGATGTTGACTTTTGTAGTGTCTTCTTCCAAGAGAGTCAATCCATATTCCATATGGCTAAAAATGATTTGAATTGGATTATAATTTTTAATTCCTCTAGTTGGACTAGTTATTCAAGCTCTCCTAAGAAAATATGAATCTAAATCTACCAGTGCTAAGGATGGCCATGTTACAAACAATGTTAGAAATTCTTGGTTAATTAAATCAAAGGCATGTTATTCTATAGAACTAAACTTAGACCTAAAATCAAGTTAATTATTGGTGGTATCTTGATCTTCATTTGAGGAAAGGTGAACACCCTTGTCTAATGTCACCTGAAATAGGTTTTCACCAAAAGACTAGATTTTTTATTTACTTTTACCTTGGTCAAAAAGTACCTTAAAGAGGTTTTTGGCTAAGGGCGTTCACCCATTCTCCAAAATAGGTTGGAGGATCTAGTTTGATTGAGAACCTTTATTTATGGTCTCCTAATAGAATATTATCTCTTAGGCCTAGAAAATCACAAAAGGCCTCATCATTCTCAAACTCATCTACAGGCACTATGGATTCTTGTTGGTCTTAGGCTATAAATTGAGGGTGATAAAGAAGAATAAAGTTGTGTTGGATAACTAGGGTAATGGTATAAATGGTGTGCAAGTCAAAAAAATTTGTATTGGCAAGGTCTTCATAATTTTTTTGATTGGACTTTTCTTCATTGCCATCATCTTCATCACTAGACATTAGCATTTGAACATGAATAAGATATGTGGGGTCACCCCCAAGTGGTTTAAATCTAAGACCATAAGTTCCTTTGTACCATGTTATAGAAATTGGCTCAAGAATACGTTATTGATTTGGCTTGAGGCTTCCTCTTGCATAGGTTGGTTCTCCATGATCCTATTAAGGATGGGATATTTGGCACTTTTTAGTAGTCAAATATCTTATCATTATATAACCATGACTCATTATTGGCAAGTGGGTCCTTTTCTAAGTTAGTGGCTAGTGTGAAAAGAATAGGAGATGGACTATGAAGTTTTTATTTTCCTTTTGGTTTCCATTCCATGCAAGGTGGATAATCTTTAGGTCTTCCATAATAATTGGGGTTCTATGTAAGATTGGAAATGTAAAATGTGTCATGGGTGAAATACTCTTCTAGGTCATTGAATGACAAGATAAAATGATTAAAATTTTCTAGAGGATGCAATGTGAGGAATCAAGGTTATTTGGGTCTATACGATTGTCCTATAGAAATTTGACAAGTATTTCTTTGTCTTTATCCCTTTTGGGAATCAAATCTAGGATAAAGTAGTAGTTGTAACTTTTATACTCGGCCTCCAAATGTTTTTAATTTCATAGGGATGAAAATATCCATTGATGGTGACCTTTATGTATAAATGTGAGAACTTAAGACACTAGTGCAATGTCAAAGGGATTTCACAAATTTCATGTATCTAAGGTCTAACCAAAAGAAAATTGTATGAGAGATCAAGGTCTAACACATGGCAAAGTGTATCATGGGTCAAGGTCCCAATGATAATTGTCAAACTTATGGTGCCTTGTGATTCCCACTCTTCATTATCATAGGACTTGATAGTAATTGTTTTTGGCTATAGATCTACTATTGTATATCTAATATGCTTGATGATCTTTAGATACAACATTTAGGCCTAATCCATTATCTATGAGGACACATTTGACTTTGTGTCATGTAATGACAACTTCAATAGACAATGGATTATTATGGAGAGGGCCAAGGGATGGCATATCTCTTTGATCAAAGGTTAATTTCTGGCATAGGGATAGATTTCCAACCAAAGTTTTGAATTTGTCTAGAGTTATGTCATTGGGAACTTGGGATTGGCCTAGGAGTTTTGTTAAGATGTTCTTTTGGATAGCAGATGTACATAAAAAATATAGAATGGAGATTTGTGTGGGAGTCTTTTGGAGTTATTCCATAATATAATATGTTATTTCCTTAACAAGGGTATATGGCTTGTTCTTATCTAGGATAGTGGGTTAGATGGGTTTATTGGAAGGAGGTTTTGGGATTGGAATGGTAATCTTTGACCATTAAGTTATGATTGCACAATTGAGATTGGTTACATAATTATTGTTTCTAGAAAATGATGATGGAGATAAACTAGATAAGATAAGTCTTGATTGTTACAAGTTATTGGTATAAGGTCTAAAAATAGTATTCATTGGTTGTTGTTGTGCTTGTTTGTAGTCTCAGGTCAAGGAATGATTATTGGAATAGGTGGGTTGATTGAAATTATTCAGAAATGGTTTTGGTCTATTATTAATGGTGATATTTGAAATTTAACCCCCCATAATATGACCTAAAATTTTGGTGTAGTCATGTGCAACTATGTGGTAAGTTTATTGGTTATTGAAATCATTCTGGCCTTGGTTCCTCCCATGTAGATGCTCTATTATCCAATGTAATCTCCCCATTTTATAAAATATTTTTAATGAAGTGTTTAATATACACATAATAATGTAGATTATGCCCATGAACATGATGGTATTCATAGAACTCATTCTATCTATACTAGTCTAGATACATAATACCTTTAAGATAATGCTTCAGTATTATCCAACTAATCATGTTATCTCTAGCCAGCTTACAAAACACTACTTTTATAAGTTATCCAAGGTCACTAAATACTTAAGGAGTGGTTTTTATTCTTGGAGTCAGGGTTTTCAAAGGTAGTGGTTGATTCATTTATGGAGCAGGTCTAGGTTGATGTGAATGTTATGCTTGTTAGATAGGTTATTGATGAGGAGTAAGTTGATTTATGACATAGGTTGAGCAAATAATGTTTACACCATTTGGACATGATGCAACTTAGTTACTCCATTTCCAATAATATTCTTATTGTGGTTTTATTACTTAGATTTCTCATATTTAATGTCCTAAGTGAGTATAGACACTTGTGCTTGGACTTGGTTATGGTTTTGATTTTGGCATGTTCCTTGGTTTTGGTTTTGATTTTGATTAAATGAGGCCAACTTGATAATCCCTTTATTAATAAGGGCCTTTAAAATCATCAAACCTCTGTTAATGATCTCTTTTAATGTATATGTGCATTGAAGCTCCAGATGATGGGATATCACATTTTGTAAATTTTTAGTAAAAACAATAGCCAATTAATTATATAGTAAGTTGTGGGTGAAGAAACTAACAAGTGATTTCCATCTCTATAGATAGATTGTAAATCTTTCACCAACTTTACTTGGCCTAAGTTAAATCTACTAATGAATTATCATGTTTGATATTATAGGAGAAATGTTGCAAAAATTTGTCCAAGAGGTCATCAAAATTATATATGAAACTCTTTAGAAATTTTAGGAATGACTCCAAAGCATGTCCTACTAGACTTAGAGGAAATAAAAGAAGTAAATGTCATTATAATCCACTAGTTGTCGAGCAAGAAAAAATTACGTCAAATGGGCCTTAGGGTCTCCTTTACCCTTGTATTTATCAAACTTTGGTGGTTCATACCCTAGAGGAAATGGTATTTATAAATATTCCATGTTGAATGGGTATGAAAACATGTCATCTAACTTGAATTTCTTGGTTTATTTCCTACTTGAATGATGCCAATCACATACTTCATTTATTGTATCTCTTATGCCAAGAAACTAGATGTAACATTTGGTTGAGGTGGGGGATGGGTGGTCATAGGTGTATTACCTTAACCACGGTATAATGGAAGAATGCTTTATTTTGTAATGTTGGTTCAATGAGTGAATTGACAAAAAGTATGTATCTATAAATTGGGATGGAATTTTTGAAATTACATGCATTGTTGTGTGATATTATGGTTTGGATTTGGTATATAGACCTAGATTTAATGGAATTATGTCTATGATGGAAGGATATGGCTTTGAGTAAAGTACTATGCCTACTGAGGTTGAGTAGGGACTTTTTATCAATTAGTCAAACCTAGTTAAATAATGGGAACTTATTATGAACCAAGGCCCTATTGTTGAATCTATTGCATGTGTTGAGAAAAAGGCAATTTATAATTGGTACTTGTTGGATAGTGGTACCTCTTGGTTTCATAAATAGCTATTGTGAAGTAGATTCTTGTTGGATGTTTGATAGTTATCTTTGACCAATAGGCACACATTTTTTATTAGAGAATGTTTGTGATTATGAAGGTATATTGGTCTATGACTATTGAGGTACACCTGTCACTACCTATTAAAGTAGAACATTTATTGCCCCCTATTAAGGTGGCATAGTGTTTTACCTCTACTATGATGGTAAAATATATTATGCTTATTATTATTATGGAATTTTAGTCATCACTAGTTGAGGTGGAATAACATTCATCATTTTTTGTTGAGGCAAATCACTAGCTGGTACTTGATTACTTAATCCTTGTGGTTGCATGCTTGATGAAGCAATTGGTAAGGATTATAAGTAACTTTTTATGGTTTGGAAGTAGGAGTTCCTACCCCCTACTATTGTGAACCACTCATGGTGTTAGATAAAGGCATATGTTGTTGTGGAATGTTTTTTGGTGCAGTTAAACCACTTTGGCCTAGATTGGAAGACACTTGCATGTTATCCACCATGTTTAGCACATTGTTTTGCATAGAGGCTATAGTCACTTCTTTAATTAATGGGATATTGTACATGTCACCGACTAAAGTGATTTGTGAAAATGGGTCTATACCTAAATTATATTAACCTATAAACTCAATTAATACCCATGTTGAAGGAGCTAACTCTATGATTGGACCATTTAACATGGTCATGGCATTAAAAATGTGTGCTAGATTCAAATAAGTTTGATATGTTTGTTGCATTTGTATAAAGTGGTCCTCCATGAGGCCCTTTCCTTTGACCATCATATTTGGGTCTTAACACAACATCAACATGAGTGTTTGAGGATTGATAGTAGAGGCATGTTCAATGGTTTGGGTATAAGACATGTTGAGATGTACTCTAACTAGACTAGGCAAATTTTCATAGGGGAAGTTTGTTATAAAATTGGCCCATACCTTCAAGGATATAACTAAAACCTCATCCTTGTTTTCAACCAAGTGAGGAATAAACAAATAAGGATCATACATTGATGACATAGTGACATAATATGGTTGTTGTTGAACTTGTTCTAAAACTGATGGTATACTAGAAAGACATTATGTGGTTTTCTCTTGGTCTTCCTCTGAATAGGGAGGTGTGTTAACCAAATAAATGACTAACATATCTTGACTTTTTTCCCTAGATTGAGAAATATAAGGAGGATAAAGATCTATCTCACAAACTACATCATCACCATAGGGGTCTTGAATAAAGTCATCATTTGTGACTATATTATCATAAACTAGATTTTACATGGATCCACTACTATTGTAATGATACATATCCAAATCAATGGATAATATTCCATGAAAACAGTCCTAAATTTCTTCAAACTCTTAAAAATAATGCCTAAAAGATAAATGGTATGAACTTGGTCTAAAACTTGGTCTAGGGATGGATTTGCTTATCCAAAATACTCAATGATAAAACTTGGTCTAAAATAGTCTAACATTAAATGTCTAATTTTAAACATATTACATAAATGGTTAAGTGGATGGGTAAACCAAAATGCCAAACTTAGGCACAAAGTGTTTCAAACAATTCTAATCTAAGAACAAGGTTGCTAGGTCTTTGGAAATAAGAAACAAAGATAGGATCAAAACAACTATGTCTAAAATAAAGAGGTAAGATGTTAAGACTCTTGAAAACATAACACAAGATCTAAACTTTAAATTTCTAGGTCTTTTGGGAATAAGGCCCAAAGTCTAGACTTCAAAATAAACTAGGTCTAAAAGATAAGATAATTAATATAACAAATTTGAAACACTTTGAATCAAATTAGGCATTTGAATTTAAACATAAATGTTATCATTTGGAAAAATACATTGGACTTTGGTCACATGGAAGATATACCACTTCCCAAATCTAGGCATAAAAATAGTCTTTAAATGGATCGAGGAATTAGTCTAAGTTACAGAGTATAAAAGTGAAGGTTAACACCTAATCCAAAATTATGAAAGGCATAGGAATAAACTAATCAATATTTGAATATGAACTTGTCAAGACCAATTATGAACTCAATTTAGAATGTTTTACCTTTAAATTGACAACAAGATAGACCAAGATGGATGTCATAACAATACTAAGCCTAGACCAAAAAAGGCACACATGGTTTTGAGATTATAATTTGGAAACAGGGAAAAAAGTTTTTGAAATAATTCAAGAAGCATAACAATGATATCTTTCTCTAAATTTATGATAAAGTAGATCATTTCAAGACTCTAAGGCACAAGACTTGGAATGAAATGGGAAGCATAATGATTCCCCTTTCAAATAAGTGACATGCACATAGAAAGGTTTTAATAAATGACTAAGGTACATGTGTGATGTCAAATAGATAGCTTAACACCTCTTTAAACAAAGGAGTGATGTGCAAACATGACTTGTTTTGGATGTGGTATGACAAAAAAATATTTTTGACTCAATACCATATAAGCAAAAGGACAAATGAAAAAACACCTAAGTGTAATGTCCTAAATCTTAAAACTGATAAAGTGGCATCATACTTTCAAATTATGTCTATATAATTTCTCTTGAGAGGGATTTAAGTTGTTAATCAAAAATTAAAAGCACATGAAAATTATGGTTTTTAGGCCCCCTATTCTCTCAATAGTTTGTATGATGACATGGAACTTCAAGCTACTCACCTTACATTGATAGTATGCCCATGGAAAGTGGGGTTGTCTAAACTATCAATTTTCATTCATTTCTAAATGGTCCCATATACATGGATAACATTAGGGTGTAGCACGTCATTTGGATCCATGTTAACTAGCTTGCTATGACAATGTCTTATCCTTTTCACAACCACTACATTTGTCAATTGCTCAGTATAGTGTGATGTCCAAACTAATCATACATTTTGAGGCTATCCCTTACTAATGAATCTTTCTTAACCACTCAAAGAAGCATCTAAGTAATTCAATCTCAATTTGTATACCCATACCATGGAATGGTGTTGAAGTGATTTTGGGATACAAATTCATGGGTCAACACTTCCTTAGAGAACCCATGGAGAGGTGATGAACTCCCACCCACAAGCCAAAATGTATGATATAAATAAAGTGAAAGGACTTTAGGGTCATTTTTGGGTCACCTAAATCATTTGGATTTTGGGGAGAGCCTTAGCAACTTTCCTTCCATGATTTTTGGATAGAAGTGAAAAATACAATTAGTGAGAAATTTTTATCACCCATGTTACCTAAAGGGGAAGGGGGAGAGCATATAGGAGACACTCATCTTGAGAAACAAACACTCAATCAACAAACATAAAAATGAAAACTCTTATTAGAATTTAAGTAAAGTGTGAGTTCATTTTTATAGCACCCAAAAAAATATGTAATTAATTTTATCCCTTGGTGTTGTGTTGAAAACTTAAATAAAAATGAAAAATAACTTCAAGTGAAAGATTTTGAAACACTATTAGTGTAGGTTTTTATTTTTATTTATTTATTAATTAGGGAAATTGTATTTCTTGTGCATACATGGAGTTTTCCTACATTTGCGGGATAGGCTAGCTTATGTGGAGGTGTGTGTCATAGATGTGTCATAGGTGTCATAAGAATGTCATAAGGAACTCCCTTGATGGGAGTTACTTCTCTATTCTTAGCACCTTGTCACCACCTTTCATGGAGGAGTTACATTCTATTCTTGGGGTGCCTTGTCCACATTTTGTGGAGGAGTTACTTACGTACTCTCCTATTTGTATTCCTCACTTTGGACATCTCATGCTAATTCAGATTTGGTTTTCTCCATTTTGTCTTGTGCAATTTATCTTCTTGTGTTATTTTCAAATTGATTTAGCATCTATGTGGTGTGCGCTTGCTTCATCTCGTGTGATCACGTCTCCATTGCACTTGCATTATCCGGATTCTGGCAACAACTCCGATATGGTATCAGAGCAAGAATGGTAATCGTGTGTTTGGTTATGCTTTTAGTTTATTTTGAAATCAAGAGGAGTGGATTTATCTTTATTTTTTATTCTAGATTTGGTGTAAAATAAAAAAATTCTGTCTATGTCATTTTTGGTTAGTTTCCTTGGGATCCTTGCATTTGGGTGTCTTGGTAGAATACCACTAGCAGACAAGTTGTTTGCAGATAAAAATCTGTAGGTTGATGCACTCAAGCACCATTGTTGAGCAAAGAGCAAGGAGGTAGGTGCCAAACTTCTATTTTTATCCTTGACTTTTGCGCCTAGCTTCTAGTCTGCACCTTCCAACAGTAGTTCCAGCCAAGCCTTCAGCGGTACGGTGTCCTTTCCTACTAGCCAAGCTAGCCGTATGGTCTAGGTCTATTGTTTTCTATTTTTTGCAAACAAAATTTCAGAACTGTGCTTTTTTTTGGGATGCCACTTCCTATTCTTTTTTCTATTTAGAAACTTGAAGGACTACACTTTTTTTTTGTGAAAGTTCTGCCATGCCACAGTCTCCAGCAAGGCACAATAGGAACTTTCTTCCAGCAAGGCACCTTCTGCAATGCCTTCCTTTCTGCAATGCCTTTAAACTTTTCTTATTTACAGTGCCACATTAGGTCGTATGGTTTCAACAAGTCTACATTTGTTTTGTCTTTTTTGCAAGATAAATTTTGGACTGTAATTTCTTGAAAAATGCACCCTCTTTCATGCTTGGCGTCCCATGTGGACCCTTAAACACCTTGGCATCCTTCAAAACTATCTTTGCTTCATTATTTAAATTCTAAATTGACCTGTTAAAATAAAAATCGATCAATTTGATTAAGTATTTAATTTTTTAGATAGTTTTGTATTTTTGGGGGTTTGAATTAAAACTTGTATCTTTGACTTAAGAAGATGAAGGGTGAGGCCCGGTTTGGCGGGAGGCCAATTCCCACTCACACAAACTTCCTTTGGATTCCTAATTTCATTCCAAATCTAATGAGTGGTTGGAAGGCCACTTTCTCTCCCATAACAGACATTTTTTTAATGTTTTAGTGTTTTTTTTACAAAAACACTAGTTTACGAGAAAATTGTACATTTAATATCTTGCAAACGGTAGCTCAGTTTTGGGTGCCATTTTTTTAAAAAGTGTTTGTAATTTAATTTTCCATAGCATAGGCTTGTATTTTGTCAAAAATGTATTAGATTATAAAGTGCCTAAAATTTGGGTCTCCCAAGATGCATTTTCGACTGAGTCTGACGTCCTATTTGCTTAAGTCTTGCACGGATTACTCTAAGACACATTTTCGACTGAGTTTAATGTCTTTAGAGCATGCACTTGAATATTTAGGGGGGGACCTCAATATTTTTTGGGGGGGGGGGTGATTGCTTTTCACAACTTGCGTATCTTTGCTTTCATTCTCCTTTCTGCATAATTTCCCAACTTGCAATCAACACAACTTCACCTAAATTCAGCTAAAAATGGATTCTTATCAACTCAAACCCCTAACACCCTTAAACTATCATGAATGGAAGGTTAAAATTTCAATCATTCTTAGAAGTAAAGGGTTGTATAGGATCACCATGGGAACTGAAGTAGAACCTAACACTGATGCTGAAAAGGTCAAGTGGTATAACCATAGTGATGAAGCCTATGGATTATTGAGCTTGTTTATGTCTCTAGAAATTCTCTTCTATTTAGAATTCTCCCAAACTCCTAATGACATATGGGACACCTTAGAAAAGTTATTTGGGAAGCTTGATGAGATGAGAGGTCATGAGCTCAAAAACGAACTCATAATTCTAAGTCCTAACAACTTTGACACCCTACAAGACTTCTTCACTAAGTTTAAGGCCCTTAGATTACAATTGGAAGAATGTAGGATAGAGAAGAAAGATGATCAACTTATTCTTTCTATTCTCACAAAGTTAGGTCCAAGCTATTCAGTCTTCGACTACACTTTCCATGCCATAAAAAGTGTCCTTAGCACTACATGGAAAATGCCTTCTTTGGATTCATTCATTACCAACTTGACTAAGGAGCAAGATAGGCTAATTCAAATGGGCATAATGAAGTCTACTCAACCCCAAGCTTTGATATTTATAAATGGTAAGGATAAGACTTCAACAAAGGAGAAGAAGAAAAATAACAAGGACCAAGAGAAGAAGAAGGAAAACACCAATCCTGCCAAAAACAACACTGAGACTTCCTCTTCCAATGCTAAACCTAAGAAGGAGAAGGTTAAGTGTGCCTATTGTAAAAAGATATGGCATGATGAACACAAGTGCATGAAGAAATAAATAGATCACCTAACTCATCTTCTAGAGAAGAACAACATAGGTGTTCTAGAGTCCATCAAGCAGAATTCATCTACCCATGATTCTACTAAGGCAAAAGGCAAGGGTAAGGAAAAATAAAAGGGAAAGGCCCTTGTAGCTACAACCGCTTCCACATCTTCATGGGTCATCGACTTGGGTGCTTCTCACCACATGGGCTCTTCACTAGTTGAGTTTTCATCTTTAGAGCCTTATAACATGACTTCAATTAGTTTGGGTGATGACACATCAGTTTCTATTGTAGGGAGAGGGTTAATTGAAACGGAAGGAGGAACATTCAACAATGTTCTAAGTGTTATTTCTCTTTCAACCAATCTCCTATCAATGTACCAAATCACTCACATTGGTTAGGGTATGAGAGTTGAGTTTTCACCAGATTCAGTAGCTATCAGGGAGTTGCATAGTGATACTACAATGGCAGTGGGTAGGGCAAATCACCAAGCTAGGTTATACACCTTCTCACATTTTGCATCAGGTTCTTCTCTAATAGCATTACTGACTCATTTAGATGGAGTTAGCAAATTGTGGCAGGAGTGGTTTGGCCACCTTAACTACCACTATCTTGAGCAACTTTGCAAAAATGACATGGTCATTGGCTTGCTTTGTGTCCAATTCCCAAAAGAACTTTGCGAGGGGTGTTCCCTTGGGAAGCATCCCAAAGCAAAATTTGACAAAAGCAAAGCTTGGAGGGCTTCACAACCTTTGGAGTTAGTCCACAGTGATGTATCAGGACCCTTTCCCAAACCATCTTTCACAAGGGCCAAGTACATCCTCACTTTCATTAATGATTTCTCTAGGTACACTTGGATATATTTTCTCAAACAAAAGTTTGAAGTGTTTGAAAATTTTCTAGACTTCAAGGCTCTTGTTAAGAAATAGAGTGAGAAATCCATCAAGGTTCTTCAAATTGATAATGGAGGGGAGTATGTCAGCATCAGATTTGAGCAGTTTTACACCACAGAGGGGATTGATTTGTAGCACACAGTCACCTACAGTCCTTCACAAAATGGGGTTGCACAATGCAAGAATAGGTTCTTAAAAGAGATGGGTAGTTGTATGATTCACTCCAAATCCTTAGCCCCATAGTACTGGGCTAAAGCCATTAATTATGCTTGCTACATTCAAAACAAGGTTCCTCAAAAAGCTTTGAAAGGGATAACACCCTTTAAAGCTTGGCATAAAAGGAAACTTGATGTTGAGCACCTTAGAGTTTTCAAAACCCTAGCCATGGCCTGCATTCCAAAGAAAAAAAGGAAAGCTATGGAACATCAGTCCAAGCCTTACATCTTTGTAGGATATCTAGATGGTATTAACGGATATCACCTTCTAGATCTAGTCACTCATGAGTTGCTCATCAAGAGAAGTGTCCATTTTCAAGAGAGTCTTAGAGACTCAACACTTGACACTTCTTCTCCCTCATCAGATCTACGTCTTCATGATGATTCCTCATTAGATTCAGATCAGCCACAATAGGTTCTTGAGCCAGAGACATCTTCTTCTTCTTTGAGTTTAGACAATGAGGACAATGATGCAGTGTCATCCACCTTTAGTCAGTTAGAGGATGAGGAGTTAGCACCTGACTCACCCACTTCTAGGCCACTTTGGGCTAGACAGACACTTGAGACTGTTGGCACTTGGGCAAGAGATCCCATAGATGACAAACATACTAGGGGGATTTTTAGAGAGATCCACATGCCTTCTTTACTTCAGTTTTGGATCCACAGACTTTTCAAGAGGCATCAGGGGTACCTGAGTGGGATAATGCTATGGAGGAAGAATATTCTTCCTTAATCAAAAATCACACTTGGGACTTGACTTCACTTCTTAAGGGAAGAAAGATGGTTTGATGTAAGTGGATATATCAGACTAAGTTTGTAGCAGATGGGTCAGTTGATAAGTACAAGGTGTGATTGGTCACTAAGAGTTTCTCACAGGTGGCAAGAATTGACTACTCAGAGACTTTTACACCCATTGTTAGGTTGTGGAGCTAAAAGCTTCACTGATGCAGACACAGAGGAGGTTGCAGGAGAGTTGCTGAGTGTCAGAGACACTGGCGTTGGTCAGGCCAACCGACGTTGGCAGGATAGGGCAGGAAGGCAACCGACGTCGGTCAGAGATCGGCCGGCGTCGGTGACCCCCAGGCGGACAGGGACCGGCGTCGGTCGCCTGTGTGGTTCGGACTACGTTTATTATGGGCAATTAGCTAATGAACCAAGTGTTTGCATGATCAGGGCTAATTATAGACTGAGAGCTACGGATCTAATTATTGTAATTAGATGTCTAATTATTGTTTGGATGAGATCTATATAATAGACTCATGGTTGTATTGGAAAGGTGTGCTAGGGAGTAAGAGAGCATAATTATAAGCTCCTTCTGTGTGTGAGGTAGAGCAATGGTGCGTTCCTCCTAGTGCCTCAGTACCAGGTGTGTTGGTGCTGGATTGGAGAGCCAGCTGGGTTCTTCAAGAGTGTAGGATCTTGGTCACAGTTGCATGGCCTATATAGGAGATCTACATGGTAAGTAAGATCATTGATCTATAGGTGTATGTGTGTGCAAGGTCGAGGTTCACAGGTGAACAGAACCATTGTTTGATTTGTAGGTGTGCAAGGTCATATAGACAGCAACACAACAAGGAGTAGTATCAGGCAGGATCTACTTGGAGTACAGGTGTGTACTCGGATAGAGCTAAGAGGAAGGCAAGGGAGTTCCTTCCATAAGTATGGTCTGTTGAAGTGTAGGTTATTGCAGGTTCATGGGAGATCTACTTGAAGTACCTTGAGTACTTGTGGAGCACGTGGAGTGCTTGTGGAGTGCGTGGAGCACTTGTGGTGTGCGTGGAGCACGGGAGGTGAACACCAACTCTATATTTGAGTTGGGTGTTGGGACCTATGAGAGGGAGAGCTTTGGGGAGAAGAATTACTGTTCACTTGAGGTGTAGCGAGCCTCTGAAGAGGTGGTGGAGAAGAAGTGGCATCTTCTTTATTGTATTCTTTTCTGTATAAAGTGTTAATACAAGTTGTGTATTGTCTCTCATATGCTGTGTTATTCTGAATTCTAGTTACTTGGTGAATCTGGTTATTTTTGCATATTAAGTTGCTTGAAGTTTGGTAATCAATTGTATGCTTCCGGTGTTTTGCATCCTGACAAGTGGTATCAGAGCATGTTTATTGTTCTAGATTCCTGACACCCATTGCAAACATGACTTCTATCTGACTCACCTTTGTTATTGCCACAACAACTTGTTGGGATGTGCATCAAATGGATGTGAAGAGTGCCTTTATTCACAGAGACCTAGAGGAGGAGATCTACACGGAGCAGCTGCCAAGATTTGTTCAAGATTATTCCTTAGTATACAGACTTAGGAAATCTATCTATGGCCTCAAATAGGCCCCTTAGGCTTGGTATGCCAAGATGGATTCCTTTCTTCTCATAGCGGGTTTCACTAGGTGCCATTGTGTTCCCAATGTCTACTTCTTGCGACAGGATGATTTGCTCTTGATTTTGGGTCTATATGTTGATGACATTTTGATCACTAGGAGTTCTTTATCAGCTACTACAGTGGTGAAGGCATCTCTTCAAGATATTTTTGACATGACAAACTTGGGTTTGATGCACTACTTCCTTGGCATTGAGATCTCACAGTCAGATTTAGGGATTTCTCTTACACATCCTAAGTATACTCTTGACTTATTAGCTCAGTTTCACATGGCTGATTGCAAGCCATCTTTGAATCCCTTTCTATTAGGAGTCAAGCTTGAGACTGATTTTTCTTCACCATTGGTTAATGCCACTCGGTATCGACAACTTGTTGGTAGTCTCATCTACTTGACTCACACTAGGCCTGACATTTCATATACAGTGGAACTTGTCTCCAGATTCATGCAAGAACCCCATGAGCTGCATTGGAAAGTAGCTAAGAGGATCTTGCATTACATACAAGGTTCACATAGATATGGGATTCATTACAGATTTGGCATAGATGTTGACTTAATTAGATATATAGATTTAGACTAGGCTAGTGATTCACAGACTCACAAGTCCACTTTTGGTTACAGTTTCTCTCTAGGTTCAATCCTATCAGTTGGTCTAGCAAGAAGCAGAATGCTATTGCTATATCATCCATAGAGGTAGAGTATAGGGGAGCTGTTAATGTAGCTACTAAGGCTATTTGGCTTCAAGGGATTCTTTCTAAGTTTGGCATTCCTATTAGGTAGCCCACCATCATTTATTGTGACAACCAGAGTACCATTCAGATTTGTAGGAATCTAGTTTAGCACTAGTGGACCAAGCACATAGAGATTCACATGCATTTCATTCAAGAGCTTATTCATAGTCAGGTCATTGACTTGATATTTTGCCAGTCTTTGGAGCAAGTTGTAGACATCTTCACCAAACCTTTCACCAAGAGCAAGTTCATTCATCTATGAGCTCTTCTTGGGGTGTGGTCTACATTTGCAGCAACATCATCTTTAGGGGGCCTTCTAGCCTCTTATTTTCTTTTATGTCTCTCTTTTGGGGGGAGTTTTTTCCTACAAGTTTTCTCCTTTTCTCTATCTTATGGGAGATTGCATTTGTACATGGGTACCTCATCAGGCCTAGTTGTTGGGACCCATTTTATATTTCCACACTGCCCACCTAAGCTGCACTTATGGGGGGGTATTAGTGTAGGTTTTTATTTTTCCCTATTTATTAATTAGGTAAATTGTATTTCTTGTGCATACATGGAGTTTTCCTACATTTGTGGGATAGGCTAGCTTATGTGGAGGTGTGTGTCATAGATGTGTCATAGGTGTCATAAGAATGTCATAAGTAACTCCCTTGATGGGAGTTACTTCTCTATTCTTAGCACCTTGTCACCACATTTCATAGAGGAGTTACATTCTATTATTGGGGTGCCTTGTCCACCTTTTTTGGAGGAGTTACTTACGTACTCTCCTACTTGTATTCCTCACTTCGGCCATCTCATGCTAATTCAGATTTGGTTTTCTCCATTTTTTCTTATGCAATTTATCTTCTTGTGTTATTTTCAAATTTCTTTAGCATCTATGTGGTGTGTACTTGCTTCATCTCATGTGATCATGTCTCCATTTCACTCACATTATCTATATTCTGGCAACAAATTCAATAAACACTAAATTTAAATGTGAGTTTTAAAACTTGGAGTGTTTTAGAATGTCTTTTCTTGGCCTTTGGGTCCTACAAAAGGTGTTAGTGGGTTTAATTGTTACTTAAAAAAAGTGATATCATTTAAAATTAGCTCAAAAAAGAATAAAATCACCTCTTTTGAATGATTTTGAAGTTACACAATAAAATTTTAAATTTGAAATTATTCTATCATAAAAACATAGTCAAAATATAATGCTTAAAAACTCACAATGAACGATTTCATGGGTTTTGAATGATTTCACAACTTGTTTGATTATTTATCTACTCATGAAGATGAATTCAATACTTAGGAAAATAATTTTTCACTTTAGATGATAATTTCAATGTTTTGGGAAACCCACAAAAAAATATAGAACACACAAGAATGATTTTGTTGTTTTACAATGATTTCATTGCTAACAAAATGAGTTTTGTACTAAGCAAAATGAATTTGTAGCCTAAAATGTGACTTTTATCCCCTTAAAAATGATTTTACTATTTAAAATAACAATTATGATGCTGAAAATAGTGATTCCACTACTAAGAATAAAAAAATTGCTAATCTGTAACAATTTTGTAGTTAGCTAAAAAATGAAAAGGGATATTTCCAATAGGATGATTTTACCGTTTTGCTCAATGATTTTTTAGTTTCATAAGGTTGAGGCTAAACCAAAATGATTTAATAGTTTTTAAATACAAATTCATACATTTTGTTAATGATTTTGTGGTTTTCTATGTTGAATTCATAGTTACATAATCATGAATTTATGAATATGTAGTCACAAGCAAAAACCTAGAAAAGTTAGCAATAAATCACAAAATTAAGCTTTATAATGAAGTATCACTGGTTCAAAAAAACTCTCAAGAGGCTCCATTCATGTTTATGGTGTGTTTGGTCCTACCAAGTATTCCATAATGTGAACAAAGAATTTATAGAGGGGATGTTAGTATAGTGTTAGTCTAATAAAACAAAATCAAAATAACACACTAAACACTTAACACTAAAGGATCATAGGTAATAACCATCCAAGTGAAAACACAACTAGAAAATAAAATAAATCATTCTTTTACCTTCATTTTATCTCTAAAACTTCTTTTTGAAGTGTATTTCAAAATTTGGTGCATCAAGAAGTATTTACTAATGAAACTCGATTTGCTCCTCTCCTTAAAACCTTAGCTTGGTTAATTGGGATAATAATTTGGCATGGTAACACTACTTTAAATTTGTATTTGCATATATTTAATAATTATAACATTAAACAAATATATATTTGAATATATTTGGGCATAATAACATTACACAAAAATATCTTAGAGATCAATAGGTATGGCATTGTATTTATAGCCTCCAAAAATTAACCCTCACCCAAGGTGAGTTAAGGTTGAGTTTAAACATGGAATGAGTTCAAACTAACCCTATGTTAATTGAGTATAAATACAATTGAGTTAAAAAATTTCATCAAATTATGGTTTTAAATTACGAGGCATGACTCTCAAATTAGATATTTTGACATATTTTGGAAGAGCTTGACAACTCATAAAGGCAATGATGAAAATGTTTGATATTTGAATTTTTTGAATTTTCATTTTTAGATATCCATTGATTATAAATGGATAATTAAAATAATAATTTAATTTTTTTTAATTATATGGTTCATTTTTATTATCATTTTATCTCTATTAAGAATTTATTCAAGTGCCCTACTTAATGGGTCCATAGGCTAAACTACCAGTTGTTAAGTCACAAGGTGACTAGGGATGAATCCATGAGAGGTTATTATTGCATGTGGTATAATAAACAAAATAGGGATTCCTAAACATAATTTTTAGATTTAATAAATGATGCATAGCTAAAATTGGGATGTTAAGTTATTTTTAGGCTTAATTTACAATGTTTGGTAGAAATCAGTTTGGAGTCTAGTTGGGAGCTAGTTATGGCCAGAATTGGGTGTATACAATACCAACCATGGTAAAAGATGCAATAAAGGAAGGAAAATAGGTAATTTTCATCACAATAACAAAGGGAATCACATCAAGGGTGCATCATGCTAGAATGGGGAAACCTAGGGGGTTATAAAGGGTATTTTATAAATATTAGTAGTTGAGGAAGGGATATCAATGGAAGCCATGGGATGGTCCCTAATGGGACTAGATTCTATAACACTCTCAAATTAAATGGAATGAGTGGCATAGCTATATCTTACCTAAGGGACCAATTCATGTGGAATAGGTGCCAAGGTAGTGGAGTAGTGGAAGAAACTAGGACTCCTCGTAAGATTTACTAGGTGATCCTTTTTATAGTCATTGGTCCCTCAAAAACTAGCCTTTATGGAGCTTTTTGTGGAGGGGGATTTTATTATATAGGTGGATATGGATGATATGACCTTTATTCAAGTGTCATTTAAGATTGATCTTGAGAATTCTAGTGGTTATCAACCTATAGTTTTGGTACCACATATGTATCATTCACTAAGTTGAGGTGAATTGCATCCTATGGTTGGACCTCATGGTGATATGTGATGTTGAGGCATGTTAGATACCTCTCTATGTGAACTTGAAATAAACCATGAGGATCCATATATCTATCCCAAACCTTACCTTGGTGATATGAGTCTTTATTTTGGGTCATTACTTGTAGTTCATGTACACTCTTGTATTTGTGGTGACCAATGTAGGGAGCACTAGGTAGGACTTCTACCTTCTGCCAAGGCAGAAAACCAAGATGTTAGTAGGGTATGTATTTCTCTATAAGGTATATTGTGACCATGTATCATAAAAAGAGAGGGTCCCCTTGAATACCTTTAACATTTCTTATGGTATTATCCCTATAGTGTTAGTATACACCAATGGTTTGGAGTGAAGCCTATATTCCCTTTGAGATCCTTGGCTTTATCCTCTCATTGATGGTATGTTACACAAATGGGTAGAATTTATCACAAATTTCCTTAATGTTATTTTGAAAGTGGTGAATGTAGATTTTGTAATACACTACATACAACATGGACCCTTTTAGTACATAGAGGGATCATTATGTGTTTAAACTCTAGGGTGGCATAGATTGCATCTAATACGTAGGACATCATGTATAAATTACCTAATACATGGGCCTCATTTACCTATTGAGTGAGGTTTAATGTGATTATGCTCCCAAAATCTTAGACTTATAATTCATTCATGATGATGTTGATGAGGAGAACCCAAAACTTATTGATGTGTATGATGTCATTTTCCCAATATAAAGGATTCAAAAACACCATACCCATTTTTACTCTTTCTTAGAATGTCTTGATCATTGTAATCCTTATTTATCAACCTATCCATGTCCTCAAATATTCTTTGAGAACCTCATGGATGTTATGGGTCCATGCCTAGGCATCTACGAGTTGCTTATCATAAGTGTATTCTGAGAGGTTGTAGTATTACTTAAATATAATCCCAAAGATATCTATGATTTTTAACTTGGTGTTTGATGAATACAAAATATCTATAGTTCATTTAGAATAGAGCAATAGATTATCAAAGAGGTCTATACATGGGAATATTTTTAGTTTGGCTATAGATCTATGTAGTCTTGAAGCTTTGATAGTGACAAGGTCATTTGGATACTAGATATCATCATCGGTGTCTAGTCTTTGAATGTCCTTGATTGTTTTGAATGTCTCATTGTAATGTTTAAATAAAGTGACACCTTGTAGTAACATGTTGTCTTGAAACTTTGGCTATAGTATAAAATTAGAATTGGAGGTGGCCATCATTAGATTGTGTGATATTTTGGGCACATAATTCAATAAAGGAGATTCTTTGTGATTTGAAGTAAACTCAAGTCAAAGGGATTTAAATTATTTATAAGCACAAAAATGATAAAAGTGAATCAAATCTTAATGTTATCTTATATGTATATTTTATATTTTCACATTAATGGCTTTAGTGGAATCGTGTTATGTGAAATAAACTTTTAATTTTATGGCATGAGCCAAAGTTAAATATTTCCTAGTTTGACATTAATTTAAAATTTAAAATTTTAAAAACCAACCCCATTTAGATTAGTTGGTGGTGATGGAAATCCAATTTTCAGATCATGATTTCCCCTAACTAAGTTAAAAATGTCATGATCATGGTGTCACATACCTATTTTATCCCTTGTGGCATTGTGAATTTACCTAGGGTTAGCCACATGTCACTTAGAGAGTGGTGGGCATAATAAGGACTATGATAACTAGGAATGATAGGGAGATATTTGCTTTGAAAAATATGATTATATGAATTGACCACTCAACTGTAATAATTACACATGTAACTCTATGATTGGGGAACAATCTAACTTGTAACATTTTATAAATCCTTTGGGGCCTTCCAAAACCTTTTATCACTTGGGTGTATATAAATACATGTGCCTCTTTCTTACTCAATTAGGATCTTCAAGATATGATAGCTCTAACACCTATGATTTTATGGAGACATGTGGAACCTCCTCATTGGTTTAGGCCTACTAAGTCTCTAAAAACTCTAAAACCTATAGGTACATATAGATAGATGATGCCTCCTCATTAGTTCAGGCCTCCTAGGGATCTGATAAATTTGACACCTCTGGGTGCATAGAGACACATGATACCTCCTCATTGGTTTAGACCTCTCTAGAATCTAAAATATCTAACACCTTTGGATGAATAAAGACACATGGTGTCTCTTCATTGGTTCAAGCCTCATTGAGATCTGACACATCTAGGTACAAAGATACATGTGGCACCTCCTTAATTATTTGGGCTTCCTAGGGTTTTAATAACTTTGACACCTATGGGAATTGAAAAACACACAAAAAATCTAATTTATTTAAAATGGGAACATAAGAAAATAAACATTTACTTTTCAACCCAAGGGCTTCTAGGAGAGTGTCAACTTAGACTTTGGGTCTGATGTTTCAGGACTGAGACTTCGAGAGATGTCTACACTTAGATTTTTATAGGAAAAAATTAATGACTAAAAATAAAATAAGTATAAAAACACTTAAAAAATGAAATGGAAATAATTATTTTGAAATTTAATAGATATGAAATGTACTTAAATATAAATAAATGGCATATAATTAGGTATGCAAAAAAATGTAAGGATTGGATAGGGCTTGATAGAGGGTCGATAATATTATAGTTTTTCATGATGCATAGGTCCCATTATATTACCCAAAAAAATATGTGTTGGTCACAACATATACCCACATCTTGAGTCATATGATCATCCCTTATATGGAATTATTGGTACAATTATTCAAAATTCTTAACCACATCCTATGATCACTTAGATGATAGTGAGATAGTAGATGATGACTTTTATTTTCATGATTTATGTATATGAGCATGCATTTATAAATAACATATTAAAAGTGTAATAATTCAATTTATAATGCATGTACAATGACATAACTCCTTTCATTATATTGCACACAACATGACATACAAGCAATATCTAAAATTGTCAAAACAAATAATGGGAAATAATAAACTATTTTGGGACACATCATGTTGCCTCTTTAGGTGGGCCTTTCTATAATATCCACTAATTTTATAGTTATTATACATAATTGGTATTTGACATGATATTAAGATTCCCTTGGTTACAAAATCTCCATGTTATACCTTCTATGGTACATATATGCCTAAAGTACATTCACTAAAATTAAGTGGTCATAGTTTCAAGAATTAGGTATTAATACCTTCTAAAATATATGATACCTCCTCCACCCTATCCAACACAATATTTCATGGATACATCTATTCAAGATCAAATTACATTTAAATTTTTCTTACCTATGTAAAAGATTTCTATGAAACCAATTCATAAAAAAATGCAAAACTGTCAAAAGCATCTAATGCAAAAGAAAGTATTATATCAAAAAAATGTGTCAAGTTTAAAAAAAACCATCACATGAAACATATTATAATTTGGTGATACATAATTATAAACATATTTTATAAAAATTATAAAATTTGGAATAATGTTTTACTAATCCTCATCATAGTTTGAACCATTATACATCTCCTAGGGCTACTCCTCCCACATGAGATTACAAGGGTAATGATATAGATAATTGTATTACAACACCTAAATAATTTTATGATTATGAATCATGCACATATAGAAAATTTCATCCACAAAAGGTGATTCTTATACAAATTATTAAAAATTATTATGGTGACTCTCATCTTGGATCATTGGTTAATAGTTTGTAATTAGAAATATTGTAAAATATTAAATGACATTCAAATAATTTTTAAAAAAAAAATGTATTGTACATAGATTCAAGTTTTCTTAATCATGTTATTTTTATAATTTTTCTACATTTTATTATTTTAATGAATCTTATATCCCTTAGTTATTTGTGTGTTTTTTTCCTCTTGGATATTCCTTTTCAATTCTTACATCTGAATAGTCCAAAATAACTACTTACGTTACCAAATTTTACCATTTAGAATGATGTTTTTATAATCTAAATAGAGTAAATTGCATTTTTCCATGACAAAAAATATCAAATAGAAACACTTAAGATCAATTGCTATTACTATCCTTAGATAGTCAATTTTATCCTACAATACTTTTACATAGCCAAATAAAAACTGAGAAAAAAGAGCCTTAATGTATTTAATTTTTTGATATTACACTCAGTTTAAGTTTACACAATAATATTTCATGCAAAATATTTTCTTTATATGTTATAGTTATCATAAATGTGTGATACAATTACAAGTGTAAATTTGATGAAATAAGGATGTATAATCATTCCTTTGTATTCATATTATATCTCATGTATTCACATTTACAATATGACATCTTGATCATACATGGCCATGTCATCATATTCAGTGCATATTTTACATTGACACATTTTGTAGGTTGTTTAAATCCATTCCCTTTTATTCTTATTTTAAACCCATAGTTTCATCTATTATGTTCTTTTGTGCTTGTTTCAAAATTTAAAGAGTAAAAAAAATTCAAATACAATAAAAATATTAAAACATTTAAAATATTCTAAAAATCCAAAATCAATACCTAAGCATGATAAAACATTTATTTTGTGTCATTTTCATATGTTATTTATCTCATCATTAGAAGATAATAAAATATTTTCCTATCACACATACATTTCACTGATATTTAATGAGCATTATGCAAGACACATTTCACACAAATTTAGATGTTGGACTTGCTTCTACTCACAAGCCATGCCACACTAAGGAATCTTATTTAAAGTTTACAATATTTATAGTTGTTTCTATTTTATAACTCTACTATTAAGCTATCTAATCTTCACAAATGTCTTTCTAACATATCTATCCTACATTATGTACATGGATATGATATTTCATAGGATATGATCACATTACATATATATGGTATAAACTATATTTCTAGTTTTATGCTATATTTAATGTTATTACTTATACATAATAGATTAAAATTTATTTGTATATTGTTTGTGGCCCTTATCCCTTGTCTATACAAAATTGGTTGGGTATATATATGAGATAATTTTTTTGTATATGTGACATTTGAACATTTCCATTGTTTGTGGACCTTGGACCTATGATTTTTGTGACATTGAACATATCCCTTATTAGAAATATTAATAATTAATTTATGTGTGGCCCTTAGACTTGTGTGTGAAATATTTGATTTTGTGACATTTGAACATGTATTTTGTATGCAACCCTTGGCCTTATTATTTAACATTGTGCTTATGGTGTTTGTTTTCTTATTGAGCATGTTAAGTTTGATGTGTGACATGATTCATATCAGGAAGTAACTAATACATAAATTTATTCTAATACAAGTACTAATATCATCTTCATGGCACATTTATCTATATTTGACACTCTAGGTCCTACCTCATATATATATATATATATATATATATATATATATATATATATATATATATATATATATATATATATATATATATATATATATATATATATATATATATATATATATATATAATTTGAATGAAACATACTTTACTATGATGACAAATTTTTCATATATGTTATAATATTCAATGATTACATAATGATACACTGTTACAATTAACTTTTATTTTGAGATGAGTCACTTTCATGATACATCCCTCATCTCAAAAGGGGGCAATTTTAGTGGGACTTTCATACACATATAATCCTCTATGAGCAAAAATTAGTTTTTAGCATATAATATAGTTTCAAAGAATTTAGAATGATTTAAAATTTAATTATTGGTATATATTATGGGGGCATATGACATGCATATAAACTCACATTATAGGAATACAATACAAATTCATACATTTTAGGTGCATGCAAAAAATTCATGCATAAGCTTCATACATAGATTACAAAATTTACATCTACATATAATTATATATTTTACAGTTATCACATGGGGGAATTATATAGATTCATACCATGATTTAAATATTATATTCTATTTTTTATCATGGTAGAAGCATGAAAGTTTTCTATTCATTTTTTATAATGCATACATGAACTAATAAAAAAAATGACAATTGAATATAAAATCCATCTATAATGGTTGATTCATTTAAAGTGCATAATCCATAACTTGGAGATTCAACACCCTCCAAAATTTTAGCTTGTGAATACATTATATATTCTAACTCATTTCCATCTTAGGGTTACAAAGATCAAAAACACAAATTGAGGGTTCTACATACTTTATTGGGTTCTATTTTATATTTAGGTTAGATATAAATTGGGGTTTGATCACTCTCAATTCACCATGGTTCAACAAAGGAACTAAATCTCTCCAAGTGTTTCAATGCTTCAAGGAAGTATCATCTTTAAACAAAGTTATAAAATCAAAATTGGTTTCACACATTCAAGTTTATTCTTCCCTTTCTCTCTTTTCAAAATTTCAATTTTCAAAGTTCAACATTTTTCAAATTTTGAATGAACAAAATGACTAATTTATGAACTATTGTAGGGTTTGTTAAGTTGAAATTTATTGTAAAAATGAATTATTTGCTCAAGGGAAAAGTGTTTTGTACACACTCAGGTATATCTTTCATTTTACTTTAATAATTTAAATTATATAATTAAATGGGGGAAATGTAGATACTCAAATTTGGTCATGAATACTCGATAATGTCAAATTTGACCTACTTTTATGTTAGTTGACTTGAGTACTTAATCTGGGCCTATTTCACCATCTCACTATATCATAAATACTTACATGGACCTATCCCTTTTGAAATTGTTGTTCTACAACTTATTTTTTTTAATCACTAAAAACCTCTCTAAGCATCTATATAGATATCCAAAATCCTTAATTTAAAACATTACCCTTTTAGGTTAAAATCAATTAGAATGGGATAGTATTGGTAGTTGGTTGAAACCCCTATGGTTAAATCATGTCCTTCACTTATTAATAAATGTTTTAAAATTTAAACCCTCCCTTATAGGTTGGTCCATATTTTTAGGATAGGTAGTATGAGGTTTTCCCCTTTTGGATTTTTATAAAATCACATCTAAGTCACATTTTTTATCACTTGTAAATTTCAATATTGAGGCAAACTTATAATATTGCACACTTAGCAAAGCTTCCTTATTCTTCTCAAATTTGATTCTATTCACTTGAAATAACCTTTATCCAAGTTAAGAGCCTATTATATCTAGTTAAAACAAATCATTATCAAGTATTCAATCCATCTCTAAATGCATACATGTAGCAAAAAAAACATAATCACATTAAGCACTCTAAGTGGGAGAACTACACAGTCTTGATTTTCCTTTTTGAATTATTAGATAGATAGGTGTAGACACTAAAAAAATAAACACTTATAGTTTTCAATGCCTAAATTCCTTGATATCCCCTAAAAATTCTTAAACCTTCCCAAAACCCCTCTTAACCAACCAAATAACTATTTTCCTAGTCACAAATATCATTCAAAATCACTATTTGAAAGTACTATTCAAAGGTCTTATTCACCATCACTATTCACTATGGGAACCACTATCATTATTCATGATGACATGGTAAGTGACATGACATGTGACATGAAAGGTGACTTGGGAGGTGATTTGGGAGGTGATGTGGCAAGTGACGTGGCTTAGAAGTGATGTGGCTTCATGTGGGACATCATACCCCACTTGGGACCCTTCCTAAAGTGCTTCATGACCTCATTCAAGCATCACAAGGCCCCCCCAATGAAATATAGAAAATTTACCCTTAAGGGATCATTATTCAATATGTATTTTTGTCTTCTAAAATTAAATTAGACTTTAAAAGAGATACATACCTCTTTAAGACTTTGAAAAGGATAAAGAACATCCATTTTTAACTTTTTAGATCAAATGGAGGCTCACCATCCTAAATAGGACATTTTCCAACCCACATGGGAATCCCCACCAACATCACCTTAGAATTTTAATCCCCCACATATAAAATAGTGCCACATTTAGTGTGCCACCCTTTAAGTGCTTGTGTGAAAGCAAGAAAGTATGGTAAAAAGTCTTTAAGTCTCATTCAAACCCATGTGCATGATTTCCATTCAAACTTGGGGAATTACCAACCCACATGGGAATCTTCACCAACCTCACCCTGAATAAAACATTCACCACTTGGATAAATTATAATTGCCTCAATATTTGTCTATTTTGGTATGTTTCTTCACACAAAAATGCTATAAATGCCCCTATCCTTCACCCAAGGTTAGGTTGGAAGTTAGCCTTTTGTTGTTAACATTTTTGTTGAAAGTTTTGAAGGAGATCATCATTTTGAGGGATATAATCATCATCTTGGAGAGAATATCCAAATAATTGAAGTTATACTAAATTTCTACCAAAATTTCTTCAACAACATCAACACCAACATCTTCATCAACATTCTTCTTAAAGCTTGGAAGGTAACCTAGGTTTTATTTTTTGTAATTTAATTTATTATCCCTCTTAGAATATTATTTATTAAATTAAAACCCCACAATTTTTCCTTCTTATTCTTTTGGCCTCCATATCCATTCCCCTTAACCTCTTCATTTTCCTTTCCCCTTTATCCATTTACCTCTTCTCCCATTTCCTTCTTTACCATCTTCACTCTCTTTATCCCCTTACCCTTTTGCCACCTTAATCATTTTTTGACTTATCTTTTCCAACATTCACCCCTTAAACATTTTCCATATAAAACATTTTCCAACCCCAACTACATCACTCTTTTGACCCTTATCATTTCACCAAACCAAGAACCAAAACTTTGCTTTTAACTAATTTTCAGCAATTTAAATTATTCAGACTATTTGCTTTAGTTTAATCATCTTAACAAAGCATTTAGTTTTAATTAATTAAATTTAAGTTATTTATTGTATTTAATATCAATTTTATATTTTAAATACATGTTTATTTAATTTTTATCTATCAAAGTTAAGTGTTAAAAGCATGTAGATTGACAACCTCCTAGAAAGCTTTCCCTTCTAGGATTTAGCTTACGCTAGGCGATCCACCCATCTCTTTGTCTAACAAACAAGTGTGTGGTAGTGTTTCATTATTTTTAGGTATTATTCCCTAGCCAAATAATAGTTATTAATAATCATCTAGATTTAATGTGCACATTTTAATAGGTTTTTCTACACACCCTTCGTAACTAGTTTTTACTCTATACACTTAGAAAAAGCAAAAAACAAAATAGATAGAAATATTTTGGCACACTCAGTGGGATCCTTGAGTTTTCTTGGGTCCATTAGTTTTCTTAAGAAATTTATAAATGAATTAGTAAAAATTTCATTTATTTTCATTAGTGAAAAAAAATTCATTTAGTTGCACTAGTAAAATAAATCATTTAGTTGCATTTTTAATTTTATGTTTAGTTGTATATTTATTTACATTCTTAGTTGCATATTTTTTTGCATTATTAGTTTAATTTTTAATAAAATTAATTTTTCTTTTCTTTCTTAAAAAAAACACAAGTTTTAGTTGCATTTTTAGAAAAATTAAAGTTTTTTTTCCTTGCATCTTTAAAAGAAATAAAAAGAAGAATTATCCTAGGATTAAGACTTGCATTTTCATATTTCATTTAGATTGCATTTAGATATTTTGTATGAATTTAAATAAATCTAAAATTTTATTTTGGGTTTAAAACAAACACTTTGCATCCATTGAATTGCTTTTTGATCTTAGTTCATCTAGTAGTTAAGAGGAACACTAATTTTATCATAGCTTTCACTTGTATTCACACACCAAGATAAACCATTTAATAATCAACACATAAAAACAATACATGAGACAAGGACCAATTGAGATTTCATCACCTGGCAGCAACCTTATCCCCTCCTAGCTATTCCACTTGGATTTCACCACCAAGGGGAGAACCAACTCAGCTCTCTAGTTGAGTATAAAATCTAGACTCGGTATATCTTGGCTAAGCACTTGATACCCTTATCAATGTAAGATTGTGAAGTGAGAGGGTAGGCCCCAATACCAAGACATGTACTAAAATTAAACATAGATATTTCTTTTTATCACCTAAACAATCCAAATCCAACTATATCTTGCCTTTTTAGTACCCATACCAAACTAACTTCTTTTTCACACTCTTTAAGGCATAAGCCAAAAGTGATTTAAAAGTAATCCTAGGCTAAATGAATTTCTAGTGTTTGTATTGATTGCTTTGAAATATTTTTGGTTGATTTTTATTTGATTTGAGATCTTTGTCTTTTCATTCCTTATTTTCTCATATGGTCACTACGAGACAATAACTCAGACATCAAGTTAATTAGCCCCCATCTTCTTTCACACCTATGGAGTATACCTAAGACATTGAGAGTTCTCCTCACATTGAGAGTTCCCCTCATCCTTCTCCTTATATATTCTTAATCATATAAGGGGATCCTAAATTTGATACCTTCCTTGATAATAATCAGGTGGCTTTACAGAACTACCTCAATACTATGCCATATCGCTCCCCTTTTACTTCGGTTTTCTCTATCGAACCCCCTCTTGGCATGACACCCCACCTTATGGTGGGTACCACTTCAACCCAACCATTTTTTACCCATACCTCTTCCAACATCCCATCCACCAAAAACCAAACCAACCTTTTACCCCCCAACCAAACACCTCCTCTCATACCCCAAGTGGGTTTAACCCTACCCTTAATCACCTACACCCCACCTACTATGGCATTATCCTCCACTCCTACTTCCATCCTCACTTTGGTAGTAAAAAATACCTAAACCACAACTCAGTCTCAAAATCTAGTGTTCTCCATACCATAAACACTTACCCCTATAAACACTTTGGTCACTACGCACCTTCAACCAACTAACCCACTAACCACTTCGATGCCACACATAAATCCCCCAACCTCGACCTTATAACATGTACCCATGATATCTTATCAATATATTATTAACACACAAGTATACATACCTTCACCTTCCACCCAACCTTACGTGACCTCCTACACACACAACATCATCCCAACCATCCACTAGTTATTCCCATGTCACCCAACCCCAACAAAATGTGTTATATACCTATCCAACCCAACAATACCAAATAGACTTGGTCAAGATGCTAATGGAGAAGATGAATACCCTCGATTCATCCATCTCAGGGTCACATAACTTTATCTCTTATGACCAAATTTTCAATGAACCCATCCATCCATCTGTCCCTCTTTAAACATATCCTCTACAATGGGAATTGCCAAAGTTCTCTAAATTTCAAAGTAAGGAGGACCCCCATTAACATTTAAGATAATTTAGGCATGCATGTTACTTTATTTCCCAAGATGATGCTCTCCTCCTTTGTACATTTCCTATGTCCTTATCTGGACCAGCATTGGGTTGGTATAGTACCATCCCAAAACACTCCATCTTCTCATTCACCCAACTAGCCCAAACTTTTTTGGATCACTTTTCAATCAATATATCTAAGAAAGTTTATATTATTGACCACTACTCCATTCAGTAATTTAAATATGAATATATTTCTAATTTCATGGCTCATTGGAGGAGCCTAATCAACCAACTTTCCTTTTCATTACCTCAACCTAAGCTTATAGAACTCTTTGCCTAGGAATGTGAAAAACACATCTCATACACATTACGTGTGCCAAGCTTCTAGACATTTGATGAATATTTTACCATGGCTCATAGACTAGAGAATAGAGCCATTGATGAGGGAAGATTAGAGTTGAAAAATAAAAACCCAACTTACAAAACTAATGAACCCTCTCCTTCCAAACTAAATAACACAACCAATACCAATTCCAAGAGAAAATACACCACCAATGCTATTGTCCTCAAAGCCACACCTCCACCAGCTACCAACTAATAGAACCCAAGGAACCAAAACTCTAACCCCTTCAACTATCTAAAATGAAACCAAAGGAACCAAACTTGGAATAACCATAAGACATTAACTCCACTTGGGGAGCCTTATCCTTCCATTTTCGAAAAATTAATAAAATCCAAAATCATCTAACTTCCACCAATTAAACCACCCCAATAATTTGATACTTTTTTCCCTATGCCCAGTTGGTATAATGAGAATGACCATTGCACTTTTCACCAATTCATAGGACATGACATCAACAGATGTAATACCTTTAAATACCTTATCTAATCCCTCATTGACAAGGGGGAGCTCACATTGGACAATCTTAATGCACCACCAAACCAAGCCCTCGACATATATCACAAACCTTTCCCTAATCATGATCCTTCTACCCCTCATCATGAAAATAAACCTAAACCATCTCATGAGGTACATATTATTAATGTAGTTACTAGTGAACCCATTGACAAATAAAATGTTACCTTGACTACTTCTTTCCCCATTCCCCTATTGGAAGAAAAAAGACTACCTTTTATTCCTTTAGACACCCAAACAAAGGAAACAACCATATCGACGCCTCCATTTGAGGATACCACACCTGCCTTCCCTATCTCAGAGCCATCCAGCCCCTCTTTGGAAGCTATATCACAAGAGAAGATGACTCCATCTACCCAACCTCTAATTACAAAACCCATTATTAAAGGTCAAGATAAAGGTAAGGGAACCAAACTAGAACTTCTAACCCCTTCTTTGATAGACCAACCTAGCCCCTCTAAAAAAACTAAAACCTCCACCCAACCAACCAACAACCCTTACAAATTGATTCACCCTCAAACACCTAAACCCACCAAGATAACTAAAGTGACCAAATCCCCTCCAAAACCAAAAACTAAAACCAAAGAGGTAAAATCACCAAAGGGCCTAAAACCTTGTATTTTACCTCCCTCAACCTTTCCCTCCATTCTAGTTCCCCATCCCTCTACCTTAAACATAAAATCTACCATTTTTACCAAAACCCTACCACCTTTTTTAGTCACACCTTCATACTCGATATCTAAAGCCCCTTTCCCCACTACACCAATAATCCATAATTTACCTACCTTACCTTCATTTTCCTATAGCATATTGACCACCTTAACCTAGCCAAAATTCAACCAAGTATACCACTTTACCCAAGACACCTATCACCAAACCCATGTCCCCATAACTTTATAATTCAACACCCAAAACAAAAACCACTAAACCTTTACCACCTTTAGCTGAATCTTATTTGACCACCTTCGAATGGTTATTAAAAACTTATTCCTTGAGCTTACCACCCATCAAACCCTTTGACCCTTCACATAAAAAACCCTCTTGGTTTAATGATAACTTCATATGTGCATATCATAGGGCACCAGGACATGACACCAAGAACTATAAATCTCTCTAAATGTTGGTTCATAACTTATATCAAGATTATGATCTATTATAAGACAAACCTCCTTCATCCCCATTTCCAATCTAACCACCTACTCAACTCATTTGACCTTTGGTCTCACCTAAAAGTGAAGAGGAGGAACCAAAGTAACCATCCAACCTAGAGAACCCCCTTATCCACACTATTCACATGGTTACCCAATCTCGGGCCCAACAAAAGGATAAAGGGAATACTAAGGCATCCATTCCTTAGACTTACCCATCCCTAAGCTCTGAAACTAATAATACCCAACCTTATCCATCTCCAAACAAACCCAAGGTGTCTATCTTAGCTAGCTCTCCATCTAACCCTACATACCCTAACCCATAAGCAATATCCATCTGAAAATCTATCCTCAAGAAACTTCACCAAAATCTAAAAAATATGAGCTTGTATGAGTTAATATCTACCTCCCCCCATCACCATCAAGTACTCATAGAAGCTCTACAATCCATCAAGGTCCAACCCGATGATCCTCAACCTCTAGCCACTTTTGTTGGTACCCTTTAGACTTCCAATCTTGTCACCTTAAAAATTTAGAAATACCTTATATTCAATTAGAGGATATTGATCCCACTCTCTTAATTACAACATATATCAATCAAACCCACATAAAAAGGGTGATGATTGATGGGGGAGCTAACATCAATATTATTCCTCCCATGCTTATGACCAATTATAGTTACCTAAAAACATCATGTCTAAAAGCTCAATAGTTCTTCATTCTTTCAATGATACTATGGCTACCACATTGGGCATAGTTATCCTCCACATTTGTCTAGGACCTCATACTATTCCCAAACTATTTTATGTTGTAGAAGGAGAGTTTCAATACAAGATTTTACTTGGACACCCTTGGATTCATGCCATGAGTTGTGTCCCTTCCACCCTACATCGATGTGTCAAGTTTGAACATGAAGGGAAGGTTGTGACTATCCCAGTTGACCCTAGTCATTTTACATCTTAAAATATGACATATCATTCCAATTATGTCCTTCTTACTCCCTTATCCACCATAGAAACATCTACCAATAATAAAACCTCACCAGCCAAAACCCATAGCATTTCCACACCTATTGTTGATGAAGCTTCCTCTAGCTCAGCTATCCCCTCTTCCTAGATTCCTGTAGAAGACCCTATGAAAACCACATTCCAATGTATTTATTTTGGTAAATATATACTCTTAGCCTTTGATGCCTTCCTTACCCCCCGCCCCAAGAATATGGGAATCTTAGACATGACCCTAATTATGACCCTAACATTGGAATCATCATTGCTATTGGTCTCCCTAACCATAAAACAAATTTCATTTATGGAGGACTTGATCAGCCACTTCTAGCCCTTACAAATACATCATCCATCCAACCATTTACCTCTAAATTTTCTTATCTTAGCAAACTAGAGTTCACTAAGTTTTATCTTCATATATGTGCTTAAAAAGGGTTTGGCCTCAGTTGCTATGAACAAGGGCCTCATGAGTTACCCCACTTCAAAACTCGGTAACCTCATGAGTCATTTGGCCTTGGGTATAAACCACCTCAAGAATCCACCAATTCACCCAAACCCATTGCCACCATAGAGGAATAAATCCCATCCTTACCAACCCAATCACTTTCTCCACCTGAAGACCCTAATGTCATCCTTTTTTACTTTTTTAATCAATAATGTAAGTTTAATCCCTCTCATTTACCAAAAGAGTGGCCAAACCAAGGTCCTTCCACTTGTACATCCTAATATGGTTAGGTGTGGAAAAGTCTTCTATCCACAAATCCATTCCTCTTGAGGCCTCAACTATGTTGAATGAATATACCATCAATATTAACTTGGGCACTCTAGATGACCCCCACATTGTCAAATTGGGCCAATAATTAAATAATAAAGAACTTCAAGATGTTTCCTCTTTCCTCCAAGACTGCAACATAGCCTTCACTTAGTCTTATAATGATATGACTAGGATTAACCCCACCATTTCTACCCATAACATAGTCACTCACCATGATGTTAAGATTATTAAATAGAAGCTTTGATGCATGCATCCTCATATATCCCTTCTCATCAAAAAAGAGCTTTAGTGTCTCCTATTTGTAAATTTTATTTAACCCATTGACTACCCCTAATGTGGTCTCAAACATTGTACCTGTCACTAAAGTCAATGGGGGTTTACACATTTATGTGGACTTTCACGACCTTAGCCTCACTTAACCTAAAAATGAATTCATTTTCCTTAGCATTGACCAGCTAATTGATCTTATGACTAGCCACAAGATGTTATCTCTCATGGATGGGTTTTCGGGTTATAATCTAATCTTGATTGCTCCTAGAGATCAACATAAAATTGCCTTTATGACCCCTTAGGGAACTTTTTGCTATAGATTCATGCCTTTCAAGTTAAATAATGTTAATTCAACCTACCAACATGCCATGACTTATGTTTTCTATGATATTATCCATAAGATCATAGAAGACTATGTGGATGACCTTATTAGGAAATCTAAACTCCTAAAATACCACTTAGCTATTCTTATGATCATTTTTAAATGCCTCATCCATTATAATATTTTCCTAAATCCCAAGAAATGCATTTTTGGGGTCCTTTTAGGAAAGCTTCTTGGCTTTATCATCTCTCTTCATGGAATTGAAGTAGACCCTACTAAAGTTAGAACAATTTTGGACATGCCTCCTCCAACCAACCTTAAATAAATCTGCAACCTTCAAGGAAGACTTCAATCTATTTGTTGTTTCATTTCCCAACTTTTAGATTAGTACCAACCTTTTCATCACCTTTTGAATAAGGATGTCTCTTTCAAGTGGAGTAGTGATTTTAAAGAGGCCTTTGATTTTCTCAAATAGTACCTTTTGTCATGACCTATTCTCATCACTCTAAAGGATGACCACCCCTTTTACCTATATATTTCTACCACTAACCATTCCCTAAGGGCAATGTTGGATCATCAAGATGAATAACACAAAGAGAAATTTGTATACTACATTTTTCATACACTTATAGAATATGAAACTTGGTATACACACATTGAGAAACCTTACTTAGCATTGACCTTCATGGCCACCAAACTCTGCCACTACTTTCTTAACCATAAAACCTATGTCATCACTAATACTGACCTACTCAAATACATGCACTCTAAACCATACAAAAATTAGTGCAAGGCTAAGTGGCTCATGTTCCCAACTAAATTTGACCTTGAATTCCTCCAAAAAAAGTCAATAAAATGTCAGGTCATTGTTGATCAATTGGATAAATCTCCTCTAGAAAATAACCAACCACCCCCTCTTACCTTTTCAGATGAGTCTATCATGACTCTTTTTCAAGAAGATGACAAAAACTACCAAATGACCATGTTCTTCGATGGATCTAAATGCCAACAAGTAGGGGGTGCCAGAGTTATTCTCATTCCTCTCAATGGAGAACCCATTCCTCTCTCCTTCAAACTTGACTTTGAATGCATTAGTAATATGGTCACGTATGAAGCCCTAGTGATAGGCCTTCGAACTACTCAAAGATTGAGAATTAAGACAATCTATGTCTTTGGTGATTCTCAGCTTATGGTCAACCAGGTCAATGGGTCCTATCAATGTAACAATGATGTCTTGCTAAAATATAAACTTTTAGTTGAAAAAATATTAAAATCATTCAAGCATTACCTAGTCCAATCTGTTCCCTAATCTACCAATAAATTTGTGGATACAATGGCCTACCTTGTTTTTTAGATCCCTTCTCAGCCTTCCAATTGAAAAAAAATTGTCATCATTCATCATTTTAACACACCCTCTTATGGCCAGTTTGACCACCCTACCATTTTTAATGTAGAGGAATCCCCATCTGACATTTGGTATGACCAAACTTTTAACTACCTCAACCTAGGCATTATTCCTCCCACCCTCTCTAGGATTTATTGAAGAGATTTTATTTAGAGTACCTCTTATTCCACCATACTAGGGGGAATCCTTTACAAACATGGTTTTAATGGTCTCCTTCATTGCCTATGTATCCATGAAGCTTCCCATGCTATCAAAGAAACACATGATGGGATCTGTGGGGGACACTTCAGTGGCCTAGCAATCACTAAATATATCTTTCACCTTGGTTACTATTGGCCCACCCTCAACCAAGATTGTTGTGATTATGTAAAAAAGTGTGTTAAATGTCATCAGCATGCTAATTTACATCATGCACTAGAAAATAGCCTCCAAGTATCTAATGAATTTTGGCCTTTCTCTCAATGGGATATCGATCTCATTGGGGAAATTAACCCCTATTCTTCATAGTGACATAGTTCCATCATCACAACCACTAAATACTTCACCAAGTGGGTAAAAGCTATTCCTCTAATATCTACCAAAGAAAATAATATTATCAACTTTATCAACCACCATATGATTTTTTATTTTGGTGTTCCTCATAAGATCATCATCGATAATGACAAATCCTTCAAGAATAAGCAATTCCAAGGTTTATGTGATGCATTTGGCATTGATTTAAGCTTTTCCTTTCCTTAATAACCATAATAAAATGGGCAAGCAAAATCCTCTAATAAAACCCTCACCAAAATATTAACCAAACTTGTCAGTGTTTTAGGTCAATATTGGCACTTACTCATCCCATTCAACTTATGGGCTTATCTCACTAGCATTCAAACCTCCACTAGTGCTACCCCTTTCTCTCTAGTCTTCATAATAGAGGTAGTCTTGCCTCTTGAAGTCCAAATCCCTCTCTTTTCATATCTTTAAAGGAGCTCATTTTTTAAGAAGATTTTTGTTAGCATCATTTAGCTCAACTTGATCTACTTGATGAGCATCATTTAGCAGCTCTCACCAACCTCCATATCTATCAAGAGCATATCACACATGCTTATAACAAGCACTTCAAACAACAAGAATTCAATATAGATCTCATCCTAAAATAAAACCATGTGACCAACATGGAGAAGAGTAAACGAGGCAAGTTTGCTTTCAATTAGCTTGGACCCTACATCATCACCCATAAGTATAGATCAAAAGCTTATCATTTATCATCTCTCGAAGGCAAACCAAAACCTGAGCCTCTCAATGCTTTGCATCTACATCCATTTTTCTATTAAAGAAGGATCAAGTTCACCTATTTTTCTAACTTAAGCTCATCCCTTGATTATGATATTTTTACCTTCACCTACCTTCCTCCTCCCCTTTTGAGGACAATTGATTACAACATATAACCATGTGATTAACTGTGATAGTTATGCCCTAATCCTAAATATGGGTGCCATGGCTCTACCCATAGCATGGTCTCATGGATACTTTTCATATCTAACAAGATGAAATCCCATGGTCGTTGTCTCTCAAAACCACACCCTTTCACATATCATGAACCTTCTTATGTAAAGTTTTACCCTCATAAAGGTAAACCTCTGAACCTAATTAGACCGGTCCATTTATAAACACATTGCATCTTACAACAACTAATTGGGTCAATATCTTAAGCATTATATACTACTCCCTCAAAGAATAACTACCTAAAAATAAAAATAAAAATTTCCACATGTAAGGTAGACTACTTCCTTGAAGGACATCTATCAATAACATTAAAACGAAGCCAATAAGCTTAGACCAATCCCTTAAAGGATGGCTAAGTTAACTTTGTCAAAAGTAGAGCAATTTCATGGAATATTCCCACATCGATCAGCTTCCCATATGCAACAATAAAGTAAAAGGCCCACTATCAAAACCAATTCCAAAGCTGTAATCAGCTCTCAAGTAACATAATAAGTTGGAAGCTGCAATAGGATTTCCCATGTAGACTTCCTACATTGATCAGTATACATTTAGCATATGACATAGAATTATCTAATACCATTCTTAGATCACCTATAGAAGGGGAAAATTAATTAACATGAGGTTATCATACATATCATCCATTACCCTTCACATAACCTATCACACATTTTCCCTTTTGACTATCTATAAATCAAAGGATTTAGAGCTTACTTGACACCCTGTGATCATGAAACCTTTTTTATCAACTAATGACCACTCATGCATAGCATTTAAAGGGCTTATGTTCATTAAGATGATCTCACTTTGGGCCTATTTTTAGTCCTTATCAAAAATAAAGCATCAAGCCATATTATTATCTTAGTGTACATGGTCGATGTTTTCACCATGACTTGTACCATTCAACATTACAACAACAATGGTCATTTATTTTACATTAAGTGAGATTACAAAAACCATAACCATACCAATCATAACCATAACCATAACATTCATAAATATCTATACAACCTCGTGCATTATAAAATTTGACCAACAATATCTAATACACCACCCTCTTATTCCTACCATCCCATTACCACAAGCTCTAAGCATCAAACCCTAACCATTAGTAGTGTCTGCTTGAACATGGAAATATTTTATTTTGTACCAGCTAAGAGTCCACTCATAGCATGGGAATGACTATCTTATCTAATTTTATCACCAATATCCTAGATCACATAGATCCCTAATATTAGGGCCTCTTCTAAATGGCACCCCATGTCTATGGTTCCAAGCAACTAGGCACAAGATGTAGATATGGCCATCATGTGTCTAGCCTACCCATGCAGATCTTGGGTCAGGCAAGGTCCATCCTCTATCACTCACCATGTTGATAACTTCTTTACTTGTATAATCTACTTGACCATAAAAAAATTATTTATAGGTCATCACTTCGCTACTGCCCTTAAAACTTGGCTCGTAGTGGTGATGAACATTGTCCATAACAACTCTACAAATCTTGATAAACACCCACCTCCTAAAAATTAGATCATATTAGTAGACACTATATCCAAACTCCTAACCTGGCATAATTTTAGAAGGTGTAACCTCTTCATAAAAACACCTCTTTTTGGATTAGCTCCATTAAATATTATTTATGGTACTTTACATTGTGTTCCCTTCTAATTTATCCTACATTGCCCATCCATATCTCTCATCCTACTAAATGTGGGATAATTATGGTAATTATTTACCAACCTACTCCATTCACTTTCAATGACACCTTCACCAAAACCCAAAATTTTTGTTTTACCAAACCTTCTCCCATAACCCAAACTAGCCCATGTGGTCCATCAAATTGGGGCAACCAATTTGAACACCACTCACCCAAACCTTGTTGAACTACATTGGCCTAATGTCCATAGACTATGTCGATGCTACTCTATGGGTATCTTAGCCACTAACAACTAATTCCCATCCCTTTTTTTCTTCTCACTCATTTTTGCTGCTAACAGTGCCCTCTTACTTAGGGCATCCTACATCAAGGAAGCTTTGAATTCTTTATTCAGCATCCTTATGTTTTAAAACCATCTAATACTCCCTCTTAATTATTTCCCCCATTATTTGGAGAACTACATTGGCCTGAGGTCTTTTTGGACTATGTAGGCATCGCTTAGTTACTGAGGTCAGCTCAACCACTTCCTTTACTTTATTTTCCCTTCTCACCTAAAATATCTTCCTCCACTTCTCTACCTATCTCCTAACCATCTCCCTACCTCCATCTTGTCAATATCTTTTAATCACTTTTCTAGCTTGTCAATCTCTTTTAACATAAGGGTTGACATCATTCCCCATTGGCCCCCCTTACCTCCCGTAAAGCTACCTACTACTCTACTTCGTTGGCCTCCCCATCATATATCCTTGTGCATGCTTCATGGTCCACTTCCCCACCCACATTTTTCATTTTTTACCTCTCTTTCACCTTATTACCAACCTTTCCCTTTATCCCCTTTAACTTCTTTCTCCATCCTCATCATCTCCCCTCCCCCTTGTCTATTTGTCATACCCCCTTTATCACTCTCTTTTCCTCACCCATTCCACTTCGTATTGTGCATCTTGCAAGATTTCTATTTCTTTTGTTGCTACACTTTTTATTTATGTGTACCACCACTCTCTTCCATTCTAACACTCTTCACACCATAACCATTTTCCATTCTTCTTGTTTGATTTTTTTCCATCCTTTCTTCCTTTTTATCTTCCCCTTTTTCCTCCACAACTAGTTTCTCCCTAGGTATTTATCCCTTGAGAATCCTTCCATAAATTTCCTTTTCTTCTTATCTCATTTTGCCTATGTCCCTTTTTACATTCCCTTTTCCTCTTTTCATCTTGGTACTCACTTATATTTTTCATCTATGTGAGTATCTATGCTTTGTATCCCTGCTTCAATTCTTCCTTTTTGTTCTTATCATCTCTAATCTTCATCCCTTAGTTTCATATCACTCCCTTTTATTGTGTCTACCTATTTCTTCACCACATCAACATTTTTGTAGCTTGTCAATCTCTTCTAATCACCCCTTCAACTTGTCAATCTCTTCTAACAAGTTGATTAACACCTACCTCCTCTTTTCACCTTCTTGTCTACCCATCCTTTACTTCCCCTCATTCTTCACCCCTTTCCCATTTTCCATACCATTCTCATCTCAAAAACCACCATCTACTTTACTTCATTATTTATCTCCTTGCATATCATCACCCATGCTTACTTGGTTAGGATACCACCTACTTCTTCCATCTCCCCTCATCCTCTTTGTGTCCTCATTTCACTCCTTTTTTCCTCATGTTTTCATTTCTTCCATTTATTTCCTTGTTTTTCATTTTCATCACAAAACTATTTTATCTTTTGTCTTTTTTAGACTTGTTTTCAAACCTTTCATGGCCACCCATATCTCTCATTCTTCCTTTACCCTTCATGATTATTAAACTTCTCTCCTCATCCTTTTTAATTCTCTAATCTATCATTCTTTAGTGCATCTCTCACTCCCAATATTTTACCTTTTATTTTATTTTCTTCTCTTTTCTTTATTTCATTTAATTTTTTTCTTCTCCCTTGATGCCCTTCCTTGCTTTTCCCAACCTATATGACCATGTCTGGCTTCTTTCATCCTTCTCTACCTTTATCTTTATCTATAACCTCATTTTTTTCTCTTCATCCATCCCCTGGTCCACCTTTACTTCATCCCTTGTTGGATCTCCCTTATGTTCTCTAATTTCACCTCCACCTCTTTAGAGTGTGGTCACCAGTTGTACTATTTTTGGATACATCTCCTTTTCTACTTCCTTGTATCCTCCACACCCTTGCCTTAATGCATAAAATATGGTTAGGTTCCTTAATTTAAGAGCATCCCTTTCTTCCTTTAATGACTTTGTATGTTGTGCTCAAAATCTCTTTTTTGTCCCTCTCCCACTACTCCCTTCACCCTCCCTATCACCTTGTTCCTTTTCAACCCTTTACCCATTTTGAGCATGCTATGGCCTCTAAATTATTCCACTCAATTTTGGTTAACTATGAGATATATACCAATCCTATATCTCTATAACACAATTGGATAGGATAATGGGCTCATACAACCAACTAGCAAACCTGAACATTGTTCAACCATCAAGATGAAAAACCCCACCTCTTCTTGTCTTGCCTATTTTAAACCCCTTTTACTCAAACCTTTGAAGATGTTAGAATATAAACTAAAACCACCTTCAAATGGAAGATTTGGGATACCCATGTGGGGATCATAGATACACCCTCTCACATGCCCTAACCTTCTAACTAATAGTTTCCCTTGATTCACCCTTTTGGACTACATCTTCTTATGCCTTAAAATAACCCTTATTTTAATGCATAAAATCCATAACTTGCTCTTTTAATTAATTAATTTTATTATTATTCACCTTGATCCATATTCTAACACCCCTCAGTATATATCTTTGAGTTCCCTCAAAACTCAACACTTACTTATTTTGGAGCCCTACTGACTCAAGGGTCAAGGGTTAAAATCTTCACCACTTTTCATTTATCCACTCTGCTACTTTGTTCCCTGAACCATTGAATAATAACATTTCATATCATGTTAACGACATTATTGTGGAACATGCATAATGTCAACTTATTTGGGTAGTAATGAAAGAAATCATCTGATGACCATGGAAATTTGAGTAGTTTTAGATTTTCTAAATCTTGGTACCACATATTTCTACCTTTCCTTTTATTTATGATGCTAGAAGAAACTTCACGCTTCAACCTACTTATCCATGTATATAGATTCCTTTTACATAGTTGATGTAATCATCTAATTTCATCCTAGCTCACCTCATCCACCATTTATACCACACCCATAAAAAACTATTTGATAGCCACCTTTTCCACCCTTTGGTGCTTCCCTTTTTCCAATGTCTTTCACTTGGACCTACCTATATGATATCTAATTGGTATAACCAAGTTAACCAATACCATTTTCCTCAAAAGAACTACATTTGGCCTAACATTATTTTTAGATCCCTATCCATGAAACTATGTAGGTAGCATCCACTTTTTGTTTGCATCTAAAGTCAGCTTGGTCATCCCCTTCAAACCCATACCCAATCCACCCATGCTTTTACCACGTCCACCTAGATGTTGGTCATTTTTGACCTAGAACATTTGTGCTTTTTGCAATAAATTTTACTCATAAAAACCAACCTTGCCATGTTGAACTTTTAAACATTTTCACCACCTCATGAAAAACTAGACCATTTTTATTTTTCTTAGGATCACTTCCTACCCTATATACATGAGTCAACACTAACCCTATCAAGGAACCTTGATAAGACTAACCCAATCAGCTATGACTAATGTTGGGGACCAGTTACCTTGTCTTTATCTTAGAACCCAACCTTTGTTATCAAAATTGGCACCTTTAGTCTCTACGTAATCTTGAATATTTCACTTAGTCATATTTTGTGAACCCATTGGCATTTCACATACCCAGCTACCTTGTGGCACCAGCTAGTGCCTCCCCATTAACTGCTTATCAAACTTACAACCATTTTGACCTTTCCTCATCGAATCTCAATTTGAGGAGGAACACCTCCTCCCATACTTAAGGTACCTTAATCTTTGACCAAGAAATTAGTTTTTATTTTTTAGCTTGTCAATTCAAGGCTACATAACAAAAGGAGTAAAATATAGACACTAGAAAACTGCACACTTATATTTTTTTATGCTTAAATGCCTTAAGATCACCTACAGTTTTTTAAACCTTCCCAAAACCCCTCTTAACCAACCAAATCACTATTTTTCTAGTCACAAATATCATTCAAAATCACTATTTGAAAGTACTATTTACCATCACTATTCACTGTAGGACCCACTATCACTATTCATGATGACATGGCAAGTGACATGACATGACATGATAAGTGACATGAAATGTGACATGTCAAGTGACATGGGAGGTGATATGGAAAGTGATATGTCTTAGAAGTGATGTGGCTTCATGTGGGACATCATACCCCACTTGGGACCCTTCCCAAAGTGTTTAATGACCTTATTTAAGCATCAAAAGCCCCCCCCATGAAATGTGTCAAATTTCCCCATAAAGGATCATTATTAAACATGTATTTTTATCTTCCCACATGAAATTAGACTTTAAAAGAGATACCTACCTCTTTAAGACTTTGGAAAAGACAAAGAACATCCATTTTTGACTTTTTGGCTCAAATATAGGCTCACCAACCCAAATGGGAGATTTTCCAACCCACATGGGAATCCCCACCAACCTCACCTTGGACGTTTCATCCTCCACATGGAAAATGGTGCCACATTTTGTGTGTCAACCCTTTAAGTGCTTGTGTGAAAGGAAGAAAGGATGGTAAAAAGTATTTAAGTCTCATTCAAACCCATATGCATGATTTCCATTCAAACTTGGGGACTCACCAACCCACATGAGAATCTTCACCAACTTCACCTTGACTAAAACATGCACCATTTGGAGAAATTAGAATTGCCTCAATATTCCTCTATTTTGGCATTCTTTTTCACACAAAAATGTTATAAATGTAAGAAATTTGAATTACCTCAATTTTCTTAGTCATAAATATCATTCAAAATCACTATTTGAAAGTACTATTCAAAATTACTATTCATCGTCACTATTCACTATGGGACCCACTATCACTATTCATGATGACATGGCAAGTGACATGATAAGTGATATGGCATGTGACATGGGAGGTGATTTAGGAGGTGATATGGTAAGTGAAATGGCTTAGAAGTGACGTGGCTTCATGTGGGACATCATACCCCACTTGGGACCCTTCCAAAAGTGTTTAATGACCTCATTTAAGCATCACAAGCCCCCCCATGAAATGTGGTGAATTACCCTTAAGAGATCATTATTCAACATGTATTTTATCTTCCCATATAAAATTAAACTTTAAAAGAGATACCTACCTCTTTAAGACTTTAGAAAAGACAAAAATCATCCTTTTTTGACTTTTTAGCTCAAATGGAGGCTCATCAACCCAAATGGGAGATTTTCCAAGCCACATGGGAATCCCAACCAATCTCACCTTAGAATTTTCATCCCTCACATGGAAAATTTAAAGCTTGAAATATACTAAGAGGGGGGTGACTCAATATATTATATATCTTTTACTTAATCTAATTTCTTTTCTTTAACCACTTAATCACACATTCAATAAAACTAAAACAATAATATGCACCACACAAGAGAGGGAGAGAGACACTAGATTTTAATGTGTAAACCCAAATTTGGAAAAAACTACAGAGAATAATCTCAAGTATATGAATGAGTACCAATTGAAATTATAAGGTTTGAAAACACCAACTTGCAGGAGCACTAACCCCTTTATTGATCACCAACATAGCAACTATTTATGACCACCAACCCACAAGATCACCAACCCCTTTGAAATATTTTTGATCACCAACCCATAGGAGCACCAACCCCTCTTGTGTATAAAACATAACTATCTCTCAATGTTTCTTAATCAACAAATGATAGAACTCTACAATATCTCTTATTTTTCTCTCTTCAAAAACAAATACAAACCATGCACTCTCTTGCATATTACAAATGGATTCTCAAGCCTTTATTTATATCTTTCCAAATGACCTTTGACATTCACCCTTTGTGACCCTTCAATCCTAATGGAAAATAGCACCAAACTTGTATGACCCTTCCTATCCTTGTATTTGAAAAGTCATATGGTGACCCTTCATAAGCAAATGCATCCTTTCCTCTTTTATCTTTATCTTGGTGAATTTTCCTATTCCTCAAAGTGTCCCTTCATGGAAAAATGCACCATACCCTCTTTTGTCTTCACATGGTGACTCTTGAAATTCCTCAAGATGACTTTTTATGAGAAAATGCATCCCATTCATCTTTTGTCTTTTACTTCATGACTTTTTGACTTCTCCATGGGCCCTCTTTTAACTTATATGAAACCAAAAATATATTCATTAATATTAAATAAATATTAACAGACATTAGCCAAGATATGAATATTAAAAACACTATTGAATGCAATGGGGCCTTTATCACCAATAATGCTAGACCTTTGACATCAATGACAATATTTTCAACAATTTCCCCCTTTGTCATTGATGGTAACCTCAAATTAAAACTACCACATCCTAAAACTTTCACATACTACCATCTAAAAAATATACAATAACTCCCCCTTATTATAGCAACTTGTACCTATTCTTTGTACCTATTTTTGCATCTATACATGTACATATACCTATTTCTATTCTTCTTCCCCTTTGACATCAATGGCAAAGGGCCTACTTGTAGCTAACACTTAGCTCCCCCCTCAACTAATGTTGAACCTCGATGGTAGGAAGTAAAATAAATTACTCATAACTTCTCTTGTAGATACTCACATGTGTCTTTTAGTAGTGCCTTTGTGAAATAATCTACAATCTGCTCTATAGTACTGATATATTCCATCTTAACCTGTTGATCTACAACCTTCTCTCTCAAGAAGTGATATCTAATGGGAATATGTTTTGTTCTTAAATGCATTACTGGATTCTTCAAAATCTTAATAGTACTTGTGTTGTCACAAAAAATAGAAATAGGTTCATCATATTTTACCTTGATATCTTCCAAAGTTTGCTTCATCTAAAGCACTTGAGTACAACACAATACTGCTGCAATATATTTTGCTTTAGCTATAGAAAGTGATATTGTATTCTTCTTCTTGCTTAGCCATGATACTAAGCTATCACTAAGGAAGAAAGCTCCTCTACTTGTACTCTTTCTATCATCCAAGAACCTTGCCTAATCTAAATATGTATAAGTAATTAAATTGAAATCTCTACCTATGGGATACCACAATCTATAATCCAATGTCTCCTTGATATATCTAAATATTCTCTTCACCAACTAAACATGACTATCTTTTGGAGCTGATTGATATATTAAAACCATACCTATTACATGCATGATGTTTGGCCTCGATATTATCAAATATAAAAGACTACCAATCATAGATCTATACAAATATTGAACTACAATAGGTGAATCTTCATCCTTGCTCACTTTATTTCCTATATACATTAGTGTGCCAACTGGTGCACAATCCTAACAACTAAATTTATTCAACATTTCTTTGGCATATTTGCTTTGAGATATAATAATTCATTTATTTGACTAAAATATTTGGAACCCTAATAAAAATGACAATTCTTCAAGCATAGACATCTCAAATTCTTTTTGTATATTAGCAAAAAAAAATTTGTCATTTTTTCAATGTTTCCTCCAAAAATGGTGTCATCAACGTATACCACTATAATCAATTAATGATCACCTTTTATTTTGATGTAGATATTACTGTTAGTAAATCCTCTCTTGAAACCTTGATCCTACAGGTACTTATCAAGTCTTGCATACCAAGATCTAGGAGCTTGTTTCAATCCATATAATGTTTTCTTCAATATGCATACATGGCTACTAATATTTGAGAGAATAAATCCCTCAAGCTACTCAATGTAGACCTCTTCTTCTAGATTCCCATTTAGGAAGGTATATTTGACATCCATCTAAAACACTTTGACATTTTTAAACACTACATATGCAATAAACATTCTAATAGCCTCTAGCCTTGCCACTGATGCAAAAGTTTCTTCAAAATCTATTCCCTCAATTTGAGCATATTATTTACATAATAATATTGATTTATTCTTGGTCACTTCTCCATTTTCATTCAACTTATTTCTATAAACCCATTTTGTTCCTATCACATTATGATCTTTTAGTCTAGGCACTAATTCCCAACTATCATTATTTTCTATTTGATTTAATTCTTCATCCATAGCCTTAACCTAATGCTTATCATGTCTAGCTTCTAAAAAAGTTTTATGCTGAATTTTGGATAATAAAGAGAAATTAACTTGCTCAGATTCACTTACCATCATTCTTCTGGTATGAATTCCTTTATTTATGTCCCCAATGATGTCACTTTTATTATGATTTCTCTAAACATATTTGGGTGGAGTTTTGGTTTCCTTTTTCTCCTTCTTCTCATCTTCATCTGATTCTTCAAAATATTCCTCTCCAATGATTTTAGGAATGTCTACTAGATCACTGATTCTTTATATTCCATCTTCTTCTATCCTAACACTTTTACTTTCAACAATTTTCTTGGTTAATTTGTTATAACATTTATAAGCTTTACTTTTACAAGAATAAATAAGAAACATACCTTCATCTAATTTGGATTCAAAATTCCCAAGTTTTTTTTCGGTTCTCTTTATGAAGCATCTATTTCTGAAAACTCTAAAATAATCAACTATAGCTCATAAGGATTTTTGTCACTATTGACTCTTAATAATGCTCTATTCTGAATATGCACTATTGTATTAATTTCCTTTATCCAATATTTATATGATATCTTGGATTCATTTAGCATTGTCCTTGCCATTTATTAAACTATTCTATTTCTCCACTCAACTACTCTATTTTATTGTGGAGTTTTGGCTACTGAATAATGTCTCTTTATTTCATGGTCTTCACTAAACTCAATAAATTGATCTAAAATTAAATCTCCTCCTTGATTTGATCTTAGACACTTAATCTTCAAATTGGTTTCATTCTCAACTAATACTTTAAATGCTTTGAAATGTCTGAAAGCTTCTCATTTTTTCTTCAAAAACATTACCCAAGTCATACGTGAAAAATCATCAATAATCAACATAAAATATTTCTCACCTTGAGTAATTTGAGTTCTCATAAGTCCACAAAGATTAGTGTGAACAAGCTCCAAAATTTGAGTGGTCAAGTACTCTTTTATTTTGAACCACCTTCTGGCCTACTTCCCATGCTAACAAGGTTCACAAAGCATGTCGGATGGATTTATAATTTTTGGAAGATTTATGATTGCTTGCCTTTTGATAATGTTTACAAGATTTTCAAAATTTATGTGTTTCATTCTCATGTTTCATAGCCAAATTTCTTCAATCTGACTCAAACAACATCTTTGACCTTTGATGTCTAATAACATATACAGATTATTGCATGTTCTTTAAACAACTACAATCAACATATCTGAATCTTTTCTCCTAACTTCATAAAATTATACATAAAACTTTAGTGTGTACCCATAATCATACATTTGACTTACACTTAAAATATTATGCTTAAGACCTTCTACATACAAAACATTTTCATTTTTAGTTCTACCATTATCCAAACTTAGTGTACCTTTTCTAGCAATTTTGGTAGTAGTATTATCTCTAAATTTCATTGTGCAACCATTGATCTTCTTCAAGGTTATGAACTTTATTTTGTCTCCTATAATGTGCCTCAAACATCTACTATCAATGAACCATGGATTTTATTCATTTCTTTCATGCAAAGCTATCTATACCAACACAGATTTTTTAGGTTATTTTTTTTGCCATAAACCTATTTGAACTTTCTTCTTGATGAATGGAGCCTTGAAATTTTAGTCCTTCTTGAATGAATCAAAAACACTTATATAGTACTGGGCTATGTTTCTAAATTTGTTTCACTTGCAACATATTATGGCCTCTTCATTAAAGCCTAATAGAGGAACAAAAGAGTTGTGGCTTCTGCTTGACTCTATATGACTTTTCTTCTCCTTATTTATAAAATTGTTGGCATTTTTTCAACATTCTATTTTCTTATGACCATATCTATTACAATAAAAATAGTAACCATAAAAATAAGACCTATTTATGTATCTCTAACTTGATTTCCTTTTGTGGCTTTGTTCCCTCCAGCCTTCTTTATTTGAGATGTTCTCTGTATTCTTATCTTCTTCCCTTTTTATTTCCTCTTTTGTAAGAGCTTCAACATAGCGCTTTCCTTTTACCTTGTTTTTGAAAATAGTGGCCTCCACTTTCTCTTTTTCAAATCCAATACCTGTCTTATCTGACATTGATATTTGATTTTTTAATATCTTATTCAACATATTAGTTATATTCTCAAATTTTGAATCATTGATTGCTTTATTTTTTTTCTCAAGATCTTATTTTAAAGAAGTAATTTCAATAACATACCTTTCACATTCTTTACTTACTATTTACAACTGTGTCATTAGATCTTCTTCATTTTTCTTAGCTTCTTCAAAGTGTATGTGTAGATCTTCAATTATTTCCTTTAACTCCTTTTCATTTTTCTTGATCTAGAGCTTTAATCTTCAATTCTTCTTTTCAAGAGATTTTAACTCTTTTAAGGCACAAACAAGTTCTCCTTTTAGATTTACTTTAGCTTCATCCTATTCTTCTTCTTGATCAATTGTGCTTTTGGTTATGGAGTCATCTTCATGTATGGCCATGAATAGAATCTCTTATTCTTCTGAATCATTGACTCCACTATCTTCAACTAAGCTAGGATCTTTAGAATACAAACTCTTCTTCTCAAATCCCTTCTTGAATTTTCCTTTGAAATTCTTCTTGTATGCAGACTTTTCTTCTTCATTTTCATCATTGCCCTTATCTAGGCACTTAGCTACAAAATGTCATATCTTTCCACAATTAAAACATTTAAAAGGTAAGATTCCTTGATATTTATCTATGCCCTTTTTTGGCATGTGAATGAATAGAGCTCTATTGTCATCTTTATCATTGCTAGAATTGTCACTTGATTTTTGAATCTTAGCCTTTTCTTTTTTTGATGTCTTAAAATTAGCTTCTCTTTTTTATGGTTTCTCTTGTTCAGTTCACATATCATATGCCATAAGAATACCATGTATCTCATCCATCTTTAGCTTGGCTAAATTCTTCATCTCTTCAATTGTTGAAACTTTTGCATCATATGTCAATGGTAGAGATCTCAAAAAAAATTTAACCATAATTGATTTTTCTAACTTTTCTCCAAGACTTTGAATCTTATTAACTATTTGATCAACCCATAAAAGATAACTTGTTATATTTTCTTCCTCTTCCATCTTGAAACTCTCAAACTATCTTATGAAAATTTAAAGCTTAACTTCCTGATCCTTTCCATTACCTTTGTAAATATTCTTAACCCAAGTTTCATGAGTAGATTTACATTTCATAACTTTAATAAATTTTGATTCACATAAACCACATAAAGTAACATTTAAAACTTTATCATTATTTTCACTTGCCTTTTTTTCTGTCAGAGTAGTTACAAGTGTCTGTGGCTCTTCATATTCCTCCACCACTACTTGCCAAATGTTGAATCCAAGGGCCATCAAATAAGTCTTCATCTTTACGCTCCAAAAATCATAATTTGTCTAATCAAACAAAGGTGCCTTATTTTTAGAAAAACCTTCAAGCTATAAAGCATTTTCAAAAGGAACCTACTCTGATACCAATTATTAATCATGAAATATACTAAGAGGGGGGTGAATCAGTAAATTATATATCTTTTACTTAATCTAATTTCTTTTCTTTAACTACTTAATTACATATTTAATAAAACTAAAACAATAATATGCACCACACAAGAGAGGGAGAGAGACACTAGATTTTTACATAGAAACCCAAAGTAGAAAAAAGCCATGGAGAATAATCTCAAGTATATGAATGATCACCAACTCAAATTACAAATTTTACAAGCACCAACCCCTTTGTCAAACACAAACACATCAAATACTTATGAAAACCAATCCATAGGAGCACCAACCCCTTACAAAGATTTATGAGCACTAACCCATAGGAGCACCAACCCCTCTTGTGTATAAAACACAACTATCTCTCAATGTTGCTTACTCAAAAAATGATAGACCTCTATAATATATCCTACTTTTATCTCTTCAAAAAAAATACAAACCATGCAATCTCTTGCATATTAAAAATGGCTTCTCAAGCCTTTATTTATAGCTTTCCAAATGACCTTTGACATTCACCCTTTGTGACCCTTCAATCTTCAAGGAAAATGGTGCCAAACTTGCATGACCCTTCTTATCCTTGTATTTGAAAATTCATATGGTGACCCTTCATAAGCAAATGCATCATTTCCTCTTTTGTCTTTTACCCCATGACTCTTTGAATTCTTCATGGGCCCTCTTTTGACTTATATGCAACCAAAAATATATTCATTAATATTAAATAAATATTAACACATATTAACCAAGATATGAATATTATAAAAATTATTAAATGCAATGGGGCCTTTATCACTAATAATGCTAGACCTTTGACATCAATGACAATATTTCCAACAATCTCTCCCTTTGTCATTGATGGCAACCTCAAACTAAAACTACCACATCCTAAAACTTGCACATACTGCCATCTAAAAAATATACAGTAACTTCCCCTTACTATATCAACTTGTACCTATTTCTATTCTTCTCCCCCTTTGACATCAATGGCAAAGGGCCTACCTAGAGATAACACTTAGCTCCCCCTCAACTGATGTTGAACCTCAATGGTAGGAAGTAAAAAAATTACTCTTAACTTCTCTCAAAGATACTCAAATGTGTCTTTTGGTAGTGCCTTTATGAAAATATCTACAATTTTCTCTATAGTATTGATATATTCCATATTAACCTATTGATCTACAATCTACTCTCTCAAGAAGTGATATCTAATAGGAATATGTTTTATTATTAAATGCATTACTAGATTATTCAAAATATTAGTAACACTTATGTTCTCACAAAAAATAGAAATAGGTTCATCATATTTTACTTTGAAATCTTCCAAAGTTTGCTTCATCCAAATCACATGAGTATAACACAATACCACTAAAATATATTATACTTTAGCTATAGAATGTGATACCAAATTCTATTTCTTGTTGAGCCATGATACTAAGCTATCACCAAGGAAGAAAGCTCCTCCACTTGTACTCTTTTTATCATCCAAGCACCCTACCTAATCTGAATCTATATAAGAAAACAAAGTGAAATCTCTACTTGTGGGATATCGTAATCCATAATTCAATGTCCCCTTGATATATCTAAATATTCTCTTCACCAACTAAACATGACTATCTTTTGGAGCTGACTGATATCTTACAACCATATCTACTACATGCATGATGTCTAACTTAGATTCTATAAAATATAAAAGAGTACCAATCATAGATCTATACTAAGATTGATCTACAATAGGTGAATATTCATCCTTACTCACTTTATTTCTTGTACACATTGGTGTGCCAACTGGTGTAAAATCTTCAAAACCAAATTTCTTCAACATTTCCTTGGCATATTTACTTTGATATATAAAAATTCCTTTATTTGACTAAAATATTTGCAACTCTTAGAAATATGACAATTCTCTAAGCATATACATCTCAAATTATTTTTTCATATTATCAAAAAATTATTTTGTTATTTTTTCAATGTTTCCTTCAAAAATGTTGTCATCAATATATACCACAATAATCAATTGATGCTCACCTTATATTTTGATGTAGAGATTACTGTTAGCAAATCCTCTCTTGAAACCTTGATCCTATAGTTACTTATCAAGTCTTGCATACCAAGCTCTGAGAGCTTGTTTCAATCCATATAATGCTTTCTTCAATCTACATACATGGCTACTAATATTTGAAAGAATAAATTCCTTAGACTACTCAATGTAGACCTCTTTTTCTGGATTCCCATTTAGGAAGGCAAATTTGGCATTCATCTAAAACACTTTGAAATTTTTAAACACTGCATATGCAAAAAAAATTCTAATAGCCTCTAGCCTTGCCACTAAATCAAAATTTTCTTAAAAATCTATTCCCTCAATCTAAGCATATCTTTTATATACTAATCTTGCTTTATTCCTGGTCACTTCTCCATTTTTATTCAACTTATTTCTATAAACCCATTTTTTTCTATCACATTGTGATCTTTTGGTCTAGGCACTAATTCCCAAGAATCATTCTTTTCTATCTAATTTAATTCTTCATCCATAGCCTTAACCCAGTGCTTATCATGTCTAGCTTCTGAAAAAGTTTTAGGCTGAATTTTGGATAACAAAGAGAAATTAACTTGTTCAGATTTACTTACCATCATTCTTCTGGTGGGAATTCCTTCATTTATGTCCTTAATGATGTCACTTTCATTATGATTTATCTAAACATATTTGGATGTATTTTTGGTGTCCTTTTTCTCCTTTTTGTCATCTAATTCTTCAAAATCTTCCTCTCCAATGATATTAGGAATGTCTACTAGATCACTGATTCTTTGTGTTCCATCTTCTTCTATCCTGACACTTTCACTTTCAACAATTTTCTTGGTTCTTTTGTTATAACATTTATAAGCTTTACTTTTTCAAGAATAACCAAGAAATATACCTTCATCTTCTCTGGATTCAAACTTTCCATGTTTTTCCTTAATTCTCTTTATGAAGCATCTACTACCAAAATCTCTAAAATAATCAACTATTACTGGTTTATCTTTCTATAGCTCATAAAGAGTCTTTTCACTATTGACTCTCGATAATGATCTATTCTAGATATGCACTATTGTAGCAACTAACTCTCTCTAAGATTTATCTATCATCTTGGATTCATTTAGCATTGTCCTCACCATCTCCTAAACTATTTTGTTTCTATGCTCAACTACTCCATTTTGTTGTGGAGTTCTAGCTGCTAAATAATGTCTCTTTATTCCATGGTCTTCACAAAACTCAATAAATTTATCTGACATCAATTCTCCTCCTTCATCTAATCTTAGACACTTAATCTTCAAACTAGTTTCAATCTCAACTAATGCTTTGAATGCTTTGAAATGTTTGAAAGCTTCTGATTTTTAATTTAAAAATATTAACCAAGTCATACATGAAAAATCATCAGTAAGCAACATAAAATATTTCTCACCTTGAGTACTTTGAGTTCTCATAGGTCTACACAGATTAGTGTGAAAAACCTCTAACATCTGAGTGGTTGAGTACTCTTTTGTTTTGAATGACCTTCTGGCTTGCTTCCCATGCCAACAAGATTCATAAAGAGTGTCAGATGGCTTTGTAATCTTTAGAAGATTTATGACTACTTACTTTTTATTGATGTTGATAAGATTATCAGAATTTGTGTCCCATTATCTTGTGCCATATCCAACTTTCTTCAATCTGACTGAAGCAACATCTTTGACCTTTGATGTCTCATAACATATATAGATTATTGCAGGTTCTCTGAGCATTTGTAATCAACACATATGAATCTGCTAATTAGTGATAATTGTAGTTTTTATTTCACATGCATGATCAATATGATATGATCATTTCTAGTTCACTTTTAGTTACACATAGTGAATGTATAGGTATCAAATAACTAAGTCTTGTTTGTGTTTTTCATGGTTGGTTTCTTTCATTTGTTCATTTTTTGTCTATTTTAGTACTTTACTTTCATTTTGCTAGTTACAAGTTATTTTACAAAAAAATCTACCTTTTAAATAATTTTATCTTAATTAGAGTTAATACAATAATTAATTCTAAATTATGATAAAACACAATATTTTAAAAGTTTATATGTGGAGAATAATTATATATCATTGCTTAGAAACCAGTTGAATAAAAGGTTTCCACTTACTCTTATTGATTTGGATATGTCCCCTCTCTTAAAATCTAAATAGTCTCACCTTGGATATAAAATATAATGTGATCATGATTCTTATCAAGTGTTGCATCCATTGATATTATCTATGATTTCTTATTATAACATTATATTGGGTCAACATGGGGTTAATGTGGAAAATAAAAAATGTGACTTGAGACCAAAATATATGGACTACTCAATGGATCCTATTGTGAGGGGTACATATAAACTAGTCTTATTCATGCGTTCAATTTAATATTTAAGAGACTTTAAATTTTTCTTTTTGCACACATTAATTTCACAAGATTTATCAAACACGACATTAGTGCATTTCCTAAAATCTATGTGAGCACTAAAGATCAAAGGTTATATGAATGAATAATGCTTTGTAATTGTCACATGAAATTTAAGTTTGTAACATTAGTCTTCTTAGGTACATATTGATTATGAAATTTATTCTTAGCCACCTTTTTTAGGTAATTATTATTTAGGTAACTCTTATTTTATAAATTTCATCTTAGGAGATGGACCCATAATTAGATTCAATTTCTCAATATTGGAAGGTGTGCTAAAGTGTGGTGGTGTGTTAATAGATGTATCTAATATAAGTTTACCACTACCAATAATATATTATATTATATGTTTAAAATCATGACACCTATCTGTGGGATGCCCATGGAGTATATAATAAGCACAAAAGTACTTAGACCTTTGATAAGATGAGTGGTAGGTTATATGACCAATGTTTTTCAAAACAAATTTCTAAGATTTTCAATTGGATAATTTTGAACCTTTTGAAAAATTTGTGATTCATTAGTCATTTATTATTTTTTATTATTAACCCATGTTGTAAATGAAATATTTTTAGACACAGGTTTTGAGTGTGGAATTAAGAATACAATTTACAATAGCATGCTTAGGATTTTGAGAATGCATAATTTATCACCAAGTGCTTTGAGCTTTAAAGATAAGGTTTGGACTTATTTTTGTAACTTATACATGGAATGCATCATAATAATAATATAATGTGTATGAATTGTGGCACTTTGAATAAGGTCATTTAAGGGTTGAATCTTATCATTTATGGTATAAATAATTACATTAATTCTGATGGATTTAGAAGATATAACTTTATAGTCATACACCCCATACATTTTTGATTTGATGTTCAAATATAACCCAACAAGATTATTTACCCTACCTATTCATGTTGTGATAGCATGGACCTCCATATCCAATATAATCCTAGGGTAAATACTAAGGGGTAGATGTTGGCTATTACCACATGAGGTCTTAGGGGAGGAAGAATGAAAGATGTCATACATGGCATTCCCTTTGAGTAGTAACTAGAATCATTTCACATTTGAAATTCATGTAATATATGTTACTAATGAGAGCTAAGATTTCATCATTATTAATATCATCCTTAGTTTTAATATATATAAATTTAATCCATTTCATTGCATGAATTGTAATAAAATAATATATTTAAATAAAGAAACATGCAATTATGACAATCATAGCTTGGATGATAAAATATAAACTATTAACATCCATTAAAATTTTTCTAGGGGTTTTTTTATGTAGATGAAGGGAATATTAAAAATCATATATGTAAAATAAAATGTAATGAAGGATAAATTTCAATCCATAAGAAAAATTAAAATACTAAGTTAGAGGAGACCCAAGGTTTTCTCATGCATAAGTAAATACAAAGTTTACCAAAATGTTTCACTTATTTTGGATTAATGTGTCCTAAAATAGTGTAAACTTAGAAATATTTAGATTATTTAAAATAAGGAAATAATCATATAATTTTTAATTTAAAAGGTTAGATTGATATTGCACTCAAATTATTTTTAATTAACAAATCATGATGGAATAATGGTGCTTATCTTATTTAGATATTATGTTTCTCATTGTGTTTGTCAATGTTTCTATAATAATGTTTATGTCTACTTTGTAACTACTTATATAAGGAAACATAATTTAAACCCTACTTAAACATTGTTGATAAAATTTAATCTCTATGGTGATTGATACTATCAAGACCCTACTAATATCTTTATTTAATGTGTAGGTATGTGATGCCTTATACCCATATGCATGTTATTATATATGCTTATTATGTGTTCACTTACCTTCGGTCCTATCATTGATCCCTTTTTTTCTTTTATCTTCCTTGGAAACCCTAATGACACTTTCAACTACAAGATGACCCTTGAAAAAATAGTTAGTATGTTGGGTTGGAAATTGGAAACCATTAGCCATTGAGTGACTAATAATTTAATACATTCCATTACACCAAAGAGGGCTCAAACAAAAATTAGTTCTCCAACCTAGGTATGTGTGTGTGCACCATTATAATCAATCTAGAATGAAATGTAATGTTTGTCTTTCAACACTTGGCACCATGAAACTTTGACCTATGTGTGTATTCAAACTTAGATATAGGGATGTTATTATAAGGATTAATAAGACCTATATTCCTTTATTATAATGTGTCAAGAGAGTGCTAATTAATTTGTATAGTTTGTTAGGACTTTCAAAGATGATTTCTAGGTAATGACCAAGTGAGTATAGGCTTAGGATTAACTTGTATTTATATTTGATTATTTGATATTTCTTACTATGAATAACCCATGAAATATGTCTAGGTCAACCTAATGAAGACTTTCTAATTTTAAAAATATTAGTTGAGTGTTATTGGACCCTATCAGTAGAGGATAATACATATGATGAGTCTAGTTGTTTCTAATATTATCTTAAGAGTGAAAATTGATGATCTAATAAATGGTGATAGTCTGATTAAGATTTTTTAAGGTTATTTTAAAGACTAGGGTATTCTAAAATACATTTATATGGTAAATTGGTTTTTCCAAAATAATATGTGGGTAGGAAGATAGGTTAAAGTGTGTACAAGATTCAAATGTCTATGAAAAGTCCAAGTATGTCAAACTATGTCAAAGTTGTGCCAAATACCAAATTTTGGTGTCTACAAACATATTTTAGTAGTACCTACATATTGTATAATTTCATGTTTATCTACATTGTGTGATTACATATGGTTGTTACATTGGTTACATTGTGTGTTGTATACCATTGTGTTCAATTTACTGCATGTGTATGGTTGTGCATGTTTGATTAGGTTGTTGTTGATGTTTTTCTCTGTCCTTATCCATAGAGGATCTTTTTATTGTCACATAATATTTTCATGTATTGTGCATCATATGTCCTTACTATGATGAATTTTTTATATGTAGCTACATACTTGTGTTCAATTTATACAATATATTATTTGATATCCTATGATTGTTTCCATGATCTATATCATGCATATAATATGATTGGTGCCATGGTATTTACCATGCACATGAATATTTGTAGTATCACTATGTTTGGTGCATATGTTTCCATGGTTCTTACCATACATATATTAGGGTGTACTATTTTATGTGTGCTTTATTATTTTATCTAGCCCTACTAAGGACACATTTATGACATTGGGGGCATACCATTTGTCCTTATCCTATTTTTCTACTTGGGGAATTAAATCCTTCCATATCTCTTTGAATTATCACTATGATATATATCTTGCACACATAAATAATTCATTGGGCCATTTTTTTGTCATTTATTTCATCCTCACGTGAGGATGCATACCTTCCTATTGAATTTTATATTATGATATTTTATAATGGTTACATCCATGTGATTTATATATTTTTCCAACCATATTCAAAACTTTAGATACATATGTTTATAACACAAGATGAATTTAACTCTTTAGTTTGAGATGAGTGATTGTAATATATGTTTTTCAATCCCTCACCTCAAAAGTGGGGTATATTTATAAATATTTTAAGATTGAGAAAAAAGGTTTTGAGAAATAAATTGGATAAAAAGTTGTCTATTTGAAAAAAAAAAAAGTGGACCAAGTTGTCAAAACTTTCTAAGAAATACTAGTTATGTCTATGAATTGTGTAAAAAGATAAAAACAAAATAATTAGAATTGGTTTTACTTTTTAAGTTGTGGAAACATTGATGTGAATACAAACATGCATAGTTTTTTTGAATTAAAGGTAAAAAAGGAGTTTTGAAAGGGCCCAAAACCTTATAGAGTTAAGTAATAAGGATAAACATTAAAGTATCACCAAGAAAGACCATTAACAAATAGGGATAACCAAAATCATACAACCAACTAAAATAAACAACCAATAACTAGTTAAAATACAATATATAGATAAAAAAATAAATATCTTGGAATAAAATAATAAGATCCAAAGTAACTATGAGCTTCATCCACCTACCATTCCTTAGTAATGGAGCTGAGGTAGTCCTCAATAGTGTCATATTCTAGTTCCTTTGTTTCAATATCCTTACCTTTTTATTTCTTCCTAACTCTCTTGTTGGGTCTAGTTCCCACAATTTTTTCATTTTTCTATTTTAGGTTATCACTCATAATAGTGATATTCATTGAATATTTTTTTATTTAGTCATACTAATTTGGATTAACTTGACTATATTTTCTTATCTCTCCCTTTCCATTTGGTTCATTTAACCCTCTATTTGTGACATTTATTTTTTAAATCCCCAATTATTTTAGTTAAGGCCCCTATTTCCTTGTCCAAATTCATATTCCCATGATCATATATACCATGAACTTAGAGATTAAGATAGTTGAATTTGGTTCTAAGGTACTCATATTACTTCAAAAAAAATTTCAAGGCATCCTTATGTATTTTAATCTTCCTTTCCAAAGTACTAATTTTATCTAGGGCTTTATTGTTCTTAGTGGTCTTTCTTTTACCTTTTATCTTAACAAGATCATAAAACTGGTCTAGTTCTAGGTTACCTACAAAATTTTCAAATAACTTTCTCATTATATGAAATTTAATACTAGAGAAAGGGACACACAATTCTTGGTTGTCAGAAACATCCAAATGGTCATCCAAAGCTAAAGGTTCAAGTTCTTCATATGAGGCATGGGATTTTTTTTATAAAGTCTTATTTTTGAGGTCATTTTAAGAACACTAACATATCCAAGAGGGATTATTATGGAAATGAATTTTAGAGATTTAGGCTTAATATGAGGGTTAACATCAACACCCATAGTAGGCTTCAAAAAGGATTACAAAGAGTTGTTCTTAATGAGTTTGATTTGTGGGTTGGCAAGAGGGCTAGAGGATAGTGATTTTGTATGGTGGAATAAAATATAAATAAAATATTTATGCATAGGAATCATAAAATTTTAATATTTCATATCAAAAATAGAGTTCTCTATAGACATAAGAATAAAAAAAATCAAACTTAAATTTTTTTGTGTTTGAAGTGATTTAAAAAGGCAAAATGATGAGATAAAACAACTTTATATCTACTTTCCAAGATAGCATACCTCATTAATTGGTGAATAAACTCATTTCAAGGATTTGTGATGGAATCCCTAAGATATCCCCTTTGAAACTCAATCAATTTATCATTTATAACTAGAAAATATGAAATTTCTTCTTTTTTCTCCCTCTTTCATTTATAATATTCCATGCCTTACATTATCAAGCTAGAGACTTTTGAAATTATCTCCTCAGACACCTCAAAGGAAAAATATCTTACTAATACCTTATATATGTTCCATGATTTTTAAAATTCCACTAAAACATGTGGTTTGTATCCCATGATCTTATCTATGGAATTTGTTAAACCCATCTATTTGAGAACCCTACAAATAATGGTCTATTTTGTTGTTGTTTAAAGTGTTAGGCATTCCAAAATACATCTATATCCTCCCATGACTTGATAAATACAAAAATATTTACCCTTATTTCAAATCTTCTTATTTCTATTAACCCATATTTTAGTATAAGAAAGAGACCAGACTAGAAACTTCTCATCACTCCTTAAAATTTCGTTAAGGCCATTTTAGCTCATATGGAAAATGATGAATGATCTATGTTTGTCATGGATTTCTCCCACATGATTATTCATTTTGAAATAAAATTTGGAATGATTGGGTATATTATCGAGGGATTTACTTCTTGAATTTTATTTATACCAATCAAACTCATAATGAATACCTTTGATTATTATATTCATTATGTTAAGTGGGTGATGGGTGGAGATAGTATCATCAAGATAATCCTTAAAATTGGTAATTTTATTATAATTTTCACACCTATTTATAAATTTCATATCATAATTTATTTTTGTGGGAATCATCCTCGATAAATCCTTTGTGTCAATCATCAAGCTGTAAAGAGGATCACTTTGGTTTATCCTCTTGTAGTAAATATATAACCTCATAAGGTAGCTTATGAATTCCCTTTAATTTCTTGAAAATATCATTAATACCCTCTTTATTTGTGAACTATTCAACCAATTTATTACCTTATCTGCAAGTGTGTGTTATGAATAACTCTTTTAAGGATTGAAGGATACTTATAGTATATGAAATAATATTTTTTATACTCCAATCAAATGGATTTTATTTATTAGGAAATTGATAATATTAATATAATATCCTTCAATCCATACATGATTTAATTTTATCTCTTTTATTACTTTTATACCCCATAACACAAATTTTACTTTTACTAAATGATTGGCTTAAATTCCAAGATTTCAATTATAGGCAGCTAGTAAGTCTCCCCTATTATTTATAATTATTTATATTCCTCCTAAAAATATTGGGTTACTTTTTGAAGATCGATAAAAATTTAATTTGAACCATCTTGGTATGTCTCTAGTGTTTTTTCATTTGAAAGGTTCCAATTTATAGCTATTTTGCATTTAAAATCTATGATTTTGGCATTCTTTTTATTTTCAATAGATGATAAATTATCAACGATGGCATATATGATTATCAAGGAAACTTGAGATGCACTTTTCATCTTATTATTAAATATTTTAAGATTTAATTCGCACCATATTCCCCAAAAAACATGAGAAATAATAAACTACTAGAGATTTTTAAGGCTTCTACTACTAAAATGAGGTTGTAATTGCATGACAATATCTAGAATAGAAGCTAGTTGAACCTAAAATATTTCAAATTTATAAAGGATTCTTCTTAGGATTTGGTAAGAAAAATGGCAATTGAGTAGTAGGTTAAACATTGATTCCCTATCATTCTCACAAAGTACACACTTGTTTGGAATTTGAATACCTCTTTTCATTAAGTTATCAATTATGAGAATCTCATTTTTTATAACCACCCATAAGAATAAATTTATCTTTTGGATAAGATATTCATCCTAGATATTGTATTAATAGAACCCATCTAGATTAACATTTAAATTTTCTATATAGCTATATTTCATACTATACCAACCATCACTAGAATTAACCCAAATTAATTTATCCTCTTTATCTAACTAATTTATGTGAACACTTTTAATGATATCATTTAATTTAGATACAATTTCAAGGTCCTCTTGATTAGATTTAATATATAAATATTTCTATTTTTTACTTGAAGGGGATTCTTCAAAATAATCAACTATTATTTTCCCATTTATCCCTACAATTAGGGGAAAATTTTATCCTAGGGGTTTCTTTTACCAAGAGGTTGATCAATAATCCAAGTGTCATCCAAAAACAATGCCTATTTACAATTTCCCACATTCCTTTTACACCCTTTCTAAAGAAGTTTTCTATTATCAACAAAAAAGTTCCAAAAATGTGAACTGGTTACAAGGGAATTAACAAACAACAATATCTCATCCTCCATTGTATCCATATATTTATCCTTTAATTCATCAATCCAAAAAAAATTATCTTTTAGGAATCTCGATCCCAATATAAAAATAAGGTCTTTGTTCATTAATTTCATCTAATGAATACCCAAACCATCATAATGTTTTTGGAAAACAAACTCTATCCCATGATACCAATGATTTTTTTTCTTCTATACCATTTAAAAGAAATATTATTTGGATTTATTTAGTTTTATCAACAATACCCCCATGCATCTTAAAAAAAGACATAATATAAATTAAGAAGTTGGAGCTTCTTTGTCTAGCTGAGAATATTGCCTTTCCATTTTTTTTTTTTATAATTTTTCAATGAGTGGATTCCTTATATAGGAATTCATTATTCCCAAGAAAAAGGGCATACCAAATTAGGTTATGGGAAAATCCTTTATTTGAAAACCCAAAACTCCTATAATTTTATGGTGAATGAGATAAATAAGCATGTTATAGGTATAATCACTAAGAGGGGGGGTGTGAATCAGTGATACAAGATAATATAAAATTCAATTCCAATCCTTTCAAACACTTAATAAATCACCATGAGCATTCATAAATCATATAATTCATTCATAATAATGAATAAGAAATATGATGCAAGATCAAGCACACAACACATGAATTATGTAGTAAACCCTCATGGGGAATAAAACCCACTCTCAAGCCTATAAACACATGGACTACTTGTCCTATAAGATGATCACAAACATTAGTGAAGCACCCACTTCATAATGAGAACCCACCCCTAAGCATGAACAATCACTAACTTGTTCTAGATGTTGAGTACCCGCACAACACCTATGAAATTAATAGATCCATAACTCTGATTTCCTTTCAATCTAATGGATAAATAATGTATACCACCTCTCTTCAAACCTTCATACTCTCTCAATCTTACACACACAAGAAATGCATCCAAAACGCCCTTTCGGATCACTTGAAACCTCTTCACTCATCCTCAATACTCAAACCTACAAGTACACTATTATAACATCAAAATTATGACCTATAGGTCATGCACACATTCATAAACCTGATTTTAACTTCAATCCATCCACAAATCACACTCAAATTTCTCTATACTTTTCATAATAACTCTAGAAACAATCACATTTAATTTAGCTCTTTATAAAGTAAACTTGTCCATCACCTTCTTAGTCAGACATAATACTTTCCTTAAATATTTAGGCTTCTATACCATTTAGACATATCTCAATACCACCTTCATAGGTCGACCATATCATCCATGGGTCACCCTTTAGTAGCTATACCTTTCAATTAGGCCTTAGTAGGCCTTATAAGTCTCATTGAGACATATTCACCTCTTTGACACTCCACCAAACAAAAAAAGAATGCTAGACCACTTATGAATAAATAGGCCCTCTAAATATGACCCATAAGACACCCTAAAGTGATTAAATTAATCCCTACTCACCTTTTCATATTCAAAACCTATCAATATTTTGCCTTGTACATGAAAATCACCATGAATGAACAACCAGTCAACTTATAATCAATTATTTATATTAAAGATGGATTGGTCAAACCTCAAAAAACCATAAAGATGATCCTCAAGGATTTTACAAAAAATTAAAAATTATAATTCACCTTGAAACATCCAACACCATAAATAAAAACTAAAACAACCTTCTCAAGTCATTTGCAGTCAATGGTCAAACCCTCAGTCAACTTTGGACCATAATAAATGTAGGGGTACTATCAGTCAAACCTCCAAATTATTTTTCTTGGATTTACCTTGGATTTATTTACCAATTTTAATTTTATACAACAATAAAATTCATCCTCCATAAAAATTTATATCCAAAATAGTGAGTATTGATTTTCCTTTGTAAATTTAAATATTTGAATTCTAATGGTCACTTTTTAATGCAAATTTGACTATGGAAAATAGAGAAATATGCCTAAGAAACCATATTTGCACATTCATAATTTTTTATATGCTTCATTTAAAGACTTGAAATTTGAAATAAATGAACTAGAAACAATACTCAACAAACTTATATGGCTATTTTCCTCTAAAACTTTCACACAAGCAAATTTTGATGTCATCAATCTACTTAGAAAGATTTGTCAAAGTGATTAGGCTAACCTAGACATTCATAAGCTATTATAATGAATTAATTTAACTTAAAAATTTTCCCCAAGCACTATTTACACCTTATATGACCCATCAAACATGGTCAACACATCACCAACATTCATCACCTTGCCTAACAAATCAAATACCATAGGTTCCATGCATGAATAATAAAGCACACTTTGTCATTGTCCTTCTAGCACACAAGACACCTCATGAAAAATCTTTAAAACATCATGTTAATTATTAGACACCTTATAGACAGCATTTAAAACACATAAATAATATATCCCCTTGTCATTTATGTCAACACCAACACAAGGCTATGCACATACTCCTTCCTCTTCAAACACTTTCTCCCCCTTTGACACATTGATAAAGTGGGCTTACCTGATGATCCTGAAGATGTAAAAAAAATTAAAATATTTTAAAATCTAACATAAATAAATTAAAACCTATGATATATGAAATAAACTCCCCTTATCACTATTCATACCATTTCTTACTAGATCTTCACAGTCTTGCTCATTAGCAACACACCATCTTGACCATACCCTACTATATGAAGAAGAAACACACAATATCAAGAAAATTAGAGTGATCACACCTTAAGATAATTGAGAATTACTCCCAATATTTCTCCTAACCTTAGGCTCCTCTTGAGTACCTTCAAACCATCTTCAACCATGACAAAACTTCATAGTTATTCTTCAAATTCTCTCCATAGGAAAAATCCATGATACCATAGATGTTTCAAGACATACTCAAAACATTAAATATGTTAAAAATAAAAATAAAAAAATCATATAATAATAATACCTTGGTATTTTGGATAAAATGACCAAAAAGTTCATTTATTCACACTAGCCTTGCCTAGAGGCCTGATAGCCCTACCTAAACCTTGCAGAGCCCATAAATTTATGTGTATGAAATTTCATGGCTTGAAATTTAATATTTATAGTAAATTAATATGACTCATCATGACTAAAAAAATTATCAACCAAATCTTCTTCGGCATCATAGTTCTTCCATAAATTGACTTATCAATTGACCCTCCATTTTCACAAATCCTTATCCATAGGACAATATACACACCTCCAAATAATTATGAAACACTTTATAAGTACCCTTTTGGACATTTCAATGTATTAATTAACCTCATCTCTCAAATTTCTTGGGAAGATCACCAATGTATTTGGTGAAAAAATTAGGGCATCAAAAATAAATAGGGTTAACTTACCACCTTTCAATCAATGCCAAATTATGAATATTAGCTCACACCTTAAGGTCATTAATGCACACTAATGGATAAAATTTTGAGGCTAAAATATTATGGTAACCCAAAGAACCATGAAATGGTTTTTAGCCTTCTAGTCCTTATACACAAACTATGATACTTGAGAGGCATCAAAAATATTTATCTTGTCTTTAATAAACCTTCAAACCCTAAAAACACCTATATCACACCTAAATTAGGCTAAAACACCTTTATATGAATAAAATTTAGCTTTAAGACTCAACAATTTTCATTTGACACCTAAAACTAATCATTTTATACCAAGAAACCTTGTGTACATAGCAGTCATTATGCCAAAACACCTTAGATTGATCAATGTATCCTTATAACATATATATATAGCACTTATTTCACCTAGAAACATCAAATTCAACTAATTTTCACACTTGGTTATCTTCTTAGATGTAAAAAGCATCAAATTTTCAAGATTAACACTTACTAAGTAGTGAACACTGACCAAAATGGTCAAATAGAACAAATGGTCATTAATGCTACTTGTGACAAATATAATACATGAAAACCCATGGAGTTAACTTGGACATATCCTCTACATACTCCATACCAACCTCACCTTCATACTTAATTATTTGACCTATTAAACCAAGCATAAAAATTTGACTAGATTTTATTTTTAGGACCATTATCCCTAAATGGGTTTCTTTAAGTTTTCCATCACCAACCACTGGATAAATCTTATGAAATTTTTACTTACCCTTAACAAAAGACCTTCTATGATCAACACAAAGGTTTATATTAAAATATCATTAATTCTATATCAAAACAACCTTTGTCTTAAAGATCAATCATCAACTCTATATACCTCTGTACTTTTTTCATCACTTAAATAACATACACTTGCTTCTTACACATGTAATATGTCTGATAAGAAGCATAGGTAAAGACATTATAGGGACTAAAGTTCCAAAAATTTAGGATATTCCCACATCTCCATGCTCTTACTTGACTTGCAATCCTACCTCATCATCAAATTAGCTTTGAATGAATCCTTGACTTTATTCTTTCCCTTAGGCTTGAAAAATTCCTTGATCTTCTTATCCATTTGAGAAAATAAGGCTTTTTATTTCACTATTGAACTTGTTCCCTATTTTTTCATCACAAACAATCCATTTTGAGCTTGTTTTTCACTCACCTCCTTACGTCTCCATTCATTATAGTTCATTTTCTTCATGTTAGGGTTGAATTTATTTGAAGTAAAATACTGACCATTCCTACAAAACCTTTCTATGTGACCTCTCTATTAACACTTGTAGTAAACCATTCTTTTTAATAAAAACTCATTATTTATTATCTTATTAGGATAAAATATTGCAATGTTCCTTATGTCATAACAACTATAACACTTAATTCCATCCATACTACTTGATTGATGATTTAAATCATAGTTCCAAGAAAATTCATTCCTTGAGGATCTTCCACACTCTCTTGACCTATGACCAAACTGATTACAAGAGTAAAAAAGACCATTGAAATTAGCATCCCTCATTGTATTTAGTTTTTTGATAGGATTAGTTTTCAATATTCTAGAACCATCATTCCTTGATTGACAATTGACTAATAAGGTCTGATTATTCTTATTTATATTATTAATTTATTTGCCTTTGTTGGCATTCTCATTAGAATGATTAGTATTTTGATCTAACATTACTATCTTCTCAATCTTTTTATCCTTTTAAGAATCTTCATGGAACCCTAGACCTGACTTATCATTTGAGGCCTTTGGACTCCTTAATAAGTCATCAAAATAAACTCTATTTTTCTCAAATTTTAGATATGTCTCAAGCTTGCTCATAGCTTGATCTAGTTTCTCCTATAAAGACTCTATTTCTAATTTGTATTTGACACACTCTTAATCCTTACTTTTTACCTCTTCATTTAGGGTTTAAACCTAAGTAATAAGATTTTTAGTGATGTCATCATGATCCTTGACTTCATTTCTCAACCTTTCTCCAAAAAGGCCAATTTTTTCCTCATAGGATTTGATCAAGGAATCTTGTTTTCTATTCTTGCCTTATAGTAGCTTCATTTATTCTAAGGTATTCAAATATTTATCTTTAAGAGTGAATTTCTCATCTTCTTCCTATGAGCTATCTCCACCAAAGATATCTCTATCTAAATAAAATTCACCTTCATCATCACCAAGAGTCATGCATAGTGTCTCCTAGTCCTCATCATGAAATGAATCATCACTATCTGATGTAATTTCTTCTTCTATAGATTAGTTACTGTCTTCTTCATGGAAAAGGTTCTTACTTCCTTTATATGATTCCTTCTTTCCATTTCTCCTATTAAAGAACTTTTTGTACTTGTTCAGACCCTTAGATTTCTTGTGCCCATCCTCATGAGATTATTTATGAGCTTCCTTGTGTTTAGACTTACCTCTATTAGGGCACTTAACTACAAAATAACCAACTTTACCACATGAAAAACATTTAAAATGAAGTTTTTCTTGATACTTACCTGATCCTAAATTGAATTTTATTATAATCATGGCTTCAAGTTGATCTTTATTGAGATCAAAATCCTCAAGACTTAACTTGTTCTTCTTATCTTTTATCTCCTTGATTACCTTGAAGGTTTATTCCTTCTTAAGAGGTCTATCCTCATTGAATCTCATCTCATAGGCAGTAAGGATGCCATGAAATTCATCCATATTCATCTAAGTGAGATAATGACTTTCTTATATAGTAGGTACTTTTGAATAAAATTTGAGGGTAATAGACTTTAACACCTTTTTTACCAAAATAGCTTCTTCAATCTCCTCTTCAAGACATTTGATCATGTTTACTACTTTGTCAACCCTTAGAAGATAGGATGCCATAGTATCTTCTTCTTTAATTTTGAGCCCTTCAAATTACCTTTTGTAAGTCTACATTTTAGCCAACTTAACCTTTGAATACCCTTCATAGATAGTTTGTAATTTGACCCAAATTTCCTTGGTAGACTTACAATAGATCACCTTGGTGAACTCAGTATCTAATAGGAAATAAATGATAGCATTCATAGCTTTAGAGTTTTTCTCACTCAACTTATTGTTTGCGTCATTAGTTAGAGTAGTTGGTGTAATATAACCATCCATAATATATTTTCAAATATCAAACCCTAGAGACATGATGTATGTCCTCATCCTTTCACTCCAAAAAGGATAATTAGACCCATGAATAGTGATGATTTATTTTTAGAGAAACCCTGCATATGTTGACTTTCCATATTGTATCTTGGATCACCTTCAAGTCGTTGAAATTATAAAGAAGGTATGGATATAATAAAAATTATTAGAGGTACAATCATTGAGAAGCAGGGTGAATTAGTGATGCAAGATAATCCAAACTTCAATTCCAATCCTTTCAAACCCTTAATCAGTCATCACACATTCATAAATAATATAAGTCATTCATAACAATGAACAAGAAAGATGATGCAAGATCAAGCATACAACACATGAATTATGTGGGAAACCCTCATGGGGAATAAAACCCACTCTCAATATTGTAAACACATGGACTAATTTTTATATAATATGATCACAAACATGATACCTTTTATTTAAGCACCCATTTCACAAGGAGCACCCACTTCTAAACATGAACAAGCACTAACTTATTCTAGATGTTGAACACCCACACAACACCTATGAAATCAACAACTCCAAAACTTTGATTTAATTTCAATCTAATGGATAAATAATTTATAACATCTCTCTTCAACCATTTAAAATTTCTCAGGCTTTCACACATAATAAATGCATCCAAAACACCCTTTTGGATCACTCTAGACCTCTTCACTAATCCTCAATCTTCAAACCTATAAGTACATAGTCATAACATTATAATTATGACCTATAAGTCATTCACACATTCCTAAACCTGATATTCACTTAAATCCATCCACCAAGCACACTCAAACTTCTCTACACTTCACACAACTTTAGAAACCACCACCTTTGATTTAGCTCTTTCTAGATTAAACTTGTCCATCACCTTCTTGGTCATCCATAAGACTTTTATTAGCTCTTAAGGCTTCCATCCCATTTAGAAATATCTCAATAAAAACTTCATATGTTGACCATATCATCCATGGGTCACCCTTTAGTAGCTATACCTTTCAATTAGGCCTTAGTAACCCTTCTAGGTCTCATTGAGACCTATTCACCTATTTGACACTCCATTGAGTAATAAAAGAACACTAGACCACTTCCAAGCACATGGGTCCTTTCCATATGAACCCTAAGACACCCTTAAGTGATTAAATTCATCCCTACTCACCTTTTCATATGTAAAACCTATCAATTGTTTGCCTTGTACATGAAAAACACCATGAACACACAACCAATCAACTTGTAAGCAATTGTTTATACTATATATGGATTGGTCAAACCTCAAAAAACCATGTATATGATCCTTAGGGAGTCTAAAATTCTATCCAAATTATAACTCACCTTGAAAAATCCAAACACCATCAATAAAAACTAAAATAACCTTCTCGGGTCACTTGTAGAAGATGGTCAAAATCCTTAGTCAACTTTGGACCACAATAAATGTAGGTGCACTATCATTCAAACCTCCAAATTATTTTTATTGGGTTTCCCTTGGAGTTCTATACCATTTATATTTTTATACCACCATAAAATTAATCATACATTAAAATTTAGAGCCAAAATAGCGAGGATTGGGTTTCCTTTGTAAATTCAAATATTTGAATTCTAGTGGTCGCTTTTTAATGCAAAATTGACTATGGAAAACAAAGAAATATGCCTAAGATACCATCTTTTCACCTTCATAAATTTTGTTAGTTTTTATTTCAAGACCTAATATTTGAAACACATGAACTAGGCACAAACCTCAACAAACCCATGTGACCATTTTTATTTGACACCTTCACACGTGTAAATGTTGATGTCATCAATTTTCTTACTCAAGGAGATTTGTCAAAGTGACTAGGCTAACCTAGATATTCATAAGGCTATTCTAATGAATTACTTTGACTTCCAAAAGTACCCAAATCACTATTAACACCTTATATGATCCCTTAAACATGGTTACCACATCACCCACATCCATCACCTTGCCTAACCAATCAAATACTACAGGCTCCATGCATGAGAAATAAGGCACACTTTGTCATTGTCATTCTATCACACAAGACACCTCATGTACACTCTTTTACACCTCATGGAAACTCATGGAAAACTTGGAGACATCATTAATATCAAATCAAAAAGGCATATTTTTACCTAAAATCATATTAAAAATTATGTTTTTCAAATTCACTATATTTCACATTGATATAACATTAAATACTAGTTATAATTAGCCATTATTTTCAATTATTTTAGATTTTCAAGAAATTAAAAATTTATGTGTGGAGCCTATCTCAAGAATAATTTTAGTCATATACATCAATTTATTATTTATATATTATGAGGTGGTTTTTTATTCTCTCACATACACAAATTAAAGTGTTACATTATGTATACACCTAATTGTTGGTACAAGACTCTTTTTGATAGTGCCTTTTACCTAGTTTTCACAATTTTTTTAATTTCTACACAATTGGATTTTTCTAGCACATTTCATATTCCACACTACTCTCTCTCTCTAGATTTTTAGCCTTATATATGTTTTCAAAATTCATCCATTTAAACTTCTAAGCCTTATTTTTAATCTTATAAGTTACTTACATAATTTCTAGACATATATTTGTCTTTTGATGGATTTATCAGCTATAGGTATACCATCAAAGTTTCTTAGGATACCAAATCTATCTTGTGTATTTTATGTATCCTTCCACCTTGTCCTATTTTTTTTAACATTTTATTTTTATTATTTTTATTTTAAAAGGTCATCCATAGTGTGTGTCCTATCCTAGAGATCCCTATATCAACCAAGTCATCTCAAGTCATTTATCAAGTAAAGTCTAAAGTATTAGTCAAACAATAAATCCTTATCTAAAATCAAAGTTAGAGCATTCATTTCCACATTTATTGCTACCCTTAGATAGAGTCTTTCATATTGATACTTCAATCTTATTAAAACTATTATGAAATTATCAAGTTGTACCAAAGAGGGTTTAGATGAATGTTCATGTAGTTGCATCATCAATTCTAAGGAAAATGGACTTACATCCCTTGATTGATATTTTATTTACATAGAACTAGAATTAAATGGGATCTAATTTCAATGTGTTAGATATGTATCTAAAACTCCCTTGAGGTTTCCCAACCCAAATACTTATTTCTCTTCTATTTTGAATATGTGTTATAGTGAATCAAGTCAAGAGAGGAAGAAGACATAAATTCAAACATTCTTTCCATGAATTCATATAAAGTATATAAAATGAATATATGGAATTAAAAGATGAACTTGAAAAATAAAAATTAGAATCCATAATAGAGTATAAAATAGATTAAACACAATAGAACATATTCTTTAGTGTAAGAATATTTGGTGGTAATAGAGTAGGAAAAAAATTATCTTGCATAGGCAACACTTTATATTTCACACATAGTTTATTTATCACTTCTAGATAGTTGTTACACTCAAGAATCCCAATATTTCTCCCAATTGTGAGTGTTTCATCAATCTTTATCATTTCACGTAGTCATTTCTTTTAAAAAAAAATTAATTTATGCTTTTTACTATTTATAACTACTAGGGTAGATATGAATTTAGTATTTTAGATTGTTATATGCTAGATCTCCCTTATGTGTTTAATTTTACCATTTTATTAGTGTCATTATACCATAGTTTCAAATTTTGGTAAAATATATACAATTTTTTACCTATCTAGGCATGGGTGGAAAATTTTCCACAATTGTATAGAGGAGAATAATCCCACCCTATGGGTTAAGAGAAGGAAATATTTGGGACTTACTCAAAAAGTTTACATACCAACCCCGAGGTTACTTATTATACATAGAGTAATAAGGCGTGGGTCCAAACCTCATATATCATTTATATAACAAAAAATATAAACCCAGTTGAAATCCTAACTCTACAATTTTAAGTTCTAAAAATGATAGAAAAATCAAAAGATAAGTGGGAAGGAAATCCCCCACCCTCAAAAGGAATAATCAAAAGCAAATTAGATTTAGACCCAAACAACATTTTAAAATGAAAAGGCTTACAATCCAAATGGGTTTTGAAATTCATAAAATAGTAAATTTTTGATACACAATAAGAATTAAGAAAACTTAAAATAAGAAAATTAAGGCATAAGTGTTCCAAGGGAGACCTTAACTTTGATCCACCACTTGGGAAGAAACCAACCCTATCCTAAATTTATTTAAAAAACTAGATTTAATCTTTCAAGGCTCCTTCTTAATCCCTCCAAGATTGAGATTCCAAATCCAATTTTTACAAAGGAAAAAGTATGCATCATGATTTAACTTCCTAGACTTATAATAAAATTCATCGAATCCTTAGCCAATAGGATGGTGACACTTTCCACATGGGTAACATGGCCCTCTTATATTTAATTTATGCATACCCTATAGAAGCCATTAATGAGTAACTTTGTTACCCTATAAGTCTCAAATATGAAAACTTTCCCATGTTCATCTTTAAAGTCAAGAGTCTTCAATTTTACCTTTTAGAAGACCTAACTTTTATAGATACCTAAATCTGGCCACCAATAACCTCCAACCAATATTTTAACCAATTTCCACCTAAAATGCACAATTTGGCCTAAAATTCATTAAATGAGTTTAAGTTGACGTATTTAAGTGCCAATTTTGGGCTAAGGTATCCCTAAATGGGGTAATGTAATTTATGGGCCAACTAACTTTGATCAGATCATTCCAAGTTGAAATGCTCATTTTGCACCTAGGTGCTCTGGATTGATCTTTCCTATCAAATCTCTTGACCAAGACATGTGTCTTCATTTTTTTTGGTAACATCCTAAATGGGATAACGTATCTAATACATCTAACATTGCCTTTGAATCCTAATCTAGTCAAATTTTGGACCCATAACAAGGCATTCTAATCAATTTGATTAATTTATGCACAAAGTGCTTACACATGCTTAAGAGATAATTAACCCAAATCAAGGCATAATTAATAATTCCATGGAAACTTGTTGAATAATTTGTTTTGAAAATGAATATTGAATATCTATATCATCAGGTGACCTCATTTCTTGGGAAGACATCCCTAGGCCATAAATGCCACAAATATCAAGATTCATGCCTCCCATGCCTCATCAAATCCCTCCATGCCTCTTAATTTATCCTCTATCCCAAATATTGATGAGACTATTTATCAATTTTAATTTCATAATTAAATTAATCCTTAGCCACACATCTCAATCCTAAGATGGACGGTTTAGGTTGATTTTAGACATTTGCAAAAATCTATAAATATGAGGCCTTATGCAAAGTTATAATTTAGAATTGATTAAAAATCTTCATGAAAATAGTGTTACCATGCCAAATTTATTCCAATCCAAGCCAAGCCACAAGATAAAGGTGCCAAGGAGAGATGGAAGTAGCCAATCTTCCATTTCCAAGGACTTCATGAGCACAAAACTGAGCAAGCCACTACTACAAAGGCATTTGGAGCATCCAAGGAAGGTGAAGGAATTCTTGTGTTTTTCCTTAATTTTTAGTTTTGTTTGTCATTTGTCTTTTACTAAGCTCACCTAGTAACTAGGAATGAAGGTGTTAGCTTAGTGTGTTCTTTGTCAATTTATTTTATGCATTTTGTCACTAACATAATACTAATCTCCTCTTAGTCAAATTCTTAGTTCACATAATAACATGCTTGATGGGACAAGATGAATCCCACACATGGAAAAGATCATCATAAAACTTTAAAATATTCATTTGGATAATAAAAACTCTTATAATTTGATTTTCTAACTTTTTTTGTCATTTTTCTTTATCACAAGTTTACACAGTAACCATCTTCAGTTAGTAAAATTGTCATCAATTGGCATAACCATCATTGGTCACTATTGGTATAACCATTTTTAGTTAGTTATCCATCATTGGTTAGTAAGTGTAACTGTCAGTGGTTAGTAGAACTGATGTCGATCACTGTGTTTTTCTTAAAAACACAAATCTGAGAGCTCTTTTTTCAAGTTCATTTTTTCAAACCCAATGTAGCTTCAAGGCTAAAGGACATACTAACATTTTTTTTTTAGGACCAAGCTTGAAATTTGTTAAAACATGTCTATATCACCTTTTTCATGCTTTAAAATGGATTAGGAACCTTGTTTTGGTGTTTAACAAAAAATATAGATGTTTATGGTGAATGTTTTCAAAGTTTGTAATTAAGACCAAGGGATCAAAAGAACACCATCACACCTTTCCACTTGGGCTTAAAAATTAACTCACCTTTCCAAGATTTTTATATTCACTTAATTATTTAAATTATATTTTTGTTTGGAAAAAAGAGGGGTGTTGCATGTATGCTCTTCCATTTGTCCCCTTTAGGTAACCTTTGGAATCAAAAATGCCATTCCTATTGCAAATAGCTTAGTCGAAGGCTTAGAAATAAATTCATCTAAAGCACTCTCCAAAAACTCATCAAAGTTTTGGTGACCTTGAAAATGACCCTAAAGTCTTTCTATTTTATGCTTTCTTTATTTTATGCAAACTTGGCTTGTGAGGGGGACTTCATCACCTCCCACAAGTTATTTAGGGAAGCTTTGACCTAGGGTTTCACCTCCTATTATTGACTTCATTTGGATCCTAATTGGAGTTGCACACAAGACATAGTGACACTTTGGACATCACACTACACTAAGTGAACATCAAGATGTAATGGTTATAAAAAGGACTAGACCTTTTTGTAATAAGCCAAGTGATACAGACCCAAAATCTATGCTTTTCTTTTACATTGTTTGGCATGAAATTTATTGTGCAATTGATTCCCCTAGAACATTTGAAAACTAGTAGATCTTAGACAAATCCCCACTCACCATGAAAATATTGTTGGTGCAAGGTGCACCTCAAGGTCCATGTCATAGTACTATCATTTGAGAGAAGAAGGGTGTAAAAACCCTACTATATAATTTACATTTACTTTTGGATGAAAACTTAAAATCCTCTCAAATGATGTATATTGATAAATTCCAATAATACCAAACAACCTTGTCAGTTTAGAGTCTAAGAGTGATTAGTCAATTGAGTTTTATCCTAGATTAAAGTCTTGTTTGAAGTCAAAACTTGGTGTAAACAAACAATTCAAACCAAACACATAGTCCTCATTTTCCTTTGAGAAATAAGGTGTTATGATTTCCATGTGAAATCATCAATTTTCCTTATTCAAAGTTCATCAAAACTTGGAGTCTTATCATCCACTTTGGCATAGTTATGCTGCCCAATTAAATCTAGACCTTTGCCAAAGTTTTTTAAGTCCTTCATTTATAATCTAAATTCAAATTTGCACCTTTATAAGTTCATAAGGTTGATGTGTTAAGTGGGTTTTCCATTTTCACTAAACTTGAGGGAACTTAGGTTCAATTTCTAATTTGGGTTAAATGTCATTTAAGTCTCATGATCATTATCACCACTTGATAAACTTAAGTCATTTTCTGTTAAACACTTGAACTTTGAGTCTATGCACCACAACATTTTGAGTCAAGAAAGGTAGTGTTATGTTGTCAAATTTGTGAGAAATTATCTTTGCCTTAGAGAGTTTTTGAAATAAGCATTTTATCACATATTTTGGGTATTTTAGCACTGTTACACTACCCAAAACATTTTAGATATGGTTTCATAGGCCCTCTTTCATAGAGTTCAAATTTGTTCCTATATTTTCAAAACCAATCCAAGCATATTTTTGTGAACCTTTATCTAGCACAGTTACGCTGTTCACTTTTGTCTAGCTTATTTTACAAAAGAACCAAGTTTTATACCATTATTTATGAGAAAATAAACTATCTCTAAAGTTTCTTTTGTTTCATACCTTATACCTAGTTGATCGAGTCCATGTCCAAGAATCAAATACCTAATCTTTGTTAGAAGTTTTTCAAATCTATTAGATTAAAAAATTTGTCTATTTTCAAATTCTAGATTTTGATGTCATTTGGCCAAGAGTCCTAATGCATGCCTTGTTTGAGCCTAGATTTTTATGGCATATTTGGCCAAAAGACCTAGTAAATTTTAATTTCCTAGATTAGATTGATTTGAAACACTTTGACCTTAGAGTTTGACATTTCAATTTTTAGCCTATTTACTTGCTCATCTTTGTGTGAATAGTGAGACATTAGACATTTAATGCTAGCTTGTTTCTTCAATAAATATTTGCATAAACCTTTTGATCCTTTTAATAAATCTAGACCAAGTTTGAACATCATCTATTTTAGACATTTTCCTTTTTATAGTTTTTTTAATTATTTGAAATTTTTATCACAAAGTCATTGAATATGGACCCCAATATGTATTCCTACAATTGTAGTGGACTCATGTACAATCTGAGGGTTAGTAATGTGGTTGCAAAGGAGAAATGGTGTAATACCCCTATGTAGATAATATCCTTATGAGATGGATTCTTATCCCTCTTATAATACTTAATTAAGGGCACAAAGCCAATATCTGTTAGATAACTATTTGGTTAACATGCCACCTTATTTAGACCAAGACCAAAAATAAACTGCTTAATACCTAGCTTCAATACCCATAACTGAAAAACTAGTTCTTCAATAGTCACACTCTACTAATGTGCCTTCCATATATGATCCATATTTGTTTGAGCATCATTTATTAGAGAACAAAGATGAGATTTTGGTTAGATCCATAGAGGTAGGGGCCAAGTTTCTAGCAGACTTCCCTCATGATAATTTAACAAGCCTAGTAAGAATACCCCATAATATCATATATGACCAATAGGCTTCTTCTAGAGATCTTTTGGATCTAGTCCAAACAACATATCAGAACCCTAATATTCCTAACATAGTCAAAAACATCATGTAAGTCCACTTTAATCAAATGTAGAAAACATATCAAACCTATTTGAATTTAGCACATAATTTTAATTAGATGAACATGGTGAGCAAACCTCTTATTGACTTAGTTCCTTCAATAAGAATTTTGATAGAGTTAACTGGTCAAGAAAATCATAGTTTAGAACCATTCATGTAAAAACCTTCAGTAGACAACTTACTATAAATGCCCATTATTGAAGAGGTGTCTTCTACTTCTACATAGAATGGTGAGCCAAATATAGTGGACAATGTACAAGTAATATCCAATATCAATCAAAGTGGTACTAACACACAAACAACTAGTCAACAACATGTGCCTATAGTTAATACCATGAGTGGATCATCATACCAAGGAATATGAGCCTTTGTTCCCCAACCATCACCACCTATTTCCCAACCTCAACATGTTACTTCCTCAAGTGTGCAACCTATAGGATTAGGCAGTCAACCGACAACCAATGTCACACCTCAACAACAGAATGTAATAAATATTACTCCTCCTCAACAAGTGATGAGTAGCATTCCAAAACATGAGGCATAATATAGTGTACCAATGTAGCTAAGGCTAAATGGATTGCCACCTCAGAAAGGGGCAACTAATGTTCTACCTTGCCAAGTAATAACAAACATACCACTTCAATCACAGACTAGCATACCAATCCAAAACCAAATAATGACTAGTTAACAACGTGTAAATATTGGTCAATAATAGATGCCAAATCTTCAACCTAATTTCACTTTCCCATATGGATTCATGCAATAAAGAGGTTCTCATGTTTCTCAAGTACCTACTAGATAACAATTGGTTAAAAATGTGCCACAAGTTTAGAGACAAGGTCTTGGTACATAAGTTCCCACTCAACAATAAGTTTTTATTAGTCAGTAGCATATCCCTTTTCAACCAAAGTAGGCACTGTATAGTTATATCCTTCCATCCCAACCACAAAATACTCCAAGTCAAACCTTTATCACCAACCCAAACTAGAATATTACACAACCAAATGTACAATTCCAATTACATCCTAATCCACGTATGCATATTCCTAGTCCATTTCCCAACCAAACTAATATACAATAATAGGTATCTCCATCATACTATATTCAAAGTGTCCCACTTATAACCTCCCAATCATCTACCTAAACTAATATTCTCCCTCAAACCAATGTTCCTTCTAGTTTCCTATCCCAAGAATTGCAATAGATGAAGGATGCAATTGTTACCATTTAGGTTAGGAAACAAAATAAAAAATTTAATTTGGATGATGTGTGTTCTTATCCATTCAACATGGAGTACTTGTAGATACCATTTCCTCTAGGATATGAACCACTAGAATTCAACAAATACAAAGGGAAAGGTGACTCTAAGGCTCATTTAATAGATTTCTTTATTGCATGCCAACTGGTGGCATATAGTGATATATACCTTTTGTTTTTGTTTCTAAGGAACTTGGCTAGAAAAGCCTTGGAGTGGTTTTTAAAGTTTCCCAAAAATTCAGTAATAGATTCTAATGATCTTTCTAATAAGTTTGTGTAGCACTTTTCCTATAATCTCGAACATGATATTTTATTAGTGGACTTAACACAAACAAAGCAAAAAGTTGGTGAGAGTTTTACAAGTTATCTATAGTGATGGAGAGCCCTTACAAGTTAATTCACCCATAGTTTACTAGATAAATAATTAGCCACAGTGTTTATTAAAAATTTGCATAACGAGATAGCTTATTATCTAGAACTATAATGTGCACATACTTTCAAGAAGATCATTGAAAAAGGCTTATTGATTGAGTGATATCTTATCAATAAAGGAGTCATCAAGCTTAATTTGACTAATCAAAATCAAGATACCAATTAGGGAAGTGGCCAAAGCCAACAACTAATTCATGTGCAAGCATCATAATCAACACAGGTCAATAACTAAGATAGACCAAAGCAATTCAACCACAATAAGAATGTTGTGGGTAATGGAGTAACTGAGTCACATCATATTCAAATGGTGCAAACATCATATGCACCACCTTTTGAACTTACTCCTACCCAATAACCTTTCCCACCAATGCCACAAGCACAACAACTATGACTTGCACAATAAATATAACAACCTTTACCATTGCAAGCCCCTCCTCTAAGGAGAACTATGCATATGTGTCATGTCTTTAGTGACCTAGGAAAGATTATTGAGTCTATATTTCATAAACTTGTCACTGCTAATCTGATTAGTTGGCCTATACCAAAGCATTATCCATAAGGCATTCCTTATCCTCATTGGTACCATGAAAATGAATTCTATGAATATCATCAGGTCAATGGGAATAATCTATGAAGATGTGTGAAAATCAAGCATTTAATCAAGAATATGTTGGAGAATGGTGACATAACATTGGATAATGGTGCTTCCAATTCCAATCAAACTCTTGGGATTTATCAAAATCCCTTTCCTTGACATAATAATAAAAAATAATAAAACAATCAGCAATAACAATAACAAAATTAGCCAGTGTAACAATAAAATCAATAGTATCAAAATCAAAGGCTAAACTAGCAAAATTATCAAAATCAACAATAAAACCCACAACATCAGAACAATGGACAAAACCAAGGTCAAAATGGTAACAACCAACAAACCTAGCATGCAGTTACACATGACTACAATAGGATTGTAGGTCATATTGTAGGGGGTAGAATTAATACTATCTCTATTAATCCTAAACTGAGCGTTAATCAATCTAGACCATTGCTAAAAATTAACACTCAACCACATTACATAGACAATCCTTCTTTGACCTGGGATAACACATAGGCAAACCAACAAATTAAGACTTATACTTTTGGACCTTACACTAATAACTCACCCTTGCCATGTGACCACATACAAGTGCATTGGCAATCAAGACTTGTCTTATCTGGTCCCACACCATTCTCAACATTTGTTAGCAATAATGGTCTAATATCTAATATTGATTGTGTAATCACAACTTAGAGGTTGAAGATTACTATCCTAGGACCAAAACCATATTCCACTTTGCCTATTATCCAACCAACCATTTAGCCTTGGAATAAACCATTCAGTATTGACCAAGAGAAGAAGTTTGATATCGTGGAATAATTATAGAAGACACTAGCATAAATTTCTATTTTAGATTTGATGCAAATGTCAACAATCCACAAGAACATCTTGAATGATTTCTTGACCAAATCCACTATTTCTAGTGATATATCCCCTAATAAATTTTAAGATTTGGTTGGACACCTAGCTCTGGCCCAACAAGTCACATTCAACCAAAGTGATATGTCTTCCCTTGGCCCACTCCATAATAATCCATTATACATAGAAGTTTATATAAAGTGGCATAAAGTGAAACATGTCCTTATAGATAATGGATCAAGCCTCAACATAGTGTCTTTAAATCTCATCAATATTCTTAGGTACACACTGACAGATCTCTAGCCAAAAATGATAATTATCAAAGCCTATGATAATCAAGAAAGAGAATCATAAGGTACTATTAGCTTACTAGTTATCATTGGGCCTTTGACTCATTATACACTTTGTCATGTGCTTTATCTTGAGTTGTCATATAATATGCTTCTAGGTAGGCCTTGGTTACATGAGATTCATGTATTTCTATCAACACTGCACCAATGTATCAAGTTTTCCCACTCAGGGATGGAATTGAATATTCCAAGAGATTTACACCCATATGAATACTACAAACATCTTGAGGTTGAGTTTCAAAGCTACACTTACTAATACAACATGAATCTAAGTTCCAAGTAAGATAAAGGAAATGCCATACTTATTGATCCACCATAGGATAATTGCATTAATCTTAATACCTTGGATTTCCTTTCACACATGCCACCTCCTAAAGCTTCCAATCATTTCACCATTTTAGATAATGGACTGGGGGAGTATGTGACCCATAATACCTTCTATATTTCCAATCTTCCTCAAAATATGAAGACCTTGGGGTGACCTAAAGTTACCCCACACATGTATTGGCAATAAAACAATAAAGATATGGGAACCTCCATATTTATACCAGCATCTAGCCTAAAACTAGGTCCTCTTGAAGGGGATGAATCATGGTTGTATAATGACAACCAAGCTAATTGTTATAAAAGTGCAAAGTATCCTATTCCCAATAGGATCATGGAACATCAAGATTATTAAAGAAGAGGCCTTAGACTGAATCAACAAGGAACCATCAAGCCAAATTCCATGACTAAGTGTAAAATACCCTATGGACTTAGATTTAAACTGTTTGGGGGTGACCCCACATATCTTATTTGAATTCCATCACTAGTGGCTAGTGATGATGATGTCAATAATGAATAAGAGTCTGATCATAGCCTCACCTTGGATGACCTAAATAAGACTAACCTATTCAATAACAATGCCATTTTTACCCTTACCCCAATCATTCATTGTAACCCATTGCCATTATACTATCCACAATTGAAAGATTGGGACCAATAAGAATCCAATTTGCTGATTGATGAGTTTTAAAATGATGAGGCATTCTGTGACTTTTTAGGCCTTGGGGAAAACATTTTGTTAAGAGATCATAAGTTCAAATTATCAATTACATTAGATCTTGAAGCCTATTTTGGAGAGTGAGTGAACACCCTTAGCCAAAAACAAATAGATAAAAAATTGAGGCCCCACAGTGAAAATCTCTTTGAGGTACTTTATAACCAAGGAAAAGTAAAGATAAAGCCTAGTCTAGTGGTGAAAACCTATTTCATGCACCATTAGATGGGGGTGTTCATTCTTATTTGAATTTAGACTAGTAGACCACTAATGATGAACTTACCAATGGATCTAAGTTCAATTTTGTGCAACAAGTATTTGATCAAAAAATTCAAGAATTTTTTAGTGTTTTAGTCACATGGCTAGATCTCCCATTAGGGGACTCAAATTCATCATGCTTAGGAGAAGTTGATGAGTAAGTCCTAGCAAAGGACCCTAATATAGTCCAATAGTTCAAGTCTTTACCTACTATCCTAGAAGATGGTTCGACCCTTCTAGTTGAAGATACAATAGAGGTAAACATCAAGACTCCATTAGACCCCAAATGGATAAAATTAGGCATGTCCCTCACTGAGGAAGAATGTGAAGTCTTTACATCTCTATTGAGAGAATTTATAGATATCTTTACATGGGCTTATTCTGACATGCCAAGTTTAGACCCCACTTTGGTTTTACACCACCTTGTAGTCAATCCTGATGCCAAAATGGTAAAACAAAAGCTACGTAAAATGCATCCTTGCATTACTATATTGGTAAAAAAGAGTTGAAAAAACTCTTAGAAGTAGGATGTATCTGATCCATTGATTACTCAAAATGGATATCTAATATTGTACTTGTTAGTAAAAAGCCTAAAGGAATCAAAATTTGTACTAATTTTCGAGACATCAACAAAGCTTGTCTTGAATATGACTTTTCATTACCTAATATTGACATGATCATCAAATCCATGGTAGTTTATGAAATTATTTTACCGTGGATGGATTTTTAGGATACAACCATCTCAGAATAAAACTAGAAGACCAACATAAAATAGTGTTCACCACTCCATCGGGTACATTTTGTTATCAATTAATGCCATTCGGTCTTAAGAATGGAGCTACATATCAAAGGGTCATGACTATCATATTCCATGATATGATGCATGATATTCTTGAAGACTATGTTGATGACATATTATGAAAATTTAAGACCAAAGCTAACCATCCAATAGTGCTATGTAAGATATTTGAAAAATTGTGGGAGTACAAAGTCAGACTCAATCCAAACAAATGTGTATTTGGTATAAATTTAGGAAAATTACTTGGATTCATCATGTCTTGTAGAGGCATTGAATTTGATCTAGCTAAATTTCATGCTATAATTGAGATGTCATGACCAACCAATTTGAATCAAATCTATAGTTTATAAGGTGAGATTAAATCAATCTAATGCTTCATCTCTCAGTTAGAATATAAGTGTCATCCATTTACACATCTTTTGAAGAAGGGATTTACATTTCACTGAGATGATCACTACCAAACAACTTTCAACAACTTAAGGACTACCTAGTTAATCCACCAATTGTGTTACCTCCTATGCCAGTAAGGTCATTCTTGTTCTATTTATCAGCTATCAACAATGCCTTGTGGGCACTTTTTGCTCAACATGATAATAATGTAAAATAGCATGCAATATATTACCTAAGTTGTCCCTTGGTCACATATAAACATAACTATGCACCTATTGAAAAATATTGTCTAGCCATGGTATTCATAGATCAGAAACTACACCATTACATGTTGAATAATAATACCATGGTCATTTAAAAAGTAGATCCACTCAAGTATCTACTATCTAAAATAGCTTTACAAGGTAGAACAGCCAAATGGATCATGTTTCTTAGTGAGTTTGACATAGAGTATGTCAATCAGAAGGTAATTAAGGGATAAGTTCTTATAGATCAATTGGTTAAAGCACCTTTTGTAGACACAAAACCACTCACATTTCATTTCTTTGATGAATCCATAATGGCTATCATCGACACACCTATTAAGGAGTAACACTGAAAGCTATATTTTGATGGTTCATTTATTACACATGGATTAGTGGCATGCCTCTTATTTATTACACCATAGGGGGATATAATCCCTAAATCATTCAGAATTATATTTCCTTGTATAAATAACATGACCAATTATGAAGCACTTATTGTAGGACTTTGACATGCAGTGCATTGGAACATATCTCATCTCCAAGTTTATAATGATTCTCAATTAATCATCAATCAAGTCACATATCATTTTTAGACCAAATATGACAAGTTGGTTCCATATAAATCCATGGTCAACACTCTTAAGTAATAAATTGCTAACATTTAGTTGGAGCACATACCAAGGGATATTAATAAAACTGTAGATGCCATGACTACTAATAGCTCTCTGATTTGACAAATAGATAAAGCTAGAGAGTATCAGTTCCTCATCAAGAATTTGTCTATGCTAGCTTATGAACCTTCAACCATTGTAATGATTTTTGACATTGTTGGTCCTAATTCTATCTAGTAATCAAACCTTTACAACTACCTTCATCACCAAGTTCTACCACCTAACCTATCTCAAAAACAAACCAAAGCCTTTATTCATCATTTCACTCATTATACTCTACTTGGATACACCATTTAATGCCATAGTTTTGATGGAACTCTATTTCATTGTTTAACTTCAATAGAGTCTACACTAGTGTTAAGAGAAGTTCATAAAAGAGTATGTGAAAATCATTCTAGTGGGGAAGTCCTATCCAAAAATATATTGTTTATTATTAGCCCATGATGGATGCAACTGTAGTTGCATATATAAAGAAGTGTGATAAATGTCAATGACATGATAATCTAATTCATGTCCTAGCCCAAACTCTAAAACTAATGTTGACACCATGGCCATTTTCTCTATGGGGACTTAACCTCATTGGGAAGATCAACCCCAATTCATTTGATGGCCATAAACATATCCTTACCACCACTGAATATTTCACTAAGTGGGTTGAAGCTATACCCTTCACTTACATGATTGGAAAGCAAATTTCCAAATTCATATTTAACAATCTCATTTGCCACTATGGTATCCCTTCCAACATTATATCTAATAATGGAGGATTATTCAAGAACAAGGATGTATACCAGCTATGTACCAAATATAACATCACACAACATTTTTCTATAACATATTACACTTAAGGTAATGGCCAGGTTGAAGCATCAAATAAAACCATTGTCAATATTATCAAAAAAATTATCAATGATGTCAGTCATGATTGGCACCTATAGATATTTTCTACCCTTTGGTCATATCATACCAATCATCATACCCCCATAGGAACCACTCTATACTCACTTGTTTATGGTACTGAATCCATTCTTCCCATTGAGGTTGAATTGCCTTTACTGTGCATCTCTTTCAAGCATGTCCTAGATGATCATGACTATTGAGTAGCTCACCTATAAGAGCTAGACCTACATGATGATAAATGCATAGTTTCACTCAATAATCTTCAAGTATATTAGAACCAACTCAAAGGCCATTAAAATCAATGTGTCAAGTATAAAATATTTGAACTTGGTGATCTTGTTCTTGAAGAAAACCAAAAGAATACCATAGCTAATAAGAAGCATAAAGGTAAATTCAAACCAAATTGGATAGAGCCTTTCATCATTACTATAGATTATGGATCAAGGGCATATAGGCTTGCCACACTAGATGGAGATGAACTTCTTGAGCTAATAAATATTATTCACCTTAAGTGATACTATGATTGAGCACTAAGGTGTACTATCTATAAAGACCATTTTAATTACACCATTTTATCACTATTCTTCTTTATACAAATATCATTCTTATCCATCCTCTTAACCATATCCACTTTACATTTCTGACCTATCAACCCAGATGTGTTCTAAATCCTAGCCTAGTTGACCTTGGTTTTTGCCATTCATTATGCATTTTCAACATCGAGGAATATGATCAGTTTCATCAGTTGGTTTAAGTACTTTAGATAGAGAACAAATTTTAGAGCAATGTGATAGAAGTTTCAGTAGTTGCATCCTTTATTTTTTATTCCTTTCTTATCACTAGTCTTGCTACTAATTATAACCACCTTTGGAAAAATTAGTACCATCAATATATGATGTTTTTTCCTATTTATAATCACCTATGGGAAAACTAGGAGCAACATTTGTTTATTAATACTTGATGTACCAACTTGCCACTTCCTATGCTACACTATGCTTTTTTACCAACTATGCTTATTTTGTTTGAATTGACTGCTACACTAGTAAAATTTCTCCTATATAGGGTTGAACTATAGTGAATTGAGGTCCTACTCTGGGACTATGTAGGCAGCACTCAATACTTTTTGAGTTTATCTTAGTCACCCCTTTACCATGCTCTCACCATTTTGAAAGCAACCTAAGTTTCCATGCTCTTGCTATCTTGCGAGCAACCTAATTTTGCATGATTTCATCATTTTGTGAGAAACCTAAGTTTGAATGCTCTCACCATTTTATGAGTAACCTATGTTTTCACACTCTCATTATTTTATGAGTAACCTAAGTTTGAATGCTCTCACCATTTTTTGAGCTTGAACCATTTAGTGTCTCGTCATTCTTGATCGAGTTGAGATGCTTCAAAAAATTCCAAAAACATTTTTAAAATCATTAGAAAAAACCAAAAACATTGACCATTTCTTTGCCTTAAGGATTCTAGGAACCCTTACTAAATTGCAAGCAAACCACTTGTCACTCAGTTTCCCCATCTTTTTTGGCCTTTTCTCTCATGTGCCATTTTTAAAGACTATTCCTATTCTTCCATCGCATCCATTCTATTTATTTTCACCAGTTATCATTTTTCTTCCCATTCCCTGGGAGAACTATATTTGGCTTCAAGTTTTTTATTAGATATTACATCTATAAAACTATGTAGGTAACATCTACTTGCCTAGTGCTTATGGAGATATCTCATCCACCCCTTCCTTTTCTTCTATTCCTCTATTTTTTTCATTTGTTAAGTTGTCACCTATTTTCTATGGGAAATATTCATATGGTTTTTATTACATTGTCTGTTTGTTTATTTTTGCTTATTTTATGTGTTTCCTTTTAGCACTATTGTTATGATTTGGTTTCTATGTGTTCATTAGGTGATTCCTTGCCCACACATACACTTGAATCTATCCATATTTATATTTTTACATTGTCATCATGGTTTATATCATTAGGGCATTATTTTATATTAAGTATTGGATTACAGGACTCAGTCCTTATGCATATTTCAGCCAAGTCCTCATGATGTTATACCATGATGCCTATAGACATGTGTTATAGAAAACCTCAGCTTAAAGAATTTTATTCAACAATTTTAGCATCAACATCTCTTCAGCATCAGCATCTTGATTTAATCCCAATCATATCCCAAATAGAGTAATTAACCACAAAAGAATTTCAACTTTTATTAGTTCAGATGAGCATATCGCTACTAGTAGGTTGTTCTAATTCATCATTACCCTCTATGTTAATTTATCATCATCCTCGGCCAAGTTTATCATGTTTACCATAATCGAGGTCTAATGATTACAACCACCTATGGGTAAATCATTACACACCATCTCACTTGCATTTCTCAATGATTATAGCCACATTTGGAAAAATCATTGTGTTGTCACCACTTCCTTTTTTTTGCCCATATAGGGGCATGTTATTATCTTGTTAGTCTATCCTCACTAGGGTATCTCCATCTTCTCAATTATTATAATTTCCTTTGGGTAAATCATTGTGTTAATATACCACATTTCCACTATCAGGGTACAATGCTTATAACCACCTTTGGGAAAACCATTGTACACCATCCCACTTACATTCTTAATGATTTTGATTTCTTTTTCAATATCATTATGTTTTCACCCCATCATCTTTCCTTTATTTTGTCCCTCATTTTTCTTCATTCTTTTTGAGGGACCGTTTGCCGACTTACTTATGCCAACCATTCCCTTAAGGGGGCATCATGTAGTTAGTTTATTATCATTACAGTTGTAGGCATATAAGACCTTTTCATTCTTTGAGAATACGTTACCATGATTATAACCTATAATTCCTTCCCAAACAAGGGCAAAATTTAGACACCTAAATCTAGCCACCAATAACCTTCAACTAGGCTTTTGACCAATTTCCACCTAAAATGCACAATTTGGCCTAAAAACACTAAAATGCATTAAATGAGTTGAAATTGACATATTTAGTGCTAATTTTGGGCTAGGGTATCCCTAAATAGGGCAATGCACTTTATGGGCTAGCTAAATTTGATCAAATCATTCTGATTTAAAATGCCAATTTTGCACCTAGGTGCTCTAGATTGATCTTTCCTATCAAATCTCTTGCCCAAGACATGTGCCTTCATTTTTTTTTGGTAACATCCTAAATGGGAAAATAAATCCAATGCATCTGAAATTGCCTTCCAATTCTAATCCAGTTAAATTTTGGACCAATAACAAGGCATTCTGATCAATTTGAGTAATTTGTGCACAAAGTGCTTAAACATGCTTAAGAGATAATTAACTTAAATCAAGGTATAATTAATAATTCCATGGAAACTTGTTGAATAATTTGTTTTGGAAATGAATATTGAATATCTACATCATCAGGTGACCTCATTTCTTGGGAAGACATCCCTAGGCCATAAATGCCATAAATATCAAGATTCATGCCTCCCATACCTCATCAAATCCATCCATGCCTCATAATTGCTCCTCTATCTCAAATATTGATGAGCCTATTTATAAATTTCAATTGCATAATTATATTAATCCTTAGCCACATATCTTAATCTTGAGATGGATGGTTTAGGTTGATTTTAGACATTTTCAAAAATCTATAAATAGGAGGCCTTACCACATGAATTTTAACACATGATTATACAAAGTTATAATGTATAACTGATTAAAAATCTTCATAAAACTAGTGTTACCATTCTAAATTCATTCCAAGCCAAGCCACAAGCCAAAGGTGCTAAGGAGATATGGAATTAGCCAAGCTTCCATTACCAAAGACTTTATGAGCACAAAACCAAGGAAGCCACTATTATAAAGGCATTTGGAGCATCCAAGGAAGGTGAAGGAATTCTTGTGTTTTTCCTTACTTTTTAGTTGTGTTTTTCATTTGTTTTTTGTTACTAAGCTCACCCTGGTAACTAGGAATGAAGGTTTTAGCTTAGTGTGTGTTTTGTCAATTTATTTTGTGTATTTTGTCACTAACACAATATTGATCTCCTCTTCTTAGTCAAATTCTTAGTTCACAACTTTTAATTTTCATCAATTTAAAATTGGGTTTATTTTTCAATTTAAATTTTTTACTTTGGGTTCAAATAAATGACTTACTATTGTAGATATTAAATTTAAATTATATAACACCTCAGTATTTTATACCCAAAAAATACTTCCCATGGATATAACCTTCATTTCCTAGACCTTATCACTATCAAAAGGCTCACATCAACTATCTCTTATTCCTATTGCTTACCTCTTAGTCTAACCATATGTTATTCTAATGATCAGGCCTTCTATACTAATGAAAATGTTGTAAACCCGATTATTATCATCCTATGTAAGTTTTGGACCTATACATATTTTCTAACTTTTCAAACACTTGCATCTCAGTTAGATGCCTACATCGACACAAGTATCTTATGCCAAACTAAGTTTCTAGTGCCCTAAATTCATCAAATTTACAATTATATCCTTATGGTCAGCTTAAGTGATTTAATGTGAGATATTTCCCATTAATCCTCATTCACTCTTCACCTAAAAAATACCTACAAAAAGACATAATAAATCAAAAGGTAACTTGCCAAAATAATTCAATCAAGCATTTAAGTGAGAAAAAATTCCCTATTCTTTCTTATTTCATTATCATTCATAGGGACAACCCATTTATAGGTCTAAATTACTGAAGTAGCATCTCATGATCCATATTTACCAAGTTACAAGCTAGGTCACTCTATGTACTTACTTATTACACATTGCATCCTTATGCACACACATGACAACACATAGGGGAGAAATACATAAGTATGAAACCCTATTCAAAATATTAGATATATAGGTAGTGCCCATTAATAGAGTGGTCCTTGGGGCAATTCAACATAGTGAGCCCACTAACCCATTTTTTCCTCAATCACTCCAAGAGTGAGGAATCTAGAGTTTTTATCATTTGTCAAAAAGTGATAACATATGCATGATATCTAAACACAACAAAGAAAAATTTGAAAAAAACTTACAAGGTTCCATGTGGTCATATGTATATCCAATCAATATTCTATACCAAATACCTTCATCTAGATTAGATAGGTGTATCAATGCAACTGTCTAGATCTGACACAAGCATTTGAGGCCATAGAGTAAAATTTTATAGAATCTAATGATTGATCTATAACCTAAATCCAATACAATTCTATCTTATTTCATCCCATATCTACATGTGAAATATAAACAAGATAAATACTCTTGTTTTTAATTCATTACAATATCAATTAATAGATGTAATTTCTATTTGTAACAGATCTTAACATTTAAATTTAGAATGTTATCTAAGTTTAAAATTAATTGGACTTCTATATATTTGTATATCACCCTTGTGATTATTAATTTATAAATTATTAACCCTATACTATATTGATTTATCTCAATTTAAGGTTAGACATTTGGTGAAGCTAATATGTGAATACAAAAAAAAATTGATTCCTAGATTTTTCATTAAAATAGGGTTTCATTTTATTATAATTTGTTTCAGATTATAAAATTTTATTTTATAAGCAATGGAAAATTTTAATCAAAATAATTATTTTCAATGGAAGATAAATAATCATTATTCACTCATATTAATATCAAAAATATCATAATGGATGCATTTCTATATGTTACAAGAGATGAAATCAACAAGCATACTAAGACCAAGGCATCCCCACCTAGTGATGGTGATTCTTTGGGTGGTCCTAAAAATTAATCCATACCAATCAACCTCCCAACATCTAGTGGGGGCATGTGATATGTGATTACACATTTGTGCCTTGTAACTACTATTTCTACATATTACATGTAAAATATTAGTACTTCAACCCAATTACCAGTTTCAATCCCTCTATCTACCCAAATTATGGGTACACCTCTTTTGGCGACTTCTCAAACTTCAAACCCCTTAGTGATCAATATGTGAAAGATATTTTCCAAATTATAAAACTTTTTCAAGATAAAGTTACAAATATTAAACATAATTCTATGAATTCACCTTATGCTATTAATTTATAAGAAGTGTTGCATAACCTTATTAAAATAAAATATCTTTGTAACTATTTCTACATATTACATGTAAAACATTAGTACTTCAACCTAGTTACCAATTTCAATCCCTCTATCTACCCAAATTATGGGTACACCTCTTTTGGTGACTTCTCAAACTTCAAACCCCTTAGTGATCAATATGTGAAAGATATTTTCCAAATTATAAAAAAAATTAAGATAAAGTTACAAATATTAAACATAATTCTATGAATTCACCTTATGCTATTAATTTATAAGAAGTGTTACATAACCTTATTAAAATAAAATATCTTTGTACCCCTTGCCAATTGTATTTTTTACACCTAAGTTCATATTTTATGATGGCAAGGGTGATCCTAAACAACATATTTGATCTTTTTATGTGGCATTCCTTGATTATGCCTCCATTGATAAACTTTTGACTAAACTATTTCTAAGGACCCTTAAATAATATGCTCTAATGTGGTTTTATGAATTACCAATCTAATCAGTAAAATAAATCAAACTATTTCAAATCAATTTTTGGCACACTTCTCTATCAATATTATTAAAAAGGTTTCCTATGCCCAAATTGCAAAGATCAAACAAGGAACTAATGAATCTATCAATGAATATGTCTTAAGATATAAGACAATGTTGGATAAAATGACTAGTCTAATGTTAGATAAAGAACTTCAAGACATATTCAAAAAAAAATTATTAGCCTATTAAATGAGTTCATTTTTTTTGAAAAGATCAAATATTTTGATGACTTATGCCATATTATTCATGATCATGAAATTAAACTTATCTTATTGAACAAACTTAATTATGTAAGAAACGCACTAACTACATCAAATACCAAGTTTATTATCAAACCAAGTTATAAGTTAAAACCCACATAACCTAAAAAAGAAATAACCACTATGATTATGTGGAATAACAACAACCTAATTATCTTGTATTATCCAATGCACTAAGAAGGTAATTGATATTTTTACCTGAGTCTCTAAATTTATTACTTTTTAATCTTATGGAGTGTCACCTCATATCTCTCCCTTATCCTATAGATGTTTATATGAGTCAACCTCTACCAAAATAATATGAATTAAATTATTATTATGACTATGACTAAGGACCTTAGTACTCTAATAATTTATGTTTTACCTTGAAGAATAACATCCCATACCTTATATATGACCAAAAATTTACATTTGATGACCCTCAAAAGGAATCAAGTTAAAAACCAGTTGATCAAAAAATCAAACAATATTTTGTAAGACCATTCAAAGAAGAAACCCTAAGTAAAAAATGGAAATTAATTCACATCCTCCTTCTCCACATTATGAGTACCCATTATATGGGATTTGTATTACTTATATATGACATACACCTCTTATGGATTAGAGACCTTGTTGGCCAATTTTGGCCTACATACAAATCTTATATTTGAATGGATGAGTTGAATATATTTCTAGATGGAATGAGTGGTCTAAATATCTCATATTGCTTACAAAGCTTTTGAAACACTTTAATCAAGATTAAAGTATAATTTGTTGATCTTCAAGAAGTAGGGTTAGAAATAAGTCTAGGATTGTAAAGTGAAAGGGACCAACCAGTTTTCATGGTTTTCATGGCATTCATGGACATAAGGTAGATTTCAAAAAAATTCAAAGGTTAATTAAATCCTTGGAAATTCAAACAATAGTCCCAAAAATAAGAATAAAATGATCAAACCATCACAACACATCATGCATAAGTAAATAGATCCATATGGTTATACTTTTAATAGATGCACTTGAAAATTTAACCAAGGTTAAAGAGTTACATGGACATGGTGTTTTTCATGCTTTGAACATTCTTTGAAAAAAATTTATCTTGAAGAGTTCTCTATCTCAAGATATAAGCTTCCAAAGTTGAACTTGAAAAGTGGGACGTGTGCATAGACATCAAGTTCAAGCCTTGTGAAATAGCCATTTGAATTCAAAATTCCAAATATCAATGGTCAAAATTTGATTGGATCATAAATCAATGACATGTGGGTATTCAATAAGTCAAAAATTACTTGGAAAAATATCAATGGTCAGTGTATGATCAGATCAAAGATCCAATAATGAGTGGCAACTTGATAACATTAGTAAGTCCCAAAGATCTAATGGATCACATTTAATCATGCATTCACAGATCAATAGAAATCTCAAAGTTAAAAGGTCAATGAATCCTAAAGATAAGTGAAAAGCTACCAAGTATCATGACTATGAAATATATTAGGTAAATCAATGATATGTGCTCAAGATATATAAAGGAAGATCGATGGTGCATGATAAAGTAGATCCAATGGTACACATTCAATTATGAGGATATTGATCAATAGTGAGTGAGAGGTCAAAAAGTTAGTAGGATCCTAAGGAATGAATGAGTATAGAGTTGATTCATGAAGGTAGACATGTTGGACAAAGGATTTCACCACCTTGAGTAGGTATAATACATAAATGCAAGATTAAACATGATCTAAATTACAAGGAACATACCCTACAAAGCTATATAATGTCATTAAATCACTATAAAACATTTTAAGGGATTCTATATGTAGGTCTTACATCTCATTTAGATTCAGTAAACCTTGGCCTATAGATCTTCATTTACAATTATGAATATATGAAAACCAATAGGGTGATTTGTTTTCATCCTTAATAGATCTATATTCAAGATTTAGAAGTAATGGTAGAATGGTGATTGGATAAGGAATGTTAAAAAGAACATCAAAGAGCAAACCCAAATAATTACCTGATAATGTGAAGAACATCAATCATATTTAAGGAAGATAATGGGGGTATTTAGTGTTTCAAGGTCCTTAAGGATTTGTTCCTAATTGATGGATTATGGCTCAACATCCTTAGATCAATGCTAATTGATCAAAGGTGGTTGGGTCACATTTATTAAGGGCTATCTATTTATTTACCCTCTCTCTGATCTTATTCTACTATAAATTCAATAGTTGAGCTCCTGATTTTCATCCTTCTCTTGGGAATGACTAGACTCTACCAAGATTAATCTTTGTAACCTCTTGAGATGAATAAAAGACTATGTTAAGATTTCATTATGCTTATGTAGTGTGTTCATGTCAATTGATTTGTATATATGGTAGAAATCTCTCCCTTGTCAAGTCTGAATCTCACCTAGCTACTAGTTTATCTTGTTATATATGTCATGTTTAGTGTTTAATGTCATTTTATTGAAGCTATCAAGTAGATATATTGATAGGTTAGTGCCTTGAATCAGGCCTTTCCATCACTTTCTTTAGGTTTTGATCACTTTTTGAACCTCTGCATGAAATATTAATGAATAATAGACATTTGGAGTTGTAGATTAAATATTTTAATTATCTTAGTAGTGTTTTTATAATTTCAAATCAATTGGATGAGTAATCAATTTAGGTGTATCACCAACATTATCTTAGATTTCCCTTTCAGTTATCTTTCTCTCCCTTTTCACCATAGCAATTAGTAGGTTTTAGTGGAAATTAGCTAAGTGATACATTAGATGAGCTAGCCTCATTAAAAATCCTAGAGGTCTGACCCAAGATTAGGTGACCCATAGCCTAGGGTCATTCCTATATTGGATGAGGTTTGGGTAGAGGACCTAAACAATCCATTTCTCAACTAGGGTGTAGCCTAGGTCTCCAATAGTTTCTAGCATACCTGGTGGGACACAATTTTAGATATTGAATCAAGTATATAACACATTCATCTTAAAAATTAGTTTTAAGTATTCCTTGGTCCTTATCTCAAGGTAAAAAGCATATTATTGTTCATGGTTTTAGTTATCTTCATGTTCTCTAGGCTATAACAACTTATAGATAAGAATTTTATCATTCTTCTCCCTTTCAGCATTTCTAGTGTGATCCTCATGATCCATATCAGCCCTCCTATGACCCATATCAACCATATGAAGATTGTGTATAGCCTTATTAGTAGTATGGGAGCTCATACTAGTCCTATAATCACAATCCATATGCATCTCATCCTAATTCATATGAGCCTTACTCATTCCAAGATCAACCACCCTTCCCAAACTCTCTAAATTTTCATGATGAGATAGAGGAAATGAAGAGGATAAGCCAAAGAATTGCTAAAGATATATCAACCTACAAATAAGAGATATTAGATGAGCAATCTCAATCTCATGTCCCTACATGTGTCCTACCACAACCTTCATATATGCCACCTATGCTTCCCTTAGAAATAAAGTCTCAAGATTTTTCAAGTCATTCTTATCCTCCTCCATCCTTCTTATCTTGGAATTAAGTTCAAGAGACCTATTAATAGTAAAAAGAGATATTTTTGGAATAAAAAACTGTCAAGAAGTAGAAAGTAGTGTTAAATAGCTTCATAACACTATGGGGAAGTGAAAATGAATCTATAATGGAATAAAATCCTACCTACCCCTATCAAGAGGAATCTACTCCATCAAAGGTCCCTAGTTTCATGGATTTCTCCTCTAAAGAGTAGTCTATAAAGGTACCAAGTTTCACACCTATTCTTTATATGCCTCAAGACCCATCCATACTACCAAATCTTACACCTATTCCATTCAAAGTCCTAAGCTTCATAAATCCTCAATAAATAGTTATCCCTTCGCCCACTCTACCTACTATTCTTCATGAAACCTATCCATCTCAAACTTGGAAACCTTCATGGTTTATACACAGAAATTATGTGATGCCTAGCCTTTGTCATGAGGAACCTATTATGCATAGTCCATCTAATCAAGCAAAAGAGGTAGATGAAGTCAAGAATTTCAAGGTTCTAATCTTTATGAGCTTTCCCTATGAAGGGTTTGTCCAAATAATTTAAGTTGTATCATAATTGGATCCATCTTACATTTCTACCATTCAAACTCAAGAATAGGAGTATGTCATATGGGAACTAGAAGAGAAAATGTATAATTTAAATAATATTCAAGAGAAATGTGATGAGGAGGATGCAAGTGTTTATGAAGAGGATATTGTTATTGTTACCCATCTTAGATGTGAAAGAGGAATTTATACCTTTAAGGATGAGGTAGCAGAGCTACCATCTTATGTTAAAAATGAAAAGGTTGAGGCTATCAACTCCTTACCATCTTATGTAGAGGATGAGGAAATAGATGTAATAGCTAATCAAATCAATAAATTTGTATAGAGGTCACCAATCAGCCAAAGGGCCCATTGGAAGACTTTTTTGAATTTTTGGGAGTGGGATATACTCTTATCTAGGAGGACTATGGTCTGACTATAGCCAAATAGAAAAACCTTGCCAAGCAAATCAAAGAACATGGAGTTGGTAGTCATTCAATACTACCACTCCAAGATTTTACTGTATACATGGACTTTTTTTAGATCTTTAGAATGGGATATCAGCCCCTTGGTGAGCTTACAAACATGGGAATGCTTCTAAAAGGTAATATAGGTCTTTTTTGTACACAACCTATTCAACCATATTATGAAAGAATATAGCTTGAATTTAAGCTGAGGGATGCTAGTATGATTGCCATTACAAGAGGGTGTCCTTTGAGACACCAATTTTAGTTGGATATTGATAAAGAGGAAGATCCACTAAGTGAGTATGTTTACATTATAGGCTAATTTTCTTCTACTATTCCACATACGAGTATGTCGAAGGAGTTAGCAAAGAAGATACTTGCTTCCTCAAACACCATACTTACAAGGGAATATGTGATATGTTATTCTCCATCTCATCATAGGGGTGAAATCAAAAAAATTTATTTTGATCTAGGTGGATCATTCTTTATATTGTTTAATTAGGTTCCCTTATACACAATTAGTTTTTTGTTTTCTTCCAAGTGTTGTCCTAGCACATTAGTTTGTTTTCTCTTTCTTTATTTAGGTTAGTTTTCCTATTTATGTTTTTCCTTTCTTTCTTTGTTGGGTGTTTTATTTATTAAGAGGTTGCTAGTAGTCAAGGTTCAAATTTACATAATCTTATGAGCCCAATAAATCATGTAACGTGTCTGGGTTCTCAAACATAATAGACATGCTTCCCTATGAGTCACCAAAAATGTTGGTAAAATTTGGCCTACATACAAAGCTTCTACCTAAATGGATGATATTAAAAGATTTTTGGAGTCTAAATATCTCATATTACTTACAAATCTTTTGAAACACTTTAATCAATCTTAAAGTATAATTTTTTTATCTTCGATAAGCAGGGTTAAAAATAGGTCTAGGATTGCAAAGTGAAATGGACTAGCTAGTTTTCATGGTGTTCATGGAATTCATGGACATAAGGCAAGTTTCATAAAGTCTAAAAGGTTCATTTAAGCCTTATAAATTTTAATAATAGTCCCAAAAACAATCCTAGAAGGACCAGAATATCACAACATGTAATGCAAAAGAAAATAGATTAGTCTAGTTACACATTTTATAGATGCACTTAAAAATTCAACCAAGGTCAAAGAGTTGCATGAACATGGTTTTTTCAAGCCTTTAACATTCTCTACAAAAAATTTATCTAGATGAGTTCTCTATCTCAATATATAATCTTCCAAAGTTAAACTTGCATAGTGGGATGTGCATGTGAACATCAAGTTTAGGCCTCATAAAATAGCCATTTAAATTCCAAAGTTCCAAAGATCAATGGTTGGTGTTTGATCATATCAAAGATCAATGGCATGTGAGTATTTAATAAGTTAAAAAGTTCTTGGAACAAGATCAACAGTCAGTGTTTGATCAGATCAAAGATCTAATGGTGAGTGGCAAGATGATGATGTTAGTAGGTCTCAAAGTTCTAATAAAGCATGCTTAATCATGCATTCGAAGATCAATGATGAGATCAAAGTCAAAAGTTCAACAAATCCTAAAGACAAGTGAGAAGCTACCAAGTGTCATGACCATGGAAACTATTGGGTAAATCAATGGTATATGTTTGAGTGATGCAAAGGAAGATCAATGGTATGTGAGAAAGCAAATCCAATGGTGCATGTTCAATCACAAGGATGTTGATCAACAATGAGTGGGAGGTTAAAAAGTTAGTAGGATTATGATCAATGAATGAGGATAGATATAAACCATAAATTTAAACACATTAGATAAAGGATTTTGTGACCTTAAGTAGGTATAATACATAAATTCAAGATCAAAAATGATATATGTTACTAAGAGAAGACCCTACAAAGCCATCTAACACCATTAAAGCCATGTACAACATTTCAAGGGCTTATAAATGTAGGTTTTATGTCTCATTTATATTTAATAAACCCTAGACTATAGATCTTCATTTACAATAATGACTATATGAAAACCAATAGGGTGATATATTTTCATCCATAATAGATCTATATTTAGGATTTAGAAGAAATGGTGGAATGGTGACTATGTAAGGAATGTTAGAAGGAAATTCAAGGAATGACCCCAAATAATTACCTGATAACGTGAAGAACATCAAACATGATTGAAGAAGATAGTGGGGGAATTTAGTGTTTCAAGGTCCTTTGGGAATTGCTCCTACTTGATGGATTATATCTCAGCATCCTTATATCAATGCTAATTTATCAAAGGTGGTTGGGTCCCATTTATTAAGGGCTATATGTTCATTTCCCCTCTCTTTGATCCCATTATACTATAAATTCAATATTTGAGCTTTTGATTTTCATCCCTCTCTTAGGCATGACTAGACTCTACCAAGATTGAGCTTTGTAACCTCTTGAGATGAATATAAGACTGTGTTAATATTTCATTATGCTTATCTAGTGTGTTCATGTCATTTGATTTTCATATGTGGTATAAATATTTCCCTTGTCAAGTCTTGATCTCACCTAGCTATTAGTTTATCTTGTTATGTAGGTCATTTTTAGTGTTTAATGTCATTTGATTGAAGCTAAAAAGTAGTTACATTGACTAGTTAGCACCTTGAATTAGGCCTTTCCATCACTTCCCTAAGGTTTTGATCACTTGTTGAACCTCTACATGACATATTGATGCATAATAGACATTTGGAGTTGTATATTAAATATTTTACTTATCTCATTAATGTTTTTAGAAGTTCAAATAGAGTAGATGTGTAATCAATTAAGGTGCATCACCAACATTCGCTTAGATTTCCCTTTCAGTTATATTTCTCTCCCTTTTCACCCTAAAAATTAATAGGTTTTAGTGGAAATCAGCTAAGTGATACATCAAAGGAGCTAGCCTCATTAAAAATTCTAGAGGTCGAACCCAAGAATAGGTAACCCATAGCTTAGGGTTATTCCCATGTTAGACTATGTTTGGGTAGAGGACTTGAATAATCCTTTGCTCAAATAGGGTGCAGCCTAGGTCTCCAACAGACCTTTTATTAATTTTTATGATAGTGAGATTATGGATGATTACTCATATATTCTTTCCTTATTCATTTGAGCATACCTTGATTACTAGAATATATATAGTGTTATGGTTGATAATGGTGTAAGTGAGAATATTTGAAACATGACATTACTTACACACTTGGGATATACACATGATGATTTACATCCTTTAACTAAATCAGTTAGAGCATTTGATGGGACCTCACATCAAGTTCTTATTGAGATTGAACTAACTTTATAATTTATCCCAACACATGCGGTCATTAAATTTTGAATTATACCATACATGGGAAGATTTTATATGTTATTGGGAAGACCTTTTAGAAATACACTTCACAAAATACCTTCTACAGTTCATGGGTGTGTAAAATACATTCATGCTAATTGGGTAATTATAGATTTTAGAGCTCCATATGAACATCCATTGGAGAAAGATAAATTTATACCTATAAAATTAATTATCAAACCTACTAAGGTTAATCCTTCGCAAAAGGGTAAGCAATAGGTAAACCCATTTCCTAGGCTAGCAGTACTTGAGATACCATTGCATTAGAGACACACAACAGGTTCTATAGAATCCTTATCTAGAGAACATAAATATGTTCTTATTATTGATATTTAAAATAAAACACATAATGATCAACAATGGGTTCTATGAACCCCTATTCTTTTATTATATTTTTATGACAATAAAGTCCTATTATACATAAATATAGCATCACATGTCTTATAGTGTCAGATTTTATGCTTATACATGCCCCTTACTAGCACCACCAGTATATGGTATCATGTTTTGAGTGGGGAGATACCTATTACCAAGTTTTTGATGGGATCATAAGATAGGCCCTTTCTTTCAAATATTCCAAAAATACCAAAAAAATAAAAAAATAAAAAATCCAAAAATATTTTTAGCATTTAAATTTTTTCTTAGTTCATAGGCATCTATGTTATTAGTTCCAAGTTGGTAGATAGCATATCATTCCTTTATATATACACATATTTTTCACACATATTTTAAGTGTGATGTAGGCATACCCATACATGTGACTTATTAAATTTTAAATGTTGGGCCTTCCCTCTACTCATGTCATATAGACATGGGGGGAATCTATTTATTTGATCATGAAACACCTAGATTATATAATTATATGACCATTTTTCATTATCATGTTTGATCCTATATACTTACACATGTCTTTATCCATGTTTATATCTTTCAAAGTGTACTTGATATGCTATGTACATAACATTTTTTTCTAACACATATATCTAGGGACTAGTATGATATGTTTTTGTTACTTTCTTATGTTCCATGTTTTTCATTTATACACTTCCTTAGGTGTGTTTCCTTACTTATGATTGTCTTGATTGTTTGATCATTAGAATATGATCCTTTATTTGTATCTTGCATGCCTTTTTTCTCCTCCTTTGATATTTGAAAATGCCATTACTTATGGTATGGACATTTGAATGTCTTTGCTTATTTTTTGGACATTTGAATTACTGGTGTTCATTTTATTGTGTAGAATTTGAACATGCCCTTTGTGTGACGTCTCCTTGGACCATTTTATTTTGATTTACTTTAGAGTACTCTTATGTGTGTGGTTGATTTCTTTTTGAGCTTGTATTTTTAATATCTAGATGTTTCCATAATCTATATAATACATCTTAGGCCTTGATGTGATCACATTATACACACTTTAATAATATATTTATGTAGACATGTTTATTCTATATTTTACCTAATACATTCACAAATTATATAATTATCTTATCATTCTGAGATAAGGTAACTACTATATACACACAATATTTTTAAACTTTATCATTTACAAGGACATTCTCTCTTGTAGCAACCTATTGAGTTTCACCCTATCTAAGCACATATTTTAAAGGGTGCACCAAAAAAGGGGTAATAAGACCATTGGTGATTTTAAATATTGTTGGTCAACTCTATCATTACCTAAACCTAATATAAATTTTACTTATCTAACTTCTAAATAAATCCAAACCTTTTTTACACATTTACCTAAGCATTTATCTTGTAAAATGGTCCCTAACTAAGCAAACACATTCTTAACCTACTAGGTTAGCCAATTAAATCATTTTATAAAATATTAAGTGCATGCTATAGAATTAAAATCCTGGCCAACTTAGTTTGAGGCTTCATGTTAGCCTTTTCTAATAAACTAGATCAAGTTGGATGATCTTATTCACATAATTACAAGGCTTATCCATTTCTATAAATTCTAGAAGGGTTAAGGCTTATCCATTTCTATAAATACAAGGCTCATTTCAATCCAAGAGGTAGGTAAATTCATATTCACATAATTATAATTCATAATGTTTCTAAATCTATATTTGAAAGATCCACTACTTATGGTTTGCCTTTTAGAGAAGATTACTAGTCTTGTGGGAAGTCTTGGATGAAAAATAGGAGTAATTTAGCCTAGATCTGATTTATATAGTGTTTCCTTAAAAGACCAAAAAAAACTTATTAAAAATCACCATTGGATAAGGTAGATATTAAGACTTGACAGGTTCACCCAAGGTAAGTATTCCTAACTCTTATTATTTCATTTGATAGATAGATATTATATAAGTAATATGTGTTTAATGTATAACTCCTTTATTAGATTACCTATACACTTAAAATTAATGTATATATAGGGTTTTATTTTCCTAAAATATTCCAATTTAGGTGATTGATGCCCCCATTTTCCTACCATGATCCCTTGATTGTTCATTTATATTTTATAATACCCATTTGTGCCACAAGCTTTGGTGAGCACTAGATTAGTTTTATTTTATGTACTTAGAACTAGATAGGGTTATTGAATAATTTCATTTTTGTGTGGTAAGATATCTCTTGACTAGGTTTAGTAGATCCAATTTAGTCATGCTCCCAATAAAAGTAGTATTACAATGGATGTTAGTCGATTGCCTCATCTAATCTAGATTTTACTGAGTTAGATAAACTATAGATCTATCTAAATTTGTTATAGACATTTTAGTGAACCCAAAATTAATCTAACACTTACATTTTTAAAGTTTCATTTACAATCAACTAAATCAAGCTTGTCAATCAAGTCTTATCCTTTGTCTACATAGTCACAATCCATATTCAACTAGGTCAACCTGGTCAACCCCTTTTTGACCTCTATTTATAGGTTTTATTTCCTCAATCAACTAGATTAGGATGGTTGATATAATATTTTTTCATTTTTAGGAGCAAGATCTATAGTTAACTAGATCACATTGGTTTATATAGTTTTTTCCTTCAACTAGGTCACCCTAGTCAACCCCTTTTTGTCCTTTATTTGCAGGTTTTCTTTCCTCAATCAACTAGATTAGGATGGTTGATCTAGTATTTTTTCATTTTTAAGTGTAGGACACATAGGTAAATAGATCACATTAGTCGATATAGTTTTGTCCTTCGGCTTTCAAGGTTTCATTTCGAACAAATTGAGTCACATTGGTAGACTAAATGATTTTTCTTATTTTCTAGTTTTTCACTTATAATCAACTAGATTATGTTTGTTGATCTAGTTTAGTTTAGTATTTTTTAAATTATATATTTAAATAGGATAGATCATGCTGGTCAATTTGGTTTCATTTTACCACTTTTATTTTTTATCCATCTATAGACTAAATTGACCTGATCGATCCTACATAACATTTTTTTTCATATTTTTACCTCTGTAGGACTCAATTAGGTCTAGACAATACAATATTTTATTTGATCAGGAAAAGAACCTAGTTTTATCAGGATCTAGGAACCATAAATATGTTATACAAAGTATTAGTAGGCCTCCAAATCCAAACAACAAAAATAATGAAAAACTAGCTAGTTAACCCCTTACATGGAGAAATAAAAAACAATAGATAATAGATCAAGAGGGGGGACCCTTTGGTGGTTCATTTTAATTTTTAGATATCTTATTAATTATACCCCACTTGTTATTTTAAACTTTATCACTCATATTATTACCAGGTCCTTTACCAAGTCATGGGGGAGGATCATATGTGACCTTTTATGTCCCTATACCTATAAAGGGGATTTATTAATTAGGGTCATGGTGGGGATATCAGGTGGGGGGGGTCTCTATCACCTTTAAATGATACTTAATAGGAGTATAATTCACCTTGATGGAATGGATAAAATACTAAATAGTCATGTCTACTTGCTTGTGTAAGGCATTCCATTTTTGAATGAGACTAGCCAGGATCAATCTAGCTTCTTGCACCCTATTGTTGAACATATCTAACTACTCTTTATTATTTTTAATTTATTTATATAGTTTAATATTACCCTTATTAGTGACCTCTATAGAGGTTCCCTATCAAAAATAATTATTTTGGGCTTAGGGACAAACATATTTAATGAGAGGTCATTAATGGGGGTTTTGGAGAGGTTAGCTTGGGGGTACTAGCAGAAGAGCAGTAGGATCCCAAGGTAGGGTTCTTCCTCAAGGAGTCCTCCCCTAGGTATTAATCCTTGAATAAGGACCCCTAGGGCTCCTCCCTCCATTACAATTTTTGACCATGTTTTACCAATAGCAATATGATTCCTTGATGTAGTATGGGGTTAGATTCATTAACCTAGTGGGCAAGGGTTATGCATTCTAAAGAATTTAAGAGGTAAAATAGGAGACTAATCTTATATCCCTAGAAATGGTTTAAAAAAAAAAGTGGTGGGATAAAATTAAAGTATACCTACCCTTGAGAGTTAGGTATCTCATTACCTAGAGGTAAACCTCTTATTATTATCATGGGAGATTAGCTCAGGAGAAACCCTTCTTATCCATTTTCACAAACTTGTTTATGTGGAAGAAATGCTAGAGCATTTCTTGATTTTTAGTTTGGTATTTTTTAAGCATTATATCCTTCACATTTAATTCTTGTGGCTTCACCTATAAATTCATTTGTGACTTCAATCTTAATTCCCCACATCACCACCACATGCTTATTCCATCTAGTGATGAAATCCCCTACAACATCAACATTTTGCTCAGTAATTTGCAGCATTATTTCCATGAGTCCCCCCTATCATAAATTTTTATACACTTTATATAATCCATACACCTCAAAATAGGAGGTAGGATCTAATCTCTCTATATCTCCCCCCATTAGGTCTGTGCTAATGGACCCAAGATGGACGTTTAGGAGGTTCTGGAATAAACTAGTTTGAATAGTTCGAAATATACTTAGGAAGTATGTTTCCTTTGTCCTTAGGAAATAAATCCACCTCACTCTTTCATAATGGTGATTCATAATTTTTTAAACCCATATATCTATGAGATATGTTCACATGTGTGTCAGCTTGATATCCCTTATATCCTGTTGTACTTTTCTTTTGCATAGGCAATTGGATGCTTTTTAAGACATGGTCTAGATAATAAAATTACCAATAACATCTTTATCAATTTTAATAAACCAAATAATTTGACCTAGTAAATCTAGTTATATTTTTTAGATTCATTCTAAATAAGCTTTTTACTTTCATTTTTTTCCATTTTCCCATTTTTTTTATTTCTATCTTTCAGTAAAATTATTCAACATTTCAATTTCTAGACTGTCTTTACTAGTTTTTTAGTTTCATAAAAATGTATCACATAATCCACTAAGTTGACCTAGCTAACTTATTTCTATGTCTATCTCTTCCACAAAATAAACTAAGTTAACTTGGTAGGCTGTGTTTGTTTTTGGATTATTTTTTGAACAAATTAGATTGGCCTACCAGACTATGTTTTATTATATTTGCTAACTAGATCAGCTTGGATGTTCTTGTTCTATGACTTTAATTTTCATCATAAGTAAATTAAATTTCATATCTTAATAATTAATCTTATATTTTATTTTAAAATATTTTTAAACTTTTTTATTTAATTTCTAAACCTAAAAATTGGTTTTTGACACTTGATTTTTGCCTTTATTTTTTACTATCTTGATTTCCTTAGAAACTATGTCTCATTAATTTTAAAACTACTTATCTACCATTGTGAAGGGGTACATGATACTCTATTTATGGTCCTTGTATATCATTTACAATTATTATGGTGTGAGGGGCTTACTCTAATACTCATAGACATATTAAAAAATTAAACACAATCTTTAGTTTTAACTTACCTCATGATATTTTAAAAGTGAATAGGATTTTTGTTTGAATTAAAACTAAGGCATCCATCCATTCATTTTACATTTCAGCGCATTAGTTATAAATTCACATTGATAATTTTCTTACAACTTACCTTTGAAACTAGGTTTAGTGGGATATGGTAATGACACTTCTTCCATAGTTAATGATTTGAAACGTTGGGTTGCCACTATCAATGGACAAGCAAGTATCTTTCAAATCCTACAAATCAATCAAAACCTTTTAGTATATCTTCATGACCTAGTTTTTAGATAATTAGTCAATATTAGTGGTTATAAAATTACAATGTTTTCTTATTTCCTACTATTCTCTATTGTATTATAGATTGTATTGACCAATGTTAATACAATTATGTGTTGTGTGGTAGATAGTTCAATATTTTATCTAGTTTATTGTTCCTTTAAAAACTAAATAGTTAAAATCATTTTTTTATATTTAACTAAATCAACATATATGAAAATATAATTCTATATTTTATATATATACAACTAAGTCGAGCAACTCAACTTAATAGGCTTTCCCCACTCTTTTTGTTCTCTTCCTTTACAACTAAGTCATCAACTCAAATTAATAGGCTATTTAGACTATCATTTTTACCACATGTACAACTAAGTTGGCAAACTTGACTTAGTAGTCTTCTCACACCATCTATGTCCTACCTTTATAACTAATTTAAATAAATAAACTTAATAGGCTATTTAAATTGATATGTTTACTACTTGTACAACTAAGTTGACTAGATCGACTTAGTAAGCTTTCAAAACTTCTTTAATTTTTTATGCACAACTAAGTCAAATAAATTGACTTAGTTTGTCAAACTCTACATTTTTCCTACTTATACAACTAAGTCAACCAACTTGACTAGGTAGGATTTTTCAAACCTCTATATTTTCTTGCCACATAACTAACTCAACTTAGTTATCTTTCCAAAATTTGTCTATTTGCCTATAAAACTAAGTCGAATATCTTGACTTAGTAATATTTCTATAATTTTTCCCTTTTCCCATCTACATAACTAAATCAACCATCTTATTTAATAGTTTGTCCAAACTTTATCTATTTATACCAATAAAATTAAGTCGACCAAGTTGACTTATTAGGTTTTCAGCTTTCTACTTCTATTTTATACTTTTCACCATGCACTATATTTTTGATAAAAGAGAGATGCAAACTCAAAATGATATGATGACTTTAAGTAATCTTCTTATGTGTCTTAATTCTTGTCTTAATTATACTTCCATATAAAACACATATGTCAGTAATGTCCATGTGGACACTAGAACCAAAAACTAGAAGTCACCTCCTCCCAAAACTTTAGATCTATGAAACTATTGATGATTTAAAATTGTGCTTGATTCTAATCAACAACAATGGGAAGTTTCAAGATGTGGGACTTGTGACTTGAAACAACCTCCAGATTTTAAAGAAGCTAGTTCTTCTCTATATTAAGTAGATACTGAGAAAAGGGATAGGAATTTAAATCAGAAACACAAATGCAAGAAAGGAAATCTAATCTATGGGGATGCACCTAAATGTAATTTGACTTTAATCCTGAGCATAGTGAGACTATATGTAGGATTCATTTACATTTAAGAGAAAACAAGTGCATGATCAATGTAAAAGATGGAAACAATAAAAATAGAGGCTCATAACATAGACAACTTTTGTTGTGATACAGAAAATGTCAACAAAGGCATAGGGTTCAATCTTTTTATTTTAATTTTCTAGTCATATAAGAGGTGTAGAAACCTGTACAGTTATATAAAGTTTTCAATTCAATAAAATGAGACAAAAGCAAATTATATTCCTAATCATAGCTCTAGAAAGTCTATAGCCTAGACTACTTTTGTAAATGACACAGAAAATATCAACAAAGGCATAGGATTCAATCTTCTCATTAATTCTCCAATCACATAAGAGGCACAAAAACATGCACAGTTACATAAACCTTCCAACTTAAGAAGATAGAACAATAGCAAATGATATTACTTAGTCACAGCTCTAGAAAGTCTAAGCTCTTTACAATAAATCTCTCTCAAAAATTCTCTCTGGTAATTCTCCTCCTTTTTGGTGATCTCTGCACCCTTATTTATAGCCTTGGATTCACTCCAGATTGTCTACTTTTTCCCAATCTAATGGCCCAACTGAAATCTAACCAAAATGGAAGTGTCTAATGGAAGGTATCTTATAGATTCTAAAATGCTTCATCTTGTGGCAGTTCATTGGCTAAAACAGATTGTAGGATGTTCCCTTCTCTTAAACGCTAGATAACACTTAGCCAATTCTTTGAAAATCTTTCTATTACTTAGGATACACCAAAAAATGAAACTTGGCATATTCCACAACACCCATTGAAGACACGTGACACTTTCCACATAACTTATACTCTTTTGTGTCTTTGCTCAGGAATGTTCCACCTTTGACACTTGTCACTATCCGCTTCCTCAAAACTTCAACAGCTTAAAATAAAATATGACCCACAACATTTCCTACCTAAATAAATTTAAAAGGGACATAGGGACTGGTGTCAATCTCTGATGCTTCATTAAAGGACACATGGCAATCTCTGCTTTACTTATATGGGGTTACATGGTAATCTTTGCTTCTTTTAGCTGCTTTTTAGAAACATGTTGAAGATGACATGTAGCGGTCTATGCTTTACTCTTTTTATACCATAGGAATAAATGGGTCTCATTTCATATTTAAATGAACCATGACACCTGGTGGCTTCTGCTTGCTTTAGATACAACACTTAAGACTCACCACGGTCTTTGTTATATTAGTGAAACAAAATGAAGATAATTCAGATCACGACACATGGTGGCTTCCACTCTCTTTTATTGGGGTACATGGCATCTTCCATCACTTTTAGAAAAGCAAAACTAAGACCTTCCATAATTTCCACTTGGCACTTTCTGCTTGACCCTGATACTTAGCTTGTTAAAACCTTTCGTTGAAAAAAGATGAAACACGGGTGTCGATATGAAAATGCAGATGCTAACACTTGGTGAATTTTGCTAAGTCACTATGAGATACGTGGCACATTCTAACCAACTCATAGAAAATATGAAAGGTGCCCTAGATGATGACACTTGGTGTTTCTACTTGAGAAAGGATGCCTAAGAGGATGACACTTGTCAGCTTTTGCTTTACCTTGACACTTAGACAAAAATGAATCAAAAAGGAAAATAGAGCCCATGCTCTATTTCAAAACTCTACCATCTCAGACCAAAGTATGTTAAGACAAAATTTCATGGCATGCAACTAAAAAATAGAATGAAATGTAGAGTACATTTTTACTCTACAAAAACTATCCTCTAAAAAATCCTATTGTCGAGGATGAGAATGATCTCAAATATGCTACTAAAATGATACTCTTCATTAAAAAAAAAACCCCAAAATCAATTAAAGGATCCCATGATCATTTATAATCTGATGATGGGACTTTACCTTGACTTTCCATCTTTACCTATACATAATTTACTTATAGGCCTTGGGGTAAGTCACCATATGACTACCCCCATGAAAATTTTCTTTTCTTTAATACCCACTTCTTCTTACATACCTTCAAATTTATCTACTAATTATTAAACCTTGCCTAATATATCAACTAATATACATGTGTTTTACTCAAGTGGGCCCACTCAAAGTTTCCATGTTTATACTTAAGTCAATACTACCTCTAGTGTATCTCAAACCACTTCTACTAGTCAAGCCATTAACAATATTGATCAAATTTTATTACAATCCATGAACCAAATGACAACCTTTCAAACTAATAATACTAATCAAATAACACAAATGTAAAACCAATTTTTATAATTATAAAATCATTATCAACCTATTCAATGGGGAGTGAAAAATCCCAATTCCCCCCACCCCCTTAAATATGCACATGGTAACCTTATAACTCAACCTTCACTTGTCAACAAGACTATCAAACATCTAAAAAATAAACCATTAGTCCCTTAAATTTCAAACATTGACATAGGTGGCATTGTTCTTACTATCACTTATAATGAGTCCACTGATCCTGGTTTGTACTTAGAATATTCTATAAGCTCATACAAAGATTGGATTAAAATCAATACCTATACTACCACTAAGTTCTTAGTTATAACCTTCACAAATGATGCTTTGGACTAGTATAATAAACTCAAATCTCATACTATATATATAGTTTAAAATATTAAGTTAATGTATCAATGTAAGAATTATAAACTACTAACCTTCTTGAAAATAACTTAGATCACTTCAACTATAAACAATCAAAATCCAAAACTATGAAACTTTTTTAAATAATGGAAAGCCTTGTCTAATAAATTTGAACATAACATGTCAAAAGACAACCTATTCTAGTTATTCACTAATTCTCTTCATCCTAAATTAACAGATCATGTTAGGACCCTTTCTCCCAAATATTTAGAAGAAGCCCTCGACCAAGACAAACATCAAAATTGTATCATAAGATAATTTGAACCTTCTCACCATCCTACTGGAACTCAAATGCTTATGAAATATAAAAATTGACATGCTATCAATAATGGTTTTATAGATAACTATGATTATATTCACGCTATCATTTTAAATGGTTTCAATGATGCTACTTGTATATAATGGGAAATATAACAGATCTACAAATTAATCCTAGCTTAAAGAAGATAAATCATAATTACACTTCTAATTTTGGATATATTATATATTTAGGGTCATGACCAAGATGGATCTATTAGACATATCCAAGGGATTTCTTACCGTAATAAATTCACTAGGGAGGGTTCCAAAGCCTCTAGTTAGGAAAACTATGCAATAACCCTAACTAGGTCTTATGTTTTCATATTCACTAAACTAATAATAGGTAAAGCAAAGTCTAATCTACTGCTCACCAAAATATTATGGCACAAAGTGGGGTTAGTAAATATAAAATTAAACATGCATGAGATAATCCTAATTAATCTATGTATAGGCAAAATTCTAATGTATGGAGATATATATATATATATATATATATATATATATATATATATATATATATATATATATTCAAAATCCATTATTTATGATACTTATATCTACTAAAAGAGAGGAGAAAAGTTAGAGATACATACCTTGAAGATGAACCCATTGAGACTTAATCTCTCCCTTGGCTAAATGTTAATTTTAAGAGGTATTTATTGTTTTTAAGGATCACTAAGAAAGGCCAAATCATCCAAGACTTTTCCACAAGATAAGACTCTTATCCAAGTATAAACCTTAAATTAATACTCCTCAAGTAGAATGGTAGAAGAGCAAATTATAAATAAGTGTAACTTATTAATTAACTCTTGTTGTCTCTCTAATAATGGAAAAATTGATGTGTTTATATATGTGGATCTAACCCTAGTTCTTTTTGAAAGTTTAGGCTGACAAGGTCGACCCAATCAACCTTGTATCATTATTGACAAAAACAAATTAGGTCTCCATCTAGGTCAGCCAAGGGTCGACCTAGACCCTAAATAATTTCTATCAATTTGAGTACAAAGTCGAATGGATTGAAAGTGTAACATAAACCATCAAAAAGGATTCTAAGCTTGGGAAGGGCTGATGAAAGTTGAAAATGACTAGAGGAGGGTACAAAAGAGGATACAAATCTTAGGGTAATGTTTTTAGGATACGGCTAGATTGAGAGTAAGTGGTAGTAAAGGGATAACAATCTTATGAATCCCCAATGGTCTATCCAACCCTTTACCAATGCACACCTTAAGGCATGCACTTAGAAATATTAAGACTCAAAGGGTTCCTACAAGATATAAATCATTAATAATTCATAAAGTTTGAAAATATTATGGGTATACATATGAACCACTCAAATCTCATCACGTGTCACTCACGTGTAATAGGAGATGGTGATTTTAGAAAATAATATAGCAACACACAAGATTGAGGTTAAAAAAAACTTATAGTATTTTAAAGTAGAAATAACTAAAATTTAAATGGTTGAAAGGAAAATAACCAAAAAATAAAAGTAATATATGCATACCTTGACTTACCTTTATCACTAGATGGTTGTCTACTATGTTTGTAGTTTTGATCATGGAGGGCACAAAGACTACTTTTGACAAAACCAAGGATACAAAACTAAAGAGAAAAAACAAACAAACATAGGAAATCCAAGATAAATTATGCTATGTGGATGAGATATACATGGAAATTTGGCAAGCTTAGATGACTAGTGTTATGTTAGACCAAATGACCAAGTCAAAATTTTAGAGTAAATTGGGTAACTGAAAAGCCAAGACTACTAAAGACCAAAAAAATCAAACAAGTAAACCTTAAGTAAGAAAGGAAAACTCACCAAGTCAAACCAAGGATACATGTTAAAAATGATGGTAAGCAAACATCAATGTAAAATCAATAACAATCTTTAAATAAATATGGTAAATAAAATGGTAAAGTACCATTGATGAGTAAGAAGTAACAAGCCAACCTCACTCAACAATAGAAAAAGTACATGAAATTAGAAATGGATTCAGGTGTCTATAAAAAGGGTAATATAACAATAATAAATGGTAAAATAAAATAAAGTGATGATGGGATGTAGATTCATGGTGTAAAAATAATCCATAGTCACTCAAACATATTGTTTGGTTCTAAAGATAGATAAAATTAAAATAGATTAGTGCTATCACGTTTTGAAGATGTGAATAAAAAAGAATATAGGAGGGAAAATAGATTTAGAATCATACTTTCCCATCAAGGGGAAAAATAAAATGGGTGGAGGGGACAATGAAGGAAAACCCAATGTAGAAGAACTCTTTATCAAATTCAAGACACTCAAATTAGGTTTGTCAAAATAATATTACTCTCCATATTAAGGACTATAAATAACTTCTCTTATCCACACAAGTCTTAGATCAACAAATGTAGTAGGTAAGTCATCCCATGAAGGCTATATGAATGAAAATTAAAATGGAACTACCTTCCCAAACTATGATCCCTTTTCCTCAAGACCCCTTACAAATCCATTGGTCTACTACAAGGATTGAGTAATTTCATGAGAAAGTAGGTAGCACCATAGAGTTTTTTAAAAATTATCTTATTCCAATCTACTAGCCTACCACACACCAATGGACCTTGGCTTTATCATGAGGCCAACTACAAATTTTGATATTTGATTGGAGATAGGAGATGTGCTTGTAATCATGTATTTTAGTGTGATTTTGAATTTTGAAATTTATATGTTAGATTTTATATATCATTACCTTTTGTTTCAAATTATTCTTATTCTTCCTCCATATATATTGAAATAACCAAACATGGGTGCTAAAGAAGACTTTAATTTGAATACTTTATACTTGGTTGCTAAGAGAGAGAACTTATAGAACACGGTGTCTAAGAGTCTTTATTAAGTCAAGTGAAATAAAAGTGTTATCTTGAATTCAACCTTTTTTATCCAATGTGGAGTGAAAGGAAAGGAAATCAAGAGGAATAAAACATGAAACAATTTGAATTACTTCAAATTGCAAAAAATGTGGCAAAGGGTAAAAAATGGATACATTGACATTAAAGTGTGATTCCTTATCATAAGAATGAAGTGTAGGAAAACATGCTAACATAGTTTGTTGTGAAAATTCTATCTATATAAAAAGAGAAATCTAAATTTGATAATAAAGGATGAAAAACTTATGACATTATAAAAATTATAGATAATGAATAATGAATTAAGTAAAGATGGTAATTTTATGAGTGAGGTTAGGTCTTACCCATGGTCTTACATTGTAACTCATAAAAGAGAAACCCATGAGAGTGCATAAATCATGTGAAAAGTAAATGAGAAAGATGATATTTGTGATTAAGGCTAGGTTTTATCCATGGTCTTACACTATAACTCACAAAAGATAAACCCATGAGGGTACCAATAATTATTTGGAAAATAATAAAATAAAAAGAAAAAAAAGTAAATCATGAGGAATACCACATGGTTTTACAATGCAACTCATGATGAAAGAGGAAACTAAAGGACCAAAACTGAAGGACTAAGGTTTGTGAACAGAGATAATTGATGCAGAGGGTGAGACCTGTGTAAGTATCCTACAAAGAGTGTTAGAAGGATAACATATAGAAAGCATGACAAGAAGGGGAAGATTTTGGAATTTTTTTTAAAAGAATTGCACAGTGGTGGGATCATTGAAAATATGGCCTTTATTAGTTTGAAGGTAGTATGTGCTTGGAATAAAGATTTCTTTAACTAAATAGTGGTCCTACCATTTTTGTGTGTATTTACCTTCTTTGTCATGAGTGTATTCTAGTTTAAGAACAAGGTAACCATCATTAAAAGTGTGAACTTTAACACTTTTGTTATGTTGTTTGGAAATGTGAGGCTTATATTAGTGATTATGTTGAAAAGCACAAATATAGTGTTCATCAAGGAGATCAAGAGCATGAAGGAGAGATTCACATAATTATTCATCAAGTATAACACCATGAAGAGATATAAAAAGAGAGGTAAGTTCAAATTCTAATGGGAAGATTGATTTAGAACCATAGACTAGTGAAAATGGAATTGCCTCAATGGTAGTGAGTATGCTAGTGTAATAGGCCCAAAGAGTGGGATATAGATGAAGATTTCAATCTGTGTAGGTGTCATGAATTATCTTTTGCATAATTTTATTAATAATTGTATTGGTGGCCTTAGCTTGACCATTACATTATGAATGGTAGGGTGTGGAAATTTTGTGATTGTTTTTAAATTTGGCACAAATTTATCTACCATCTTTATTTTTGAGGTTACCACCATTATATGAAATTATAGAATGAGGAACATCAAAGTATAAAATGGTTTGATTAAGGATGAATTTATAGATGGTGGTATCGGTGACATTGATGAAGGGCATATCCTCGACCCATTTGGTAAAATATTTTATGGTAATAAAGACATGCCCATCTTGAGAGTGAGGTAACTTGCCTATGATATCTAATACCCACATGGAAAATGGCCATGGAGGATAAATTTTTGTAAGCTTAGTTGGAGGTTCATGAATTAGATCATCATGAAGTTGGAAATGAGTACACTTTTTATCAAATTCAATAGTATCCTTTTCAAGAGTGGGCCAAAAGTATCCCATACATAAGCATTTTTAGGTTGTAGCATGTTTTCTATAATGGTGACTGCAAATTCCCCAATGTGATTGTTCAAGAAGAGGAGGAACCTCTTATTTCATAACATAATAGAGAAGGGTACCTTCATCATTTAAATAATATAGGATGTTATGTCTAAAGACATACTTGAAAGATTGTTTATGAATGCAAGTCTTTTTATAGGAATCAATGTTTAAAGGGTAGGTTTGGTGTTCAAGAAATTGAATAATGTTGTTGTACCATGGGCTTTGTCAAATGGTGACATCCTCAATTTGGTAGATGCGTGAATCTTATGTTTGAATAAAATATGTGTATTTTATTATTTGGATAAGAAAATTAGAATCAATAAGAACTTTGTGTGGATGAAAAATAGATGCTAAATAAGTAAGTGAATCAGTAATAGAATTTTGATCTTGATGGATAGGTTTGATGGTAAAAGAAGTAAAATGTTTAGCAAGGGTAGTTTCAATTTGATGATAAGCAATGATATTTTTTCCTTTGCATTGATAATCACCATTAACCTGGTAGAAAATGAGTTGGGAGTCACCCAAAGCATGTAGATATGTGATATCTAGATCAAGAGGTACTTTCATGCCTAGGTTTAAGGCTTCATATTCTTCCATGTTATTAGTGACATCGAATGTAAATAAAAATACCAAAAGGAAAAATTTACCAAGAGGAATAGTAAGGATATATACTTCCTTGGCTCCTTGAAGACATTTGACATCGTCAAAATGAAAGGTCCAAGTATCTTTGTGTAAATCAATAGTAATTTTAGGAAGTTCTTTGATAACTGATTGTGGTTTAGTAGTATCAAGGAAGGTAGAGGACTAGTCAATTTTAATTGCTTCGAGATCAATAGTTAAGTTATAGAAGAAATATTTAGAGATATGGCTTGATTAAGACCTTTAATATAGAGAATACTATCGTCAGGAAGACTATTGTAAAGGTGGGTGGTAGTTGGGATTAGATCTAGAACAATTTGATCAATAATGATTTGTCCTTTGAAAACTTTTTGTGTAATAATTTGAAGATAAAATTACATGAAGACCATACACTTGCCAATTATATCCATAGGAAGAAAGGATTTGGAGAATAATTGATGAAGTGGATCATAATAAACAATAATATAAGTGGTTTGATAAAAACATGTAATTTTGGAGCTTTTCAGCAATGAAATATATGGTGAGGCAATCACATTATACTTTCGTATAACATTTCTAATAGTCTATGAGGCATTAGATAATATGATATAAGGAATATTCCCTCCTATTATCATCTTGTTGGGCAAGCATTACCTTGACTAATATGGGTGTGGAATAGGTATATAAGATTAATGGATGATCGTTTGAAGGTGGATGAAGAGTAGATGGGTGAATAAAGGATTATTTAATATTATCAAATGATTTATTAATAATTATCTATCCATTCTAGGGAATTACCTTTCTTGAGAATATAATTTATATAATAAATATGATAAGCCATTTTGAAGATGAATCATCTAATTGCCCCAAGTTTATCGAAGTAAGTGTGAATATCTAGAATGAAATGAGGGATGAGCATGTTGATAATAGCATTTATCTTGGAAAGATAAATTTCAATACCCTAAAGAGAGACTAATAATCCTAATAATTTGATATATGTGACACCAAAAACACACTTGTAGCTATTTAGTATAACTTTATATTTAATGAGGCAATCAAAGATGACAGTAAGATCAAAGAGATGAGTCTTGCAGCTTTTGGATTTGGTAATGAGGTCATCCACATATGTTTCAACAATCTTGTAAATAATGCCATGAAAGATGTGGGTCATCACACATTGATAGGTAGATCCAACATTTTTTAGGCCTAAGGTCATTTTAACATAACAATAGGTTCCCCATTCCATGGTGAAAGTTGTCTTATGTTGGTCTTCAGGGGCAATGTGAATTTGGTTATAACCTGAGAAACCATCCATAAGGGAAAACATTTCATAACTAGTAGTGGAATTTATGATGTAATCTATACAAGTTATAGGTAATTTATCTTTGGGATAATAAATATTAAGATTATGGAATTCAATGCAAATGTGAATGACCATGGTGATTTTCTTTCAAATAGGGACAATGTTAGAGACCGATTTAGAATAGTCCATGGGTTTGATAAATTTATCATAAAAAAAGCTTGATAATTTCTTTATGGAATAAATTTGAAACTTCTAGTGGAAATTTCCATTACTTTTGTCATACATATTTAGAATTGAGTAATTGATGATGTTGTGCACTATGATGCTAGGGTCAATACTAGGCATGTTTTCATAGCACCAAGCAAAAGTCTCACAATATTTATCAAAGATTAATATGAAGGTATCATGTTTAGTTGGTGTGATTTCATGAGAGACTATAATTGGTCAAGGGCATGATGGGGTACCATATTTTATTTGAGTAGTTTCTTTGATAATCATAGCATTTCCATCTTAGAAATGATATGGTGCATTAGGTAGAGAGGAAATGGGATTTTATTTAGGTTTGATGTTAGTGATTAATTTGTTGAAACAAGGAGATTTAATTTTGAAATTCTCAAGTTTTTGATGCTACCAAAGTAGTTGAGGTTCTTGAGCATGAAGTAATTCAAGAATGGCTTCATCATTTGGCAGAGTGAGAAGAGGACCATAATACTTGACATATAATTCAAGAGCAAGAATTTTGTTATATTAAATAGGGTAAAATATCAAGTTAGGCACTCATTCAGTTGTCCAAGTTAGTCGTAGAATTAATACAACTAGGCACAAACATGGTATATTTATTTTGTGATGAACATTTAACATTCGACTACACTTGCATCAATTCATATAAGGTACAAGCCTTATGCACTCACCCAAAGTATAATAGATAAAGAACCAAGGCCCACATTAGGCTAGTTATACCGTGGCATGAGATATCAATTATAGGACTTTGTAATTTAAGAGAAGGATTTTGGTAGATTCATTGGTGCAAGCCTTTTATGGGCTAAGCCTAATTGTCTATAGGCATAAATCCATTTTGGGAACTAGTTATGGTCATAGGAATGCAAGTCATTATTTTTTTATGCTTAGAATCATATAGGCACTTTGAAGGGTCAAGTAATTTCTCTCACTTCAAAGATTCATGCTTATACTAGTGCCTCTAGCAAGGATACTAAGGCTTGGTATGATATTTGTACTTAGTATATATCTAAATTATGTAGACATCATCATTTAACATAGGGATGCCATTAATGACATGGACTATTAGCTTAAAAACAACATGATTAGCATAATTATATTTGAATTATAACATTATAACCACCATGCATTTCAATATCAATTCAAATCACACATAAATTAGATAGAGAACCATTGAGAATAACTACCATTGCCATTACTCGAAGTTATAAAACATAGTTCATACATATATAAAATAGAGAATATACTTCTCTAAAGCTACTTAACTACCTAGAGGCTCACATGTGAGCTTAGGCATATACAAAATGAATCCTTCATGACATTTGATATAGTCTTAACACTAATGGTAACCATCATATGTAGAACCATTTCTTCAGAGCTTCATTATATTCAAGTTGCCTCCTCTACATCACTAGTTCTATCTCTTTTTATAGCTCTTCATGAGAATATATACTAGGGTGTAAGCTGTGCATGCCAGTTATTAAGATGGATCCTAAGTAATCATTCCAATAGCTCCATCACCTTACACCCTTTATGTTATAGTCACCATGTGTTACCACTCTTAGAATATGCCCTGAGGATCTGACCACCAGTTAACTGCTTGCCAACTGGTGCAAGATGTGCATTGATTCCTCTAACTAGTACCAAGATACCAAGATAGTAATCATTTAAAATGAAAACCTTTCACTAATGTGTTTTATTATGTTGGCATAGATCCATACTTAATGAAATAGGTGCCCAACATTACCCCATATAAAATTAGTAGTCCATATTTGGACTAGTTTGTCAAAGCCTTTGATGTGTAGAATTTGGGCTTGCTTTCCTTACGATTGGTGTTGAAGTCCTCAAATCCCTTAATAAGGAGATTGATTTCCTCAGTGGTACTATCTATTACCATAAAGGTAGTGTTAAATTCAAGCATGTCTATTTTTTTTATATCTTTTCTAAAGGCCTCAAAATTTTATTTAGTTTTTATCACTCCTCCATCTAGGATTTTTCCTTGATCATAGGCCTTAGTCTAAAAGGCATGGAATATTGATTCTAGGTTTTATTTTTGGTCCTTTATTTGGGTGTTTAGTTCATTTACCTTCCCCATTATCTATACATGCTTTGACCTATTTACAGAGTATACCTTCATCATCATCTCCTCCTTTGATTGCTTGAGGTGTGCATCTATGACTAATGCTTGGTTAGAAAATCTCAATAAGATGGAATCAACAAAATTTGATCCTTATTAGAGCTTTGAGAATAGTTCTTCCACCTCTTTAAGCTTGTAAATATGTTCTTTCTATAAAACAACATAAGGATCTTCCTTTTCTTCTTCTTACACTAACTCTAGTTTCATCCTTAAGAGAATCTACTCCATTAGCACATAAATCTAGACTATGTTCATAGTGTAGGGGTTTATGATGAGGGATTCATGCCCTTCCTCAAGTTTATCTATTCCCAATATGGCCTTCATATGCACCTCAAAATGAGGCTCATCTATGTAGATATTAATTACAAATGTAAGCTATTTATGCATCCTGGTTGTGGTGGCTTTGTGCGGCATGAAGACAAACATATAGATATATTCATCTATCCACCCCTTCTACACTTTTTCTCTAATGCTCAAATTTTCACCTTCTTCCTCAGTGATGGCTAGATTTTTTTGTTCTTCTTCCTCATTGGCTCCACTACTTTCTTCGATGATTTCCTATGAGGACTCATCTTCTTTTTCTATAAAGGGTTCTTCAAACTTTTCCCCTTTGTTTACTTCTTCCTAAGGTTTTTAAATGCTTACTTCTAGGTGTATTCCATTGGTGCTAGTGTTTCCTTCTTTCTATTGGGGTTCCTCTTTAGTTTCTTTATATTTTTCCAAGGTACTAGTATCACCTTCCTTAACTTTAGGTTCCCCTTTACTACTTGGGCATGCCTATTATGAAAATTCATCTACTTTCTTGGTGGGGGAATTATACACCTTCTTATTTTTCTCAATGGTTGGTCCTACACTTGTAGGAACATTCTTTACCTTCCTCTCTCTCTTGGCCCTCTCTTCTTTAGCCTTCTTTTTCTCAACCTCAGCCTTCTCAATATCTACCTGAGTCATACTCATTTCCTTCCATGCCTTCTTATTTTATAGCACCAACACCATCTATATTTCTTCCTCATTATGGCCCATTTTATTCCACAACCTTCTCTTTTCCTCTTATATTTATGAATTTTATGTGGAGGGTTCTCTAAATGAAGCACTAGTTAGCTCCTTTGCTTCTTCAAGCATGCTAATAGTGCCACCTTTGAGGGCCTTCTAAACATCCTCAGTGTTGGGCTCCTCTCCCACTTCTTCCTACACATTGTAGGTTTTAATTCCTTCTTCTTCCTCTATCTCTTCCTCCTTTCCTCATGAGAGGGCATCTTCTACCTCCATTTCTACCATAGTTATCATAGGAAGTGAAACAGGTCCCTTAGAATTCTTATTTTTTTACTTCTTACTATATTAAGTAGTCTCTAGCACGAAGGTAATGCACTTCTTAGGAGTTAGAGGTGTTGCTTGTTCATCAGAGGGAACCCTTAATCTAATGTGCTCTTGAATTACCTCAAGTGTTTCTCCCTACTTTTTTTAGGGAGACTTCTACTACATCTTCAACATTAGATTTCCTTTGTCACCAATTTGGAGGGGAAATCATCATATTTTTAGGTTATATGCCCTTTTTTATGGCTTCATATCATAATAAAACATGAAGATGCACCCATTTATAACTCCCCTCTAGAGAGGATGGAGGTCTATGCAGTCAGAGTCATCCTCCTCATCTTTTGTGGATTTCTCTCTTGGGTACACATACTAGTGTCTCAACCTACTCCTTTCTCCATCCATAACCTTCACTAGGATATATAAATATTATGCATTTGGAATCCTCATTAGTACTACTATGAAATATTTTATGTGAAATATGTAAGGTATTTTAAACCAATTGAATAGGTTCCCATATGTGAGCACCAAGTGCACTACATAGAAGTGTTGCATGATGACAAAGGTCACCATTCAAAACATGTGTTGGGGGAGCTCTTAAGAGATGCACTATTCAATCTCAAATGCCTCAATGTATCATCCAAACCATCCTAGCACCTTTGTCTTATATTTTTGGGAGGAGGGTGGGTAGGTGAAGTCTTGTTACTTTAGTGCCAGGGAGTCCTTATACACTAAGAAGACCCAAATATTATCTTTATCACCATTAGGCACACTGGTCTCCTCCATCACTGTCAATATTAGCATATACCCCCACTTGAAGGTCTCTCACACCTTATGACATTCCAACATGGTATTCACCATCTCCTCAACAATAAAATTTTCAACATTTAATTTGAACCCTTATGCCATGTGGTGGGTGATGCACAAGTAGGTCTTGTTAATGTCTATCTACCATATATTGGGGCATATCTTATAAATCATAAGGCATGATACTACCCTCATTCTAGGGTCCTATATGTCTTTGATTGGGAATACAAACCCTACCTTATAGTAACCTAGTAGTTTCATAACCCTCTCTACCTTTGCATTATCCTCCATCATCTAGTGGATGTTCATCCCTGTGCCTAAGAGCCTTATAATCTTTTTGATGAGGCACATAAATATTAGAATTCACCTCCTTGTAGAGTAAAATTGATCCCCATGGATGCATGAGAGGAGGAATTACACTAATTCCTCTGACTTTCCAAAACTTTAAAACTCATATAACTAGGCAATGTTAGTGGTCAAAAGCCTATCTTGGATAGAGATGTCAAACAACACCACACTCACCTCCATCTTTGTTCTCATGTCAACCACCCATTCCTAGTTAATCTTTTGTAACCTTTGACTTTCTTATGGTAACTTGGGTGAATTTATTCTCATGCACATGATTCAACCTCCTTAGTTCCATCTCCTCTTCTAGTTATTCTTCCTTTCAAGCATGATTCTATTCTTTAGTTGATTTCTTTTGCTTTCATCTCTTGCTTTGGCCTATCCTAACCCATAAAAAAAATTTCACTAGTCTTCTAGTGCTTCATTTTATTCTCTTGATCTCTTGCACATGAGCTTCTTGTGTACCTAATTTTTATCTCTTGTGCACTAGCATCTTGTGTACCTCCCTTTGTCATTTGGTACTCCCAATTTTATAAATCTAGTAGCTTCATGTAACCAAAAACTTAGGTATTTAGCCTTAGTCACCTATAAAGTAATTGTGCTTAACTCACCCAACTATATTTATGCTTGAAAGTGCCATAAGAGTTATCCTATAGGCCTAGAACACCTCCCTTATTCACCCAACATGAACAATAACACAAAATACAAAACATAAGGAAATGTTTGGATTGTGCCAATTTTTATTCTAGTCAACATAACATAACTAACTTGTGACCAAAAAGTTGGTATTTAATGGTATAAACACTATCCTATTAATTATAGGGCTTCAATACATTGTTATTGAAATGCCCAAATAACATTTCACTTGAAAATGTGTATAACTTGCATGTACCAATATCTAATATGTTATGGATGACATAAGGGCCTATCCACCTAATCTATAGCTTGCTTGAGTACTTGAGGTACTTGGAGTCATAGAGCAAGACTAATGCTCATTTAGTAAGTACCTTACACTTGATGTGCTTATCATTTCACAACTTTTAGCATGCCTTCTCTATTTATTGGCTCCATCTTGCTTGGGTACATATCTGTCCAAGTGCTCTAAGTCTTCCATCCATGTGCTCAAATATTCTTGGTTATCCAAGTGAACAATATGCATAATGCATAATGAGGGCACCATGAACTCCATTAGTAAAATGGCTTCTACACCAAACACCAGTTAGAATGGTATAGTCTTGTTTAGGTATTTATATGTCATGTGATAGGCCCAAAATACTGCTAAAACATGGTCATCCCAATCTTTTTAACCAATATCATAAATATTTTTGAGGAACTTTATAAATTTATTATTAAATGCCTCAATAATACCATTCACTTGGTGATGATAAGGTTTTGTCTTATGGTGTGCCACCATGTATTTAGTCAGAGGATTTGAATGGTCTCATTGATGAAATGTGTGCCTCTATTGCAAGTAAAACTAAGTGGGCACCCATATCAATTGATGATGTTTTCCCAGATAAATCTTATGGTTGTGGTGGTTGTGCAATATTTTTTTGGCACTACCTCAACCCACTTGGTGAAATAGTCTATGGCCACTATAATTTAGTGCACACATGTGTACCTCAAAATGGGAGTAATTGGCCAAACAATGTTAATGGACCATTTTTCAAATGACACCTAGGAAAGAATAGGAATGAGTGGCATCTCATCTTAGCAGTTTAGTTTTCCTATACACTGGAAGATGTCACATGCCTTGGCACAATCTTTTACATATTGAAAGAGATATGGCCACCATAAGCCTAACTTTATCACCTTGCACACTATAGTGTTTCCAAATTAATGTACCCCTATAATCCCCCCATGTACCTATTACAAGATTAAGTCCCATTCATGTTATAGGATGCATCAATGTAGTACCTCATCTCATCTCAATTTTTATCTTTCCCTACCAATAAGATGAAAAGGGGTAGCATGAACTATGATCTACTTATTTTCTTTAGTTGTCATTGTCTAGGGCATGAACCTAGATGTCAAAAAAATTTCAATATTTGTCAAGTTTATGGGGACATGATAGACTCTATAGAGTTATGCATCTAGCATATCATCCTCAATAGGCACTACTGCATCACCAGATTCAATGTAGAGTAAATTTTCTAATCCCAGGTTCTATTTTATAATCTTTACTACAACCAAGAACTATAATTATTCAGATAGAACTATCCACCTACAAATGTGCCCATGGATAATGGGCTTGTTCACTAGGTATAAAAGTGCCTCATGATCAATGAAAAATATGAATGGGCTTGCCAAAAAATATTTCTTGAATTTATACAAGACATATACCATGGCAATGCCTCACACTTAGTTGTGGTATAGTTCTACTTTGCCTGGGTCAGTTTCCTACTTATGAAAAAAATGGGATGATTCATTTTAACTTCACCCAATTGTGCCAAAATGATGCCAATTATAGATCTAGATACATCAACATGGACATGGAATAGATTCATCCAATTGGGAAATTATAGTATCAACATGCTAGATAATTTGAGCTTTAGGGTCTTAAAGGCATCTTCTTTCATTGTGCCTCAATAGAATGGGCCATCCTTATGCAAGAGATCCTCTAGTAGTGTCACAATCTTTACATATCTCCTTATGAATTTTCTATAGTATCCACTATAGCCAAGAAAGGCATGAACATCTTTATGCATCAATGGGGTCTAGAGTTGTAGGATAATTACAATATTCATGGGATTGATGAATAGACAATATTTTTAGATGATGTACTTGAGCAAGGTATCAAATGGTGTTGTGAAGATTCACTTATTGAGGTTTAAGGATATCTAAAACTATCTACATCTCTCAAACATAAGATAAAAGTTGTCATAATGATCCTTTACTATCCCATACATATCCCAATCATCTAAGTACACTTGGAGTAACATGTGAATGAAATCATTAAAAGTGGTGATTACCACTCATAAGAATATGGATGGTAAATTCTTGAGTCCAAAGGGCATCATGTTGTATGTGAAATAGCCCCATTCCATTTCAAAGGTCATTTTGGGCTTGTCTTCCTCCTCAATTTGTAATTTATGGTCCTAATAACCCATTAGTGAAAGAGTATATTTCATAGCCTATGATTCCATCCAAGACTTTGTTAGTGAACAGAGTTGATAAGGGGTTAGTGATTCAAGCAACATTCAACAATCTATAATCAAGAAAAATAAAGATGTCTTCATCCTTCTTGATACTAATAAACATGGGGCTCACCCATTCAAATTATTTCATAGGTTAGATGATGCCTACAACTAGCATGACATTGACCTCCATTTTGACCTTGGCTTGAAGATTGTTGTTCATTATATAAGGGCATTTCTTGATAGGTCTTGTGCCATTGACTAGATTTATGATCATCTTCCTAAGGGATGGATGGGTTCCCTTCATATATCATTAATTTTTAGGGAATACATATTGTAACTCCTTTAATAAATATACCATTTATACTAGCTCCACTTCAGACCAATAGGTGCCTAGAGTAGTAATCTTTGGTTCCCCTTGTGAGCTAACGTCTACCTTGGTAGTTTTGAGTGGTGGGTGGTTTGGCTCATTCTTATCTTGATGTAAATCTTCAACTTGTCTACTTCCCTCATTTATTTATATACAAAGATTAGTAGGTTTTTCTTCATTAGGGGTGTTATCCTTAACTTGTTGAAAAAGCTTCCTTTTGCCTATTAGGTTTGTCCAATTATGCACCTTCTATGTTTTATCATATTCATAACTTGAGTCATTATTAATGGTTAGTTATTAAAACAAGGTTATTATCACTAACCCCTTCTCACCAAAATATGTCTTTTAGGTACTCCTTTAATATTGTAGTGTCCTTAAACACTAACCTTCAAACTACTTGTAATAGCTCAATCGATTCCAAGTTTTACAAAGAGAAGAATGTATGCATGGACCACTCCTTTAGTACATCCCAATTGGATATATCATGGCATGTCTCATTGAAAATTTACCATGCTCATGACCACATCTCCAAGGTTATATATAAGTCATGCACCCATAAGTTCCTTAAGGCATTCACATCATAAACAGTCCATGTTTCTTCGTACAAGTGCACATGCACTATGGGGTCAAAGTCACTAGAGTAAGATGAGATTTCTAGGTACTCATTACTCTACCCAAATATAGTGTAGATGGTTAATTTCACATCTTTATAAGTTGGAAATCTAGGCCTTTGTGTTACTCACCAATGAGTGGCAATACTCTATAATGTATACATGAGTGCACCCATTCTATTATCTTCTTTTAGGATACTTGATTTAAGGTTGTAGAAATAATATTCCACTAGATTAATCCCCTCATATATTGGGAGCATGTAAAGTTTACATTTACTTAGTTAAAAACTCAATTTCCCTTCTTCTTGGCACTTGGGACCCACCTTTTATAAGTGCAATCAATTTGGATCCAACCTATCTTTATTGGTTGTGGTATCCTTACATGCACAAAGTAGTACCTTTAACCATTTATCTCATATAGTTCCTTAACCCAATGTCATAATTAATGTTAGTGGTGTCTAAATTTGATTGTCCATCTTCTCAATAAATTACTCCTTGATCATTAGGGTTGAGATTCTTAGTACCTTGTGCTATAATGTTATATATGTTTTTGATCTTATCCTTGAGATCCACACTTTTTACTTAGAGGGGTACTTGGTCACTTTAGAGGAGGATAACTACCCTCTCCTTTCCATTTTCAAAGGTCATGTAGTGCCTCTTGAAGCACATGTCTACATTGTTTCCATATCACCATGGCCTTCTCAGAAGTGATGGATAATTATCCTTTTCTACTAACTCAATCACCTTGAATTTAGCATAGAACTTGGTGCCCATGATATCTACAATGGCACTCTTCAAAATTCTAATTGGCTATGATTGGCTCTTATTAGCCATGAAAATTACATGGGGGGATGACCTCAAGGATAGCATACACATCTTCTCCCATGCATTCTTGGTAAACATATTGAATTTGGTGCATGTGTCCATAAGGACCTCACATAAAAACCATCTATCAATAATGGCATTCACAAGGAGTTCTTGATTTTACTCTACATTTTGTGTATCCAAATCTTCTCATGCTTGCTCCATATGTGGTGTATCAACTTCAACTAGATTTTTCCTTACATGCTCCAAGAGAAAAATTTTCAATAGGGGAAACATTCCTTTTATTTGTAAGAGGTATAAGATATCCATTAATTCTTGTATCTCCATCTCCTAGATATCCTACTTCTTTTGAGAGGCTACAACCTATGCATCTAGATCTCACACCAATTAGATCTCTCTTTTAGGTTTTGAATTACACTCATAGACTATTAAAATACATATTTCTATCATAATGGGTTTAGGTAAGGTATAACTTTGGGTTTAAGCCACATTATGTGATTAGTGTGGCTCTTTTCCCCATATTCTAATTGCAATCCTAGTATTGGTGAAATTAGTGACTAAGTGGTGAATCCACTAAAAGTATTCACCTACAACTTGAATATATATAAATGAGTTGATTTCACCTTTGGATTCCACTGTTCCATTTTTTTCTCACACCTGATCATCTCTACACCCTTGTCTATGTCATGTCTACCTTGGGTCAACTTCTTGTACAAGTTGGGGCATTTTACAACCTTATGGGCCCCTCAACAATACCCACGTATTGGATGTGTAGGGAAATCATGCTAATAGTGATCTATCAAGCCACACTTATAACATGAGTGGGGTAGGAACCTTATACTACCACATCCTCCACCTCACTCTCTGGTGACTTGTTACATCCTAAAGCCTATAGTATATTAGACATAGCCTTCATTCCCTTGGTTAGCTTTCCCTTTAGCTACTACAATGGCCTATATCATGCCCCTCTCTATGTTCTCATGCATCTCATCAATCACCTAGAAATTATTTGTTATATGGGTGTAGGCATTACATAAATGACAATAAATGGTTGTGTTAACCTGGTTATCACTTTGTAATAGTGGATAGTTATGAACACCATTTGTCTCTTTATTAACTTCATAACTTAGAATTAATGTGCATGCATTCCTTTGAGGAAATGTATTCCTATTATGTCCTTATACTTCAAATTTGGTGAACCATAACATGATTTGAGCTTCTTAAAATGAAGTAGAGGTAATAATTTGGAGTTGAAAGGCCATAGATATAATTTATGCCTCCATGAAGGAGTTGATCCTAGTATTAGTGCTTTTGACTACCTCAGCTCTGAGCATGGATTTAAGTGCTTCATGAGGGTCTATAAAGGTTTTCATGGAAAGTGATCTTCTAAATGGTAAAAAAAAACCCTCCAATAAACCATTATGTATGATGGGAGGGATAAATGTCATAAGGAATCTTGGGAAGGATAGTTTTGAACCTAACATCATATAAGAGCATGCTTTTTTGAGAGTCCTTGGGTGATCTCTTTGAGCATGATGATGCTCTATTATTAAAACTCTAGTATGTAAAATTCTTATAATAATGCCTCCTTCAGGGTATCATAATCTACTATAGCCTAGTTAAGGTCAAATTTCCTATACCAGGTATGTGCACAATTGAGTAATGTGGTTAGAAACTAGGTTTCCTTGCACTCTAAATAGGTTATGCCCTAAGTGTGCCATTATAGTTCACACCTTAGCACATTCTTTATGGAATTTTCCACATCATGGTATTTTGGCAAGTGTATGGTCATTTCATAGTATATTTTCTATGGGGGTACAACTGGCACCTGAGGCATTTGTCCCCCATGTTATATCTTGGTGGCAATCCTCCAATGCTTATAGTCACTGGGTTAAGAGCTGACCCTATTATTATTACCGGTATTATTGATGTCAATGGCATTGTACTATTGATTATGGTGTTGAACCACTTCATGTAGGTTGTTGCCCAATCTGTGTAGTGGATATTGGCTGAGTTGGTATAATTGTGCTCACTTTATGTTATGGTGAGATACCACCCAATGTTCTAAAAGTAGTCTTGCTCAGCTGTTAGTAGGGAATAGCTTGTTCAATCACAAAATTATACTACAAGTTTGCAAAATAAACTTCCAAAATCTATGTCAATAATAGGGTTAATTATCGCTCTTGTTATTTTTTCAAGTGGGGGATCTATTGCATGAGATTTCATTATAGGTTCAAAGTAAGTAGGTGTATCAAGCATATCTTCAATCACCAAGTCTTTTAGGAACCCAATGCATTCTACACACATTAACTATTGATTTTGATCCATCACTTCATTTTTTATCTCCTCATGTTATTGTATTTCAATAGATCCTTCCCCATGCCCTTCCTTCTCTCTATAGGTTCTCTCGACACTTATAGGTTCTATATATTCCATCAGTCTACATCATATCTTTTTATAAGTCTATCTCCTAATATCTCAGGTGTTAATATGCATATCCCCTTCCATTATGCTTCACCTACACATCCCCTTCTCCCTCTTTACACGTGTTCATATGTGAAAGGAATTTAGCCTTCCATCCTCAAAGTTTAAAATCCATAATCCACCATTAGCTTCTTAAGCTCTGCATTGAACTCTTTCACAAATGTGCCTCTAGGTTCACATAAAAATTGATACCTTGTTTCCTTAGGGTATGAGGTAACTATTCAGTATTCCTTACCACCATTTGTCTATTGTTATATTCCAAATGTAATCTAGGGTCTCAAGACTCTGTAGGCACTCCTTTATCCACTCATAACATCATCTATAACTCTATCTTCCATGGGTCATATATGCAGCCAACCACTGGTACACATGATCAAGAAATTTATAGAGCATCATATAGGTTGTTCTAAACCCACTTTTTTAGTTTTTGTCTTCTACAAGTTGGATGCTTCAACACAAAGCCATTTTCCACATATTTCAACCAATACTCAATTTTTTTGAGGGAAATTTGGAGCATCATTCTAATATACCATTGTAACAACAAAATTCAACATGGGTCCTAGCAATAGAACCAAAATGTTATAGTAAATCGGGCCAAATATCAAGTTAGGCACTCATTAAATTGTCCAAGTCAATTTTAAACTCAATATAGCTAGGTTTAAACATGGTATATTTCTTCTATGCTCAAACTTTAACACTCAACTATGTCAACATAAATTCACATAAGATATAGGCCTTATGCACTCACCTGAGGCATAGAATAGAAAGAATCAAGGATCATATTGGGCTATTTGTGCCATGGCACAAGATATAAATTATAAGACTTTATCATTAGAGATAAGTATTTTGGTATATTCATTAGTGTAAGCCTTTTCTGGGCTAATCTTGATTGTCTATAGCTATAAACCCATTTGGGGAACTAGTTATAGTCATCAGAGTGTAAGTCATTATTTCACTATGCTTAGCATCATATAGATGATTTAAAGGCTCAATGGAGTTATCTCACTTCAAGGATTCATGCTTATATTAGTACCTCTAGCAAGGATACCAAGGCTTGGTGCAGGATCTACACTTAGTCTATATCTAAAATATTTTGATGTCATCATTTAACCTAGGGATGCCATTAATAACCTAGACTAGAAGCTTAAAAATAACATGCTTAACATAACTATATTCAAATTATAACATTATAACCATAATTCATTTCACTATCAATTTAAATGATGCATAAATTAGATAGATAACTATTGAGAATAACCATCATTACCATTAATCAAAGTTATATAATAGAGTTCAAACGTATATAAAATAAAGCATATACTTAGATAAAGCTATGTAAATGCCCAAAGGCTAATAAGTGAGCTTAGGAATATACAAATGGAGCCTTCATATCATTTGAGATATCCCTACCACTAATGGTGGCCATCATATGTATAACCATTTCATCAGAGTTCATTGTATTTAAGTTGCCTCCTCTACATCACTGGTTCAAGCTCATTTTATAGCTCTTCATGAGCATCTCTGCTAGGGTGTAAGCTATATAATTTGGTTATTGAGCTAAAACTTAATTAATCATTCCACGAGCTCCATCACCTTACACCTTTTATGTTTTAGTCACCACATGTTACCACTCCTAGAAGATCCCTTAAAGATTTGGGTACTAGTTAACCACCTGCCAACTGGTGCAAGATGTGTATTGATTCTTCTAGGTGGTACCAAGATATAAAAATAGTAATCATTCCAAATGATCACCTCATACTGATGTGTTTTATCATGTTGGAATAGATCCATAATGAAATAGGGACCTGATAAATTTGATTACCATGTTAGTCATATTTAGAATATATCTAACGTATATTTATGGCCTTGGCATCAAATGTAATCTCATGAGTAGGTGGAGTAGGGAAAAGAGGTTGATTAGATTTTTTTTATCATTAATATAATTAATGGGGGAATAATTGGATGTAATTATTGGATATATATATGGTATATAAGTTGTAGGAAGTTTTGGAGTTTTGGAAGGTAGGATTCTTTCTACCACCCAAGGAGTATCAATGAATGAAAAATTAAAAGGAGGTACATGACCTTCAAGTTCTAACTCAAATTTAGTGGAAATTATATGAACATCATGATTTAAATCATGTATTTGAGATAGATTGTTATGATAATGTTGAACATCCAAGTCTCATTATTGAGCTTGGGCCATGATGTAGTTATCATCATATGTTAGAAAAATTGTACATGTTTGCGATTTAGGAGGATTTTTGTAAGAGGAAATACATAGATCATTGAATTTACATGGATACATGATTAAATGGTCTTGGAATAATTTGTCTACTCCATAATCATTGCATGTGAAGGTATGGTCTACGTAAGAGGCTTCTTAAGCATTGCATGGAGGGGCAAATCAATGATCTCATCAATGAGAGGGATGGTACAATCATGAGGTAATAAATAATAAGAAATCCACTCTAATATTTAAGGAGGTAGCTTAGTAGTGTTACAATTATGTTTCAATTCATTAGATTGATTATCATCTAAATTAGCAAAGTAACATGTAAATTTGGATTGATTTTGATAAATTTAGTTAAGGGAGCACTATTAATTATTGAAATGGTAGGAATGTGATATTATGATTTAGGATTGGGAAGTTGAATACTATAAGGGTTGGGATCAACCTCATGTTTATATATTTTTCCATTATGAATTAACTTGATACATTGGCTACCAGAATAAGTGATAGCCCTCATTCTATGAGTTCATGGGCATTATAGAAGTATGTTTTAAGATAGGGGTAGATTGAGGCCCATAATCATAGTTAAAAAAGTCTTATTTATAATTGTAAAATGGAGAAAAATACAACCAAGTGGATTTTGATTAGTTTTATCAAATCCATAATAGGTTAGGTGGGTTTGATTGAGATGATCTTTATTATATCTAAGTTGTTAGATGAGCCACAAAAAGGTCACATTAATACCAAACCCTTTAGATACTAAAAAATTATGAATGAGGGTGGTATTAATGGATATTTTGATGAATAGGGGTGAATAATTAGTGTGAAAAAAGATCTCATCATTAATCATGTATTCTTTAAGACATTTAATGAAAGGTTTAGAAGGACAAATGGATTTAATGGTATGCATGTTAATGGGTTGAGACTCAAGAGAGGGTGTTTCATCTTCAATGGAAGATGGGTCTTCAATTTATTACAATTATTTCATGATGAAATTGCAATGATAATGGGAGGTTGTGAACTAATTCCATAAGAGGAATATTACAAGGCATGGATTTTAGCTCTTCTAATAAGTTCCAGTGGGATTTGGAAGAAGAACCAGTGTGAGGTCTAGAAGGTAAGGTAAACTTTGAAGGGATGGAAGTGGTTAGTGGTTTAGAAGAAGGATATGGTTCCTCATTAACTTCTAAATCTAGGTGAGTAGTTTTATTATCTTTAAAGATTTACTCTTCTAAATATGGTTTCTTAGGTTTAATTATAGGATATTTATGAACCAATTTTTAATGATAATTGACCTTAGTTACATTGAGACATTGATAATTATTATAATATTGGTCATAGTTGACATCAATAGAAAAACATTCTTGGTATCTTTTTGAGTGTGAGATGCAAAAAATGATTTTTGATTATTAGAAGAAGAAGCTTTGGGACCTTGTCATTTTTGAGAAGTGGTGTTGTACTATTGAGTACAAAGTTAGGTCATGGCTTTGTGACTAAAGGAATCACCAAGCATATAGGAGACAAAAAAAATTTTAATCCCTATATAGGTTTCATAAGAATGACCAATGTTGATGTAGAACTAAAAAAAATGGCTAGGTTCATACCATTTAGGAGGATTATTGGGATAAGTAAATGGTTTAGAAGGTGATAAAAATTGTTTAATTTGTTTCACAATTAATGGTGTGTGAGAAGATGGGGGATTATCGGCCTTGGTAAATATTAGCTTGGTTTTGGGGGTATTTCTAGTGATTGTATTGGTAGAAGTTTGAAAATATTCATTAAGGAATTTGGTATTAGGTTCAAATTGTTTCATTAAGAATTCTTTATGCTTGGCTTGATTAAGAACTTTGTTAAGCATTTGAGGAGAATTTTTTTTAAACTTATATTGAATATAAGGAGTTAAATAAATTATGAAGAGTTTAAATATATTATCATTAGTCATGTTATGGTCAGCCTTATGGGCCAAATATTTCCATCATTTGATAAAGTCATGAGTTGATTCAGTGGGATATTACTTAGCATTGATGAAATAACTAAGGTAATTTTTGAGGTCATTATGTTGAAATTATTTAGCTAAAGCATTGACTAAATCCTCTAGTTTCTAGATGTAATGCTATGTAAATTTGTTGTATGATTTAAATAAATTCATAGTGAAGGTTTTAACCAAAATTTTATTTGTGGCAAAAGTATTAGTTTGGATCCACTCTGTGAATATTTTCAAATGCCTTAAGAAAAGATGTAGGGTCTTTAGTCCCATCATACTTGATAGTTGGAGAGATGTTACCAATATCAATGGAAATAATGAAATGGGACAAAGGCTCATTTTGGATGTTTTGAAGCATCTTATTATCCATGATAAGTTGGAGAATGACATCTCCTATGGCATCAGTAAGAGGTGGAGGATTAAAGTTTTGATTATTTTGAAGGATTAGAACCAGAGGTTAATTAGACATATTGATCAAATGATGTTATAATTACATCATTTGGGAGGTGTTATATGTTTTAATTATGTTCATTTGTTTCATGATTTGAATAATAAATTGAGTTATATCAATTGGTGGTTTCATATTTTTAGGGGGAATCCCCAAATTGGTATTATAGGGATAGTTGTTAGGAGGTGGATTACGAGTGGGGTTATTAGATAGACTTGAATCAATCACTCCCATATTATATTGATATGCTTGAAGATTGGAATTATATTGATAGGTACATAAGGGATCTGATCCACCTATCTCATCTTGAGGTGTGATTTGAACCATGTTATAATCCATAGATGAGAGAGGGGAAGAAGTAATCCAAGAGTGAGGGTTCTCTTGGGAGGTAATGAAAGGAAGAAAAGAATACTCCATATAGTATCTAAATGGATTTAGGTTATCTAATAAGATTTTTATAAGGGATTTCATGGTGCTTGATGAAAGGAATATGGTTAGAAAAAAAGAGAGAAAATCAAGGAGAGTTAGGTAGATAGAGAACTAAGTTGGCTAGAAAAAAGAACATGGTTAGCTAATAGGTACATAGTTAATTAAGTTGATAGAGTATTTATAAAACATAGGTTGAGAAGAGTACATAGTTATATGGGTTGACTATGTAATTTTTGATAGAGGTCAGCACATAAAGATAAGAGACATAGTCATAGAGGTAAACTATGTACTATAGGTAGGAAGAAAGATATAGTTTGTGAGAGACTATATCAAGTAGAATGAAAATGTTCTAAAATAGGGGAATTTTTTTGAAATATAATTGAATCAACAATAGAAGTAAACACATAAATAATTGGATCAATGTGAGTGATCTAATTGGGGCACACAACATAAAACCTTACACCAATGTTGGCTAATGCAAGTTTTTGTAATATAACATGCAATGTATGAGAGTAGGCAATCAAATAAAAATTAAATTATAAATAAGTGGTCATCCTAAGTGTTATTAGATTATTAGAAATTTTTTATTTAAATTTGATAAGAGAGTTGTCTAAAATAGGAAATTAGAAAGGTGATCTATGGATGGTTTTAGGATGGTTACATTGAAAGGGATCTATGTTGTAATGGTACTGGATTGAAATTGGGGCCTAACCCCTCACTTCATAATCCCATAGTGATAAGGGCATCGTATTATTTTCAAATACATACCATTAATCACATATTATACTTGGCTATAAAACCAAGTCAGCTTCCCCCTTGGTGATGAAATCTAAGTAGGTAATCCTTAGGAATATAAGTGTTTAAATTTATTTTGAATATTATGATATTTGGTAGTGTGTGTAAAAAAGAAAAATAGTGTAACTAAAATGGAAATTTAAAAAATGACCTATTTAGACTATGTGTTCTACTCTAAGCATGAAAATAACTAAAAAGGAAATGCGAATTAATTACTAGAAAATAGTTGTTAATTTATTAATTAAGAATAGTATAGAGTTGATACAAGTGGCACTATATGCAAATAGCATAAAACAAAGTCAATTAGGTCACTATTGTTCTATATAAGCAAGGTCTTTAAGAACAAAATCAAGTAGGTTGACTATGTCTCTTAGATAGAAGATAGACTACATAATAAAGTTGACTAGGTCAACCTAATTAGCTATAAGGTTATAGTTTTAAAGACTACTAACTTGTGAAAAATAGAACTGAAATAAATACTAAAATGACAAAGAGATGAATCTTGGTGGGCTTGAAGATGGTTAAGATTGTAAAATTTATGTTCAAATGCCTTGATTTTTGCTTTCAATTTCTATAGACTAGGTTGATTGGTTTGACCATGTTCTATAAAATCTTATATGTTGAAGAGTAATAAATAGGGTTGAACTATTCAGTAGTGTTTGTTAACCTATATGTTGGTAAAAATAATTATTATACAAAGTCAATCTATTTGAAATTGTATACTAATCTGGAACTATAGAAGATTATTGTGTCAACCTATTCGATCTAGTAATTTGTAGTTGATGAAGACCTATTATTTCAGTGAATTTCAAATTATATTTTAAGAAAGGAAGAAGGGGAAACTAAAGACAAGTATGGTTTAAAAACCTATTTGATTATATTCATGCTAAATTATATGATTATGAATATTTCCTGATTGGCTTAGGAGAATGACCTGTAAATAAGACAACACTAAAGCAAATAGTTGGTTAGATAGATAGTTGAGTGGATTGCCTAGTGATATCTAGATCCCAAAAGCAAGAGCTTCCTTGAGGGATATCAATCCACATGTTTTAAATAATTAAATTTATAAATATAATGATAAATTACGTGCATCAATAATCAAAAGGTACTAAAATTGAATATAAGAGATGCTTGATAAAGAAATAATCTAAAATGACTAATACACAAGTCATCACTAGTGCTAAAAGGATCAAGTGTGCTTTGAAAAATAAGATAAGGGTTTGTGAAAAAACAAGGACATAGAAAATTATAATTGAATTGGGGTAAGAGGGTGAAAATAACTCATTATTATTTCCTACCATAGTAACCATCAACAGTCAGGGTGACCATAGACGGTTGAGGTGACCGTCATGGTCAAGGTGATCATCGATGGTTTAGGTGACTATCGACAATAAAGATGATTGTCGATGATTAGATATACCATCAATGGTTGAGATAAGCATCAGTGGTTATTGTGTGTTAGTTGTAGGTAATCACTGGTTGATTAACGAACTCACAAAGTTGGATTTTAAGAGATGGGTTGGTGTTGGGGTGATTACAAAATAGAAATGAAGTAAATGAAAATTAGAAAATAAGTACTTATATTAGCATGAGGTTGATTTGGTGATTGATTTTGGTTATCTTATTGGTGGATTTTGGCATGATTATAATAGAGTAATGGTACTTGAAGCTTTAGCAGAGCAATGATGGCAAGTTGGCTCTCTAACATGATGGATGGATCATTGATGATCATTGACATATAAAAAAAGAAACTCTAAATGCACAAGCTCTTTATACTAACTATAGATGATTTTAACCTCCCTAATCCTCTCTTCTTATAAGTATAGGAAAGATGGTCATGTATAGGTTCAACTAGGTTGTCTAAGTATAACTTGCTCGTGCATGAATTCACACATGGATGAGGAAAAGTTAAATTTAGAAAATCAAGTAGAGGTGACTTACATGTAGTTATTGAGGGTGGTGGACCCTATATTTTGGTGGTTAGGGTGATCATTGGTGGTCATCCTAACCATTGGTGGTCAAGGGCCAAGATACAAAGTGGGTAAAAAGGTAAGTTAAGTTAGTTGGTCAAACTAACCATGGTTAGGCTCAGTTAGTGTCGTAGGGTCAAATTAGTCCAAAGGGGGTTTAAAGGTGGTCCAAGGTTGTTTTTACACTCAAAATAATAGTGTATATATTTTTGTGTCTACATTTTTCCCTTTTTTATTGTGTGGCTTTGAATCGATAAGTTGTGAAACAAAAATGGATTGTTGGTCGAATGTCTAGTTACCCTAAGTATGGGAGGAGGTGGTTTGCCTCAAACTAGGAGTCAATGAGGTAAAATAGAATTGGGTGAAAGTTTGATACGTGTTATAAAAATGGGTGAATGATAGGTTGGGCACTGAATCAAAAAAAATTTCATAAAGTGTGGCAAAAGTATGATAGATAAGATCATGCATAGACTAGGTTGTTATAGCTAGTAAAAATAAAGGTCAATGCTAGAAGGATAAGTGATAAGTGGACTATGTGATCATATTTAGGCATGGAAGTTGGGTAAACTCATAAATGTAGTCTCTTAATTTATGTCTATGTTTTAGTGGGTATCCAAGGTAGGAATTTCTCTTGGGGAAAACACAAATGGGTCAGGTGAAGTCGCAAGTATCCAAGTTAACAAGTGATCTCGAGAAGACACAAGTGGGGCAAGTATGTGCTAGGTGGTACAAGTGTAAAAAGTATTAAACATGGAAATGTTTTAATTATGATCAAAGAACCAAGAAAAAGTTGTCACAAAACATGCGCTAGTTGGTCTAAAATAGACTAATGGTGAGGTGATGAGGTGGGCAAAGAAAGTAGTCTCTAGGGGTGGGTTATTAGGTAAAGTACACTAAAAGAGGTTGATTGAAGAGGTAATTTTAAAAAAGTTTAGACCTTAATTTTTGATGGTTATGGGTCTAATTGGTGACCATCGATGGTCACCCTAACCATTGATGGTTAGGTTAGAAACCCTAAAGTTGTAGAGGGTAAAAGTAAAAAGTAAATGTAATTTTTCTCATTGTAACTTTTATGATTGTGCATCTAGAGATTTTGTCTTGTTTAGGCAAACTTTATGGATAGATAGTGCTCATTATTGGGTGATATTTTTGAGGTGTACATGGTTGATTAAGAGTGACTGAGCCAAGATCCAATGCACTATTGATGAGGATGAGAGGGTTTACATCTTACTCCTTAATAACAATTGAGGAATGAGGTTGGTGGTGTTCTTAAATTGATAGTTTAGGGTGATTTTGCAATTGTATTGGGTTTTGATGGTGGTTTTTTTATTATGTGGGTTTGACTAGTTATGCCCTAGTTAGGGTTTTTTGTGTGATTTGGGTAAATTTTTGAGTGATAATTGAAACTAATAAAGGGTAGGGTAATTGGGGTGGGCTTAAGTATTAACAAAAAAGGGAAATTTTTTTAGGTGTTTTTGATAGGTTTAGGGTAGATTATGGTTGGGAATTTAGCATCAGTGGTCACACATAGTGACCATTGATAGTTAGCTTGATTGTCAATAGTTAATATCCATTGCCAAAATGGCAACCTGACTATTGACATTCATCATGACCATCAATGGTTAGGCTAAATGGTAGATATTTTAAAAGGTAAGTGTAAGGGATAGGTTGGGGTCTAAAGTTTGGAAATGATGCACTTAATTTTTGAGGGTAATAGGTCATTATCAAATGGGGAATGGAGGGTAGGTTAGAATAGGTGGGTATAGTTAATGTTTGTGGGTGACAACAAGTAGTTAGTGTAAGGAAAAAAGAGTATGGATTGTCAAGATAATGCTAGGAAAGATGATGGTTAAATGGGTTAGGTGTAGGTAGGGTTGGTTAAAGAGCTAAGGTCATAGGAAAAAGAGTATAAGTGATTAAGTATGTGCACCATTGATTATTTGTAGGTATGAAACTAGATACAGATATATGATCAAGTGTTGTGCATCTTTATGGAAATCCACTAGGGCATGACCCTAGTTAACTAGGTATATATGAAGGTGGGACTTAGAGTGATGAGGCATTACCATCATGTTCCCTATAATACATTCATGATTTTAGCCCTCATAGAGAGATGGGATTCGGCCATGAACACCTTTCTACTACTCATTATTAAGCTCATGATCATATTAGAGGATGTGCACTAGATTATGTGGTTGCCCCTATGGGGTGATTTGATATACCGCATAGAGTGAGAGGAGCATCAGGAGCATCTATAATTTTTATAGAATGATGACCATGATCAGGTCAAATGGCATGCTGGTAGATTTAATTATAGCATGTTGTATGTAGAGGTGTTACGTAAGAGGAGACTCATGATTGTGTTGATGATTATTTTTTTATGTTTTTCCCTTCCTAACATGAGTAGTGGGTGGTTCTCATATTTACTATTAGGGGTGTTTGTTGAGCTACTACTAGGGTGAACTATATTTAGCTAGGTACCTATTCTCTTGGTGAAAATATAAAGGGAGTTATGAGGCTTTAATGCCCATAAGAGGTACAACATTAGTGTCAGTCTAGTTCTACACTGTTGGGCCTATGAACACATCTAGGTGTTGAGGCCAATGAGATTACCATGGATGGGATATGTGTAGATTGAGTCTCCTATCAATTACATGAGGTGAAGAGTTGACTTTGATTTTTTAGGTGTAGAAGGAGCTACACATAATGTAGATTGGTTTAGGGGTGCATAAGATGCTCTAGTGATTGAAGATATTACCTGAAGGCCATATGTTTAGTTTTTAGTATGGCCTAGCTATAGAAGGTAAACATTCTCCTTACAAAGTTATATGTAGATCCTTGGTAGGAGAGATGGGAAGGTAGAGCTTATTCCCATTGAAAATTTTGATAGTTAGTTTAGCCTAGTTCCAAGTTTTCCAAGCACATTACCTAGATATAGGTATGAAGACTTAGAGATCCTATTCCTTAAGCCACATCCTATGAGGATGTTATTAGATCATGAGGAGTTTCCAGCTAAGCCATAAATAGATGATGTCAACTTTGGAAATGGGTACATGGCATGGTACTAAGCTTTATATGTGTTTATATATTTTGGTGATGGTGATAGTGGTACGAGGTTGATGGATGTGGACCTAGCTAGGAGAGGAGGCTAGAGGGCATAGGTATAAGGGGTTGGTCCTGATACACAAACATAAGTGGTGTTAACCATAGCATAGGCATAAGTGGTAACATTATAGGGGTAAGTGGCTACATTAAAGGGTTAGATAGCCACTATGATAGGTGAGAGAGACTAGGATATAGCTACACTAGCCCTAGTCACTAAGAGTGAGATGCTCTGAGATAGGCTAAAGGATTAACAATAACACCAATAGGTCTAGTAAGGACCATTGATATGAAAATATACATAGCCACCATACAGGAGTTATAATACTATGAGGCTATAGTCTTCACTCACTACCCAGTAGATCCCTAATGGGGTAAGTACAAAGTTAGGCTAGTAAGTGGTGTAGATGTAGTGACACCTGGTTAGTGGGATTCATTTGTAACTATATTAGTAGGTACCTTAAGATAGGTTTCAAGAGGTAGTGGTGTAGTAGGGGCTAGTGATAGTGGTGCCCCAAGGGAATAGAGGATACAAATGTGATATGATATTTTGCTTTTATACATCATTTTGATTCTAACCTACATGTTGATGCAGTGAGATTTATATTTTAAGAGAGGGAGATATGTATATTTGTTGTATACATTATGATGTTATTTGAATCATGAGTTATATATATGATCTTCTTTTATTGCTCATGCTTATGGTCTATGATTTCTTTTGATATTGATGAGGTGATGTGATGTTTATATTGATCATTGATTATGCTTATGTTATGGATGATAGACACTAATGTATACTCACCTAACTAGGCATGAGATGGATTTTATTTATGGGTATGATTTATGCCATGCATTTGTATGGTGATGCTTATGACATGCTAAATTTTAATGAATATATGCTTCATTAATTAGATTTATACATGTGATAAAAATGGTTGATTACTTTATTGCTCATGGATGCTATGATGTTATTATGGTTAAGATTATGGTTATGTGTTTGCTTATTACATATGAGTATATGTTTGTTGTTAATTTGTTTTAAGATAAAACACATGAGGTAAGTTAATTAACAATACTATATGGGTGAACAAAGAAGATAATCAAGAGACAAACATTGTAATGAATATATCAACTAGTCACGACATGATAAGAAGAGGGCATGATGCTTATTTTTAATAAAGACCAAAACAAAACCAAAGGTAGATTAGCTTAATTAACATAAGCCATTCAAATGGTTCATATTAGCATTCATTAGTTGGTTAAAAAATGTGTCTAGATCGCATAATGTTAAGTAATCTCAAAATACTATGCTTATAGTGTAGAAAGGGGAGATGGACTGAAATGGAACCTTCGTGTGAGACTAGCATGACTCTTCTATAGATGTCTAAAGAGTTAGTATAAATAATTCTATATCATATAAGGTGTAAATTGATCGATGTGGGAAGTATACTAATGAAATCTTATTACAAATTTTAAAATTAGCTTGCTTATGAGAGTTGATTACGACTTTCAAGGTTATATTGATTTTTCCATTACTTGATAATGGGTCTTTTGCTTGTGTCATTGCTTGGGGGTTAGGGAAGATGATCGATGTGGGAAGCTTCCAAGAAATTGCTTGTTTTGACAAATTCTTTACTTAGCCATCCTTCTAGAGAGTGGTCCAAGTTTATATTATTTGTTTAATACTTTTGATAGTTGTCCTTCAAGGGAGTAGTCCACCTTACTTTGAGCAATTTCAAATATGTTTTCAATAACTATCCTTTAAGGGAGCAGTCTACGAATGATTAAGAATAACCCATGATTTCTATTGGTTTTTATTGTTATGTTTTATTTTATTTGACATAGACTTGCTTAGGCTAGTTTAAGGGTTCACCTTTCTAAAGGCAAAATTAAAAAAACACAAGAAGGCTATTTAGGTGTAAAGAGGTTATTAGGTGACAATGATCATGAGAATCCATCCCATAAAAGGGGTGGAAAGTACCATGAGAATCATGTCATGGGTAGAACCATGGTACCCATTATTCTATTAAGGCTATGATTGTGATGGATAATCACATGATTCAGTTTTAATCAGTTTCCCCTAAAATAGGTAGATATAATGTTGTTTGAAAGCAAGGGATGGGCTTAATTCAAATAAAAGGTGAGCTTGATCCTCCTTAACAAAAGAAAGGATGAAGATTTGAAGCATTGAGGGGCTCAGGTTCAAGGTTAACTTCAAGAGAGTACAACTAGTAAGCTCTTTATCCATACTTGTGGGTAATGATATAAGGTCCAAGCCAATTAAAAGAAAACTTGCCTCACTTGTTTTTCTCCATATTGGTGACATGCTAATTTTCCTTTAGGATAAGGTCTTCAATCTTGAATTCATGTAATTTAAGGTGTTTGTTATAGGCATGTTTGATGCACTCTTGATAGACATGAAGATGGATAAGGGTGGCTAAGCGATGCTCATCAAGTAGCTTAATCTGGGCTAAATGGTGCTGACAATAATCATCCTTAGAAATGAGATCTTACAAATATATATGAAGAGAAGGTATTTGAAATTCAAGAGTAAAGATGGCCTCTACTCCAAACACAAGAGAGAAAAGGGTATCACCCATAGGGATTATAATGCTAGTACGATATGCCCATAAGGTGAAGGGAATGTGTGAATGACAATCTTAACTAGATGCATTGACCATTTTAGTGAGCATATTGTTAAGAGTTTTGTTAGATGTCTTGGCTTGCCCATTCGCTTGAGGGTGATATGGCAAGGAGAAACTTAACTTAATCTTAAATGCATCACAAATATCTTGTAATCACCTATTCTTAAAATATTTTCCATTATTGATGATAATTTTATGAGGAACACCAAAGCGATAGATGATATGATGGTTGATAAAGTTGAAAATATTCTCTACTTTGGTCAAGACTAGAAGAATAGCCTCTACCTATTTGATAAAATATTCAATCACAGTGATGATAGAATGGTGTCTCTATGAAGAATGGGGGTTAATTTCACCAATAAGGTCTAGACCCTATTGTGATAAGGGCTAAAAATTAGGGGAAATGTAAAGACTATGGCTAGGTGCATGATGTAGATAAGCATGTTATTAACACTTAACACACTTTTTCACATAATCACAATAGTCTTGGTTAAGGTTAGGCCATTAATAGCCAAGGTGAAGGATGCATTTAGCTATGACAAGGACACTGAAGTGTCCCCCATAGATACCATCATGCATTTCCTTGATAGCATGAGAGGCTTCATGACTATGTAGGAAATAGATGAGGAAGCCATAAAAACCACATTTGTAAGGAATTCCCCCCATAATGGTATTTTTTATCTCACTTTATGTCTATTTCTTAGGAAAGAATAAGTAAGAAACTAGTAATAAGGGTGTGGTAGAAAAACCTATTTATTTTTGTGTGCATGATCCAAATAATTGCAAAGATCTCATCTTTGTCTTGGGAAGAATTACTTATAGATAAAAAAATCACTTATGTAAAGGGTTTGTTATATGGGTAGCAAGGTGGGTAGTAAGGTGGATTTCCTAGCATGAGCTAGATCTGAGAAGTGTAAGCTTACTTGGAAGTTGTCAATCCACACTCTTAAAATAATTAAGTTGGAAGAAATGAAGGTGAGATAATTGCATCAAATGATAGAAAATATTGAAAGAGAATACAAGAATATATAAATGCTTGATAAAGGAAATAGACTAATTAAAAAAATAATGGGTCAATACTAATGCTAAAGAGGTTGGGTTGGGTTCAGAAAATAGGTAAGGTCCTTATGAATAGGTAGAGGGTCAGAAAGTGGGATTTAGATGAGGGTAAGTAGGTGTAAATAAATTTTTATTTCCTACCATAGTGACCTTTGATGGTCAAGGTGATCATTAGCAGTTAAGCTAACCATCGGCAGTTGGGTGACCATCACTGGTTGAAGGTGACCATCAATAGTTAGGGTGACCATCGATGGTTGTTGTGGGTTTTGAAGATGTTTCATAAAAATTATGGTTCAAGTTATAAAAAGAGGCAAGTAAATGGTTGGAAGCATAATTAAAATCTGAGGGGTTAGAGTAATAAGTAGAATGGTCTAGGTTAGAAACTAAGTAAACAAAGCTTAAAAACTAGATATGTACTTAGCTAGTTGCTTGATGGTTGGTAGCTGATCTTGGAGTAATTTTTGTAAAGTAAAGGTAATTTTCTTGAATAATGATTTTAGGAGAGGTTTGGGTCTTTTTCATGGTTTCTATCTTTCTGAAGGGAGAACCTATAAATAAGTCTAATAGCTCTTGATAACTATTGGTTGCTTGATAGATGAATACTTGGGTTGCTAAATTCCTAGATGAATGGATCCTCTTTCACCTCCTACTCCCCTCCATTTATAATTAAAGAAAGATAGAGGTAAAAGGTTCTATAGGAGGTTCAGTTGGTTTTTGTGATGTGTTAGCTTACCATCCATATTAAATTTTGGTGTGTTATCTTGCACATAGCTCGAGTTGTCTTTGTTAATATGGGGAGAGGGACCTAACCATCGATGGTCAAGTGTTGAAGGTTAAGTGGGGTAAAAGGGTGGGTTTGGTTAGTAATTCAAACTAACCATCGTCAGGTTCAATTAGGGTTTAAAGGGTAAAATTGGTCAGGGGTGCTTCGACCTTCAAAACTATAGTGTGCAAAATTATGATGTCTACATTTTACCCCTTTTTGTTATGCAGTTTATATCAATAAGTTGTCAAATAAAAATAGATTATGGGTCAAAGGCTTATTATCCCAATCATGGGAGGAGGTTTTCCCCCTCAAACTAAGAGTTGATGAGGTAAAACTAAATTGATTGTGGGTTTGATAGGTGGTTGATGGTAAGTCATAAGTTTAGTGACAAAAGATTAGGCATTTGAAGCACAAACATGTGCATACAATATGACTAAGTATGATACCCTAGATCATGCATAGACTAATTTTCCATGGTAGATAAAAATAAGGTCAATTCTATAAATACTGGTGACAGGGTAACCAGGACACAACATTAGGCATAGTTGATTAGGTTATTCCTATCAAGTCTCCTAGATAGGATCAGTGTTTCCATGTGTATCCAAGGTAAAAAGTGCTCTCATGAAAAACACAAATGGTTTGGTGTGTACTAGGTGATATAAATTAAAATGTTCAACATGTCAAGGTTGGTTTGTATAGTCAAAAGGACCAATGTAAGTTCATCATAAAATATGCAATAGTTCAAGCCAAAATGGCCAATGTCGAGGTGGACATGGTTAGATGGTTAGTTGGTTAGAGAGGGTGCTCTTTGAAAGTTGGTTTTGGTTTGGTGGAGAAGGATAATCTATAAAAGGTGGCATTAAGGTGTTGGTGCCAAAGAAAATGAAAATTGGGTATATTAACCATCGATGGTTAGGGGGAAACCTGAAAACCATAGAGGATAAAAGTGAAAAATAGAAATCATTTTCATTATTTGATTTTTTACTCTATGAATCATATGTATACCATCATTCTTGGCATTTTATTTGAATGTGTCAATGATGTGGGTTTGATTATTGATTGGGTTTTTGTGTTGAGCTAGCATAAGATCAAGGATGTAGGGTGGATGGGGATGTGGCCATGCGGTGGGAGCTAGGATTCCTCCATGATGATGGTTGAGTAATGAGGTAAGTGTTATCTTAAATTGATAAGTTAGGTTTATTTGTTCATTTTTTAGTTGATTTTTATTAGTTTGTTGTTTATTTAGGAGGGTATTTTGGGTTTTTCCATAGTTTTAGGTTTTGTTGTTAATGATAAAATTTATAGATAAAAATGAATTTAGGAGGGTTGATTAGGTTGATGGAGTCATAAAATCAAATTAGGGTGATTAGGTATATGAAAGGGGAGATTTGGGTAGGTGTTTAGTTAGATAGGGTTAGAAGTTTTGTCATTGAAGGTCACACATAGTGACCATCAACAATCACACCCAAATGTTGATGGTCATAGTCAATCATCAATGGTCAAATACCAGAGGCTAAATGGCCAACTAGGCATCGATGGTCAGAGTGACCATCAATAGTCGACTAAAGGGTCAAGGGTGTGTTGAAAAAATATTAAAGGTAATAAGTTAAGATGTTTTTGATATAATGGTTAAGGCTAGTGTTTTTAGCATTTTAGAATGTGGGTAATGTGGGTGTAGGGTAGGCTTAAAGATATGGTAATGTAGTTGAGATATAAAAAGTAGGTGTTTAGTATGTAGGTGAAATGAGGTAAAAATAGGGTGAAATCCATGGTCAAAGTAGGTAATATAAAACTAAGTGTGCTATCTAATGATTTTTTTAGACACAAGATTAGATCCAAATACAAGATCAGGTTCTTCAAATCTTTGAAAAGATCCATGATGGGATGATGGATGGTGATTAGGCACATATGGAGGAGGTCAACCTTGATGCAATGATGCACTTCTAGCATGTGCCATGAGATGTGGTGATGATCATGGCCCTCATCAAGAGATGGGATCTAACCATAAACACTTTTCTCTTACTAATGGATGAGATGACCATCCTATTAGAGGATGTACATAAGATTACATAGTTACCCATTTAGGGAGAGCTGATATATCATATTGAGAGTGAGGAGAGAGATGATTATATGGAGATCCTATATGTTGAGGATCAAGTCTTCACTAGGTGGCATGATGGTAGCTTTAGTTATAGTCCATTATATTAGATGGCCAAAAATGATCTAAGGTTTATGATGATGATGATGATGATGATGATGATGATGGCTATCTCATGTTTTTTATTACTAGATTTGAGTAGTGGGTAATTTCCTTATCTACTACTAGGTGTTTTGGTGGAGATGTTGCTTGGTCAATAAAAATTTTAGGTGGGCACTAGTTTTTTTGGTATATATCTATAGGATGATATGGGGGTTTTAACCTCATAGGAGATATGGCATCAACATGGGGTTTATGCTTCATTGTTGGTCCTATGAACATATCTAAGCTATGAGACCAATGGGGATACCAAGGGAGGGATACACCCAAATGGACTTTAGGGTAGGATTTATGTAGTGGAGGAGTGATTATGTACTCATAAGAGCTGGAGGAGGTGCATAAGACATTTATTGGTTTATAGGGGCACTTGAGGCCTTAGTATTTGGAAATGTAGCTTGGATGCCAGATGTTGGCTTCTCAAGGTGGGCCCACTATCCTCATCATATTTTTTTGATTCAAAGCTATAGGTGTATTTTTAAGAAGAGAGAGGGTGAGATTAAGCTCATCCCTTTTGATAGGGTTCATAGGTAGTTTGGGTTAGTATGGGGGATTATGGTGTTGTTCTCAAGGTATAGGTGGGAAGATGCTAAGTTTTTACTTTTAAAACCATAGCCAGTGGAGATGGTTATTGATCATAAGGAGATACCCATTAGAGTAGAGATTGATGATGCAAGTTTTTTTAATGGCTGCATGACATGGTATCATGCCCTCTATGTGGAAAAATATTTTAGATGGGATGATGGGGGTAGGAAGGCTATGGATGTGGACCCAGTTAATGGGGGTCCACAAGTATAGGTACAAAGAGGTGGCCCCAATGGATAGGTAGGAGAGGCACTAGACACTACACAAGCATAAGTCACATATTTTTAGGGTTATGTGGCTATATTACAAGTTTAGGTTGTTACATTGTAGGTTTAGCTAGCCATTGTGACGGGTGAGAGCAATCAGGCTAAGAATTCACTAACCTTAGTGACCTAGAAGAGGGACTCCCAACAAGATGACCAGGTAGCATTCCTATGGCATGTTATTTGGACATAATTTAGGATTTGTGTTATTATGAGGCCATATTTCTAACACATTATCTTGATCATCCCTAATGGGGTGAGTATAGAGCCAATTTGGTAAGTAGTGCACGTCTAGCAACTCCAAGTCAGTGGGCTGCTTCAGTGGGTGGATAGGCAAGCACCTCATGGGGGTAGGCACCAGATGGTAGAAATGCCATAGGGTCATAAGTTATGATATAATATGTATAGATTTATGTGATTTTGATACCATCCTGCAAGTCGATGTAGTGAGATGTATATGTTTTGAGAGAGAGATCCACATTATTACACATACTATTTTTTGATGAGACATGATGTATATGATGTGATGATGATATATAGATGTTATTTTATGGTTCATGGTTTTGGTGTTTATAGTTATCATGATTTATTTTTATGAGATGTATACTCATTATCTTAGGCATGTGATGGTCATGGATGATGTTTATGATGAATTGTTATACATGATTATGATGATGTGATGTTTTGTGTTATATTTATGGATGTGATGTTTTGATTATGGTTATGATCATGGATATATGATGTGGTTTATGATTATGGTTATGATGTTATAATTATGGTTATCATCATGTAGTTATTTTATTTGATGATAACACATAAAGTAAGTTAGATGACAAAACTAGATGTGGGAAAATAGATGAAAATCATGATACATATGTCTAAGTGAATACATGAACCAATAATGAGGGGATAAGGAAAATGCATGATGCTTCTTCATTGGTAGGGACAAAATAAAACCAAAGTCAGATTAGCTTAAGGAATATAAGCCCTTTGAAATATTTTGCATTAGTATACATTGGTTGATAAAAAAGGAGTCTTAATCAGATTATGTCAAGTAAGCTCAAAATCCCTTGATTTGTAGATGGTATAAAGGGGAGATCGGTGATAGGTGGCATGAAGCATAGTGAAAAATCTTGAGGGTTGGTTTTCCCCTTTTATAGGTGACCTAAGAACCATAATAGACAAGTCCATGTTTTAATTCAAGGTGTAGACTAATCGATGTGAAAAGTCTACTAATGTTATATATGAAAGTTGATTGTAGCTTTCTTGGGATGTCTTGTTCTTGATTTTGATATGGGGTTTTTTATTATTTGGTTTTGATAATTTTGTGAAGATGATTGATGTGGGAATATTTAAATGATTAGTTTGACAAAATTTACTTAGCCATCCTTTAAAGGAGTGGTCTAAGTTTGGGGGTTTTTTTGGGTAGCTATCCTTGAAGGGAGTAGTCCATACTTTTAAGCAATTTAGTTCTGGATAGTTGTCCTTCAAGGGAGTAGTTTGCATGCTATAGATATTTGACCAAAGTGATATTCAGGTATGCCAAAAAAAATTGATGGTTGGTTTGACATGGACAAGTCTATTTAGGCTTAGAGGTTTACCTTAATGAGGGAAAAACCTAAAACCAAAAAATGTTAATGATAGGTGAAAGGGGTGGTTCTTAGGGATAATTACCATGGGATTCCATCTAATTAGGGATGGAAATTATCCATGAGAACCATGCCATGGGTAGAGCCATGGTATCTATATTTAGGATTAGGCCATAACTATTATGGTTAATCATATGGTTATGTGTTGTAATTAGTTGTCCTCAAGGGAATGATATGAAGGTGTGAGGAAGGTGAAATCTTGTAAATCAAGGGATGATCTTAAGTTAGATAAAAGGTGATTTTGACCCTTGTGTAACAAAATAAAGGATGTAGGTGTGAAGTATTGAGAGGTGCAAGTTGTGGTTTTCCTTCAAGAGAGGATAAATGATAAGCTCTTAATCCATACTTGTGGGTTATGATATAGGGTCCAAGCCAATTGAAAGCAAACTTGCCTTGATTTATTTTCTCCATATTGGTTACATGTTTATTTTCCTTTAGGATGAGGTCTCCAATGTTGATTCTCATTATTTTAGGTGCTTATTATAAGCATGCTTGATAGACATGAATATGGTTAATCACTGCCAAGCAATGCTTGTTAAGTATCTCAAGTCATGATAAATGCTCTTGATGATAGTCACTCTCAAAAATTATGTCTTGTAAGGATATGTGAAGAGAAGGAATCTAGACTTCAAGAGGCTAAACTACCTCTACTCTAAAGACAAAAGAGAAAGGGGTAGCACCTATAGAGGTTCAAATGCTAGTGCAATAGGCTCACAAAACTAAAGGGATGTACAAATTATAATCTCTACTAGAAGCATTGACCATTTTGGTTAACATCTTGTTGGGTTTTTGTTAGAAGCTTCCACCTATCCATTTGTTTATGGATGATAAGGCAAGGAAAAGCTTAACTTGATGCCAAATACATCATAAAGACCTTGGACTTGTTTGTTTTAAAATATTTTCCATTATCGATGATGATATTATGGGGAATATCAAAATGATATATTATATGATGGTTGATGAAGTCAAAAATATTTTTTGCTTTGGTCAAGATGAGAAGAGTAGCCTCCACCCACCTAGTGAAATACTTAGTGGTGGTGATGATGGAGTGGTACCACTACAAAGAATGAGGATTGATTTCCCCAATGAGATCTAGTCCCCATTGTGAGAAGGGCCAAAGGTCCTTAGATACTTGAAGGACATAAGCTGATGTATGATGTAAATTATCATGTTGTTGACATTTAAAACACTTCTTTACATTATAATAGCAGTCTTGGTTGAGGGTGGGCTAAAAGTATCTAAGGTGAAGGATACATTTAGCAACAAATACATATATCTCTTCATGCATTTCTTTGATAGCATGAGAAGCTTCATGGATATGCAAGCAATGGATAAAGAGGCCATCAAAACCATATTTATAAAGGATTCCCCCTAGTATGGTATAATGAGAGGTACTCTGAACAAAGGCTCTTTGGGCATTCCTAGAGAGGTTTAGAGGAATGATGCCAAGGTTTAGGTAGTCAAAGGTTTGCTCATAATAAATATCTGATGGAGATTCCTCCACACTATAAATGGTAGGGAATTTGAAATGGATATAAGAGGGTGTGATGAAATGATTAATGGTGACAAAGAGTTTATATTTGAAAGGATGGGATAAGATTTGAAAAGAAAGGAAAGCCATTATATATATAAATTTGTTGATAGATCACAGGACATATTAGATAAGGTAATGATCAAATGATGCTAAGAGAACATCTACTGGTTGTTTTTACTATTTTAAGACATCATTATTACATTGGTAGGATCCATTGACCTGGTTAACCATAATTTAGGAATCACCAAATACATTGATCATCTTAATTCCTAAGGCTAGAGGAATTTGGATGCCTATTACTAGGGCTTCATACTCAGCCATATTGTTGGTACATTCAAAATTAAGTTTTAAGGAAAAAGGAAGAGGTTCACCACCAAGGGGAATGACAACTTTGACACCCCCACCATACTAGCATTCTAAGCCATTGAAGAACATGGTCATTTAGTAGGTGATGTCCTCTTGAGAAATAGTCATGATAAGCTCATCTAAAAATGCAAGAGGAAGTGGTTCATTGTATGGAAAAGAAGATTCATACAATTGATCAACAATGACTTTCCCTTTAATCAACTTTTTCTAGAGGAACTCAAGGTCAAACTCAGCTAGGAGCACAAACCAATTAGCCATATGTTGGTTTTGGTATAGTTTAGAGTGCATGTACTTGAGTGGGTCGATGTGGGTGATGACAAAGTTTTTATGATTGAGGAGGTAATGACAAAGTTTGGAAGACATAAATACTAAGGCAAGACAAAGCTTCTCGATATGGGTGTACCAAGTCTCATACTCTATAAGTGTTTGACTTATATAGTAGACAACTTGATTTTTGTTTTATTCATCATGGTGAACAAGCACCACCCCTAAGGAATGGTCAGTGGTGGAGGTATAAAGGTATAAGGTTTGGTACTCTTTAGGAGGGATAATAATGGGTGGAAAAAGAAGGTATTATTTGAGTGAATCAAAGTCTTGTTGAGTCCTAAGTCCACTTAAAAGATGTATCATTCTTGAGAAGATGGTGAAAGGGATAACATCTATCTAACAATTGAAAGATGAAGTGATGGATGGATTGGAATTTCCCCTATAGGATTCAAAATTACTTAAGGTGGGTTGGAGGTAGCATGTTGAGGATGAATCTAACTTTGGTAGGGTCTATTTTGATTCTTTGAAGAGAGATGATAAAGTGAAGAATCTTTCTAGATAGGACTCCAAAAACACATTTCTTGGGGTTGAGTTAGAAATTTAAATGCATTAGGAATTAAAATATGACTTTAAAAATTTATAGATGATCCTTACAGTATTTGGATTTCACAAGGAGATCATCTACATAGTCCTTTATGATTTTATTGATGAGATCATGGAAGATGTAGGTCATTGCACACTAGTAGGTTGATATAGTATTCTTTATACCAAATGGCATGACCCTATAATAGAAGGTTCCCCATGGGGTGATGAAGTCTTATGATAATCCTTGGGGGCAATCAAGATATGATTACATCCCAAGAAACCATCTATGAGAGATAATATATCATGGTTGGTTGTAAGATCAACAAGTTGGTCAATGCTAGGCAAAGGGAAGTCATCCTTTGAATAAGCAAGGTTGAGGTCATATAAGTAAATATAGAAGTGAAGTATCCCTATGGGTTTGGTAATGGGAATGATACTAGAAACCCATTGGTGAAAGTCAATGGGTTGGATGAAGTCGATAAATAAGAAGCATTGAAGTTGTTCTTTGACTAGAAGGGAGATACAAGGGTGCATCCTATGAAGCTTTTGCCTAATTAGCTTAGCATCAAGATAAATGATAATGTTATGAAAGAGATATATAAGGGTTGACCCTGGGCATATCCTATTAAGACCAAGTAAATGTTATTCTATGATCACAAAGGAAGGAAGGGTAATCCTATTACTCCAAAGAATCTAAACATTGACCAATCTTTATAATGTGAGGGCTATTTTGAGTACCCAAGTTAACATCAATAGTGCATTCTTTTAACATGGTTTGGTTTTCAAGAGGAAGAGATTTTTGGATATAAGAATCCCTTGCACCAAGATAGGTGAGAATTGAAGTATCGTCCTAACATTGGATGGTGTGGATGATAAGAGAATCATTTTCTACCATTTCAGGATGAATCAAGGGAAATGTTTTATTTTTGGCCACCCTTTTGATAGGTTAGGGGGCCCAAACTAATGGTATTGACCAAAAAAAATTATGAGAGATGATTTTAAAATCCTTTGACTTAAAGATAGGTGGGGTTGGTGAGGACGGGATGTTTTCCTCAATGGTGGAAATGGGTTTGGGTGATTTATGGGTTCTTCTGGTGGTACAAACCTAAGGCCAAATATATCATGAGGTTTCTACATTTTTATCAAAGGTAACTCATGAGGTCTATGTTCATAATGACCAAGGTTGAATCCCTTCCAAGATCACCTATGGAGGTATAATTTGGAAAATTTTGGTTTGTCTAGATAGGAAAAATTGCAAGTAAATGGTTCGATAAAAGAGGTGGTAGAGGGAGTAAGAAGTAGATGATCAAGTCCCCCATAGATGAAATTGCTTTGGTGGTTAGGGAGCCCAAAAATAATGATGGTTATAATATTGGGATCATAATTAGGATCATGATCAAGGTTACCATACTCTTGAGGATTAGGGAAAGCATCCAAGGCCAAAAGGTGATATTCTCCTAATGAGAGACATTGGAACATAGGTTCTAAGAGGTCCTCTATGGGGATATGAGAAGAAGGGATAGATGAGCTAGTTGAAGCTTCATTGATGGTAGGGGTGGAGTTTTTATTGATTAGTGGTGAGGTGGTGTTGTTGTTGGTTGGTGGTGAGGTAGATGAGCAAGGAAGAAGAATATCATTGGGTTGATATGTCATATTGAAAGATGAAAAAAGACTAGATTCAACTTGGATAGTAATGACTTAACCCTCATGTTTGAACTTAACACATTGATGTAAGGTAGATGGGACATAACTCATGACACAGATCCAAGGGAATTTAAGTAAGACATATTATAACTTACCTTATATAATGTAGAACTTTGAAATCATCTGAGGACCCAAGAAAATATGGAGGATAGCTATCCCCAAGGTCATGGCCATATTATTATTAAAGGAATGAAGGACCACTAAGGTTTTTGACATGATATTCTTGGGAAGCAAGAGTTGGTCATAATTATGGGAAGAGATCATGTTAAAACTAGCTCCCCCATAAATCATCACCCTTTTGATGCAAGTTTTATTGATGTATGTAGTGATGAAGAGGGGAGGATAAGTATCTTTAGGATGAACATAAGGTATTTCTAAATCCTTGAATGTGATAAGGGTGGAAAGTTGAAGAACTTCAATAAAGGTTGTAAGAGTTTGAGGGTCTTCAATTTGGACCTTTATAGATTGCAAAGCCTCTATCAATTTTTTGTGGTAATGGGGAGAGGTATTGATCAGTTTGTATAGGCTCATCTTCACCGATATCTAGTGAAACTACTTTAGAACTACTCATTGGATAGATTCAGAAGGGTTGGAGGGAGAGATACTAAAAATAGATATTTTTAGTTTTAGTGAAGCTAAAGGTGAAGGTGTTTGAGTTTTGTTGAAAGGTTGAGGTTTGGAAGGATATGTATATGGAATTGACACTTTTTACATCCCCTTATCTTTTTATTGGGCCCAAGATTGGGTGACTATATGGATAGTGTGGATAAGGGGAGGTGTTAGGCTAGAAGGCTTCTTCAATTCCTCCTCACTCTTAGATGAGGGTGTGGGAGTAGGTAAATGTTTGATAGGTTTGTTTTGTGGTTGGTTTAATGATGGATTTAAAAGAGGTTCATTTGAAAATAGATAATTCTCATCCCATAAGTTAAGTACAAGTGCTTGGAGATATTTACAGTTCTCTATGTGGTGTTTAGGTGTCCTATGATATGAGCAGATTAAACTATCATTGAACCAAGATAGTTTAGGACTTGAAGGGTCAAAGGATTTAATAGATGGTATGCTTAAGGAATAAGTTTGTAACATCATTTTTAAAAATTGTTGAATAGGTTTTGAGCAAAGGTGTTGAGGGTGATGGGGTTTTGGTTTTTGGTGTGGGAGTTTTATTGGAAGTAGGCTTCACTATGGGGGTTGTGGGTGGTAAAATGGTTTTGGTAGGTGGGGTTAGTTGAGGTTGTTTGGTGTTGAGTGGTTTTGAGGTGGAAGGTTTAAAGGTTAAATATTTGGAGGTGGATGATTGAGATGATGAAGGTTTGGAGATAGGTGGGTAGGTGGAGGTAGATAATTTGGTTAAAAATGATGGGGAGGTTGATGTTTTAGAAGGGGTAGGTTAAGGTAGAATGAAAGGAAGAAGTTTGGTTTGGGTATTTTTGGGATGTTTGGCCTTCTTGATAGAAGGATGAGTTCCTAGGATGGAAGAAGGATGGGGTCCCAAGATGGAACGTAGGAGAGAAGGGGGTGGTATGGTTCAAGTTCTAGGTGGGAGTTTAGGTGGTTCCACTTTCTTAATTGGTTTGGTTAAGGTTTTGTTTTGTGTGATAGATAGTTTTAATTCCAACTTAAAATATGGGTGGGTAAGTCTAGGAGTATGAATTATCCATAGGTTATTGATAGGTTTGATTAGAGAGGTGTAAGGTGATTTGATAATTTTAGATGGAGATGGTTTGGATGGTTCTTCCATGGTTTTGGAGGGAGAGGTGTTTGATGAAGAGATTGAGGTTATGATAGGTTTAATGGAGGATAAAATTGAGGTGAAGTTTCATGTTTTTTTTGATAGGGGAGCCCAAGATAGTGACAAAATGTGGCTCAATCCATATTGGGTTAAGAAGACAATTTTAGGTTTTGGACTAGTCTAGAGAAGGGTTTATAAATTGGCTTGGTTCTTTGGGCATCAAATTCAAAAATTAAGACCATAGGTTGAGTTGAGGGATTAGTTTCTTCACATTTTTCCTTGATGACAAGTTCCAATATTTGGGAAGATTTTTCCTCGATGGATGGAATATACAAAGTGATCTCTCCTTGTAGAATGGTTTCCAAAGAGAGAGCGGGTGATTCCATGATGGGGGAGGAAGGTATGATGGCAATGGTTTCCTCTTTGGGTATTTTTATCAAAGGAGAGGTAGGTAAGTTTCTTCCTTTGTTTCGGTATCCAAAGGAATTTAGGATAATTTCACCACTTCAATAGGTGGAGTGGAAGAAGAGGTAGTCAAGGCAATGGTTTCATTAATGAGAGGTTCACTGATAATAGCATTAACTGTATGAACCTAATGAGTGTGAGATGATTCTGGTTTGTTGTCATCATGGTTGGTAGAAGGGGCATTATTGGGAAAAGGTTTTTGAAAGATGTCAAGTGACTAATTTAGGGGTGCATTTAGATTATCTAATGTAATTTATCCCTTATCAAATATGTTTTGGACAATGGTTTTGAAGGTGTTACACCTACTAATGTCATGTCTAATCACATAGTAGAAATCACATAGATCATTCTCATTGTACCAACTAGGAATAAGACAAGAAGCATCAAATTGTAGAAGAGTTTTGATAGGGGGAAGATGTATGATGTTAGATTTGAGAAACTTATCCAAAACTAAAGCATATGACTCCCTTAGTGGAGTGTATTTTTTTGGGTAGATAGATTTTGATTTTAGGTTTGTTTTTGGAGGAGTTAATGGAGTTGGTTTGGTTGTGTTGGTTGACAATCAAATGTGGAGAGCTTTTAAGGACAACCATGTTTATGGATGCCTCTGGTTTAGTGTTAGGGTAGTTAGATTGTATGGTGGTTTTGGATGGGAAAGGGTCATTGTATTTGAAGATAGATTTTTTATTTCTTAGTTTCAACTTCCCCTCATTGATGGCTCTGATTTCTAGTTTGTGTGCCATGGTGAAAGCCTCATCAAAGGTTATGAAGGTTTAAACTTGTAGAGTAGGGGTAATATGTTTGGCACAAGCTCAAGATAAAATTTCAATCAACCTAGGTTGGGTCAAATATAAAGAGATATGGTTGATAAGACCTCTCCATCATGCTATGAAATCATCAATTGATTTGTCATCAAATTTCTTGATGGAGTAGAGGTCATTAATGGAGACCCTTTTAGATATATTGATTGAAAAGTGGTCTAAGAAGGTTAAAGAAAATTTGGAAAAGTAAAATATGGAGTGCTTGGTGAGAGCACTATACCGATCCGACACTGGTCTAGATAAAGACATAGGAAAGGTGCAAAGGAGAATGACATCATCCTAGGCAATCAAGTAGAAAGAATGCCAAAATGCTCTTAGGCATTTTTTGTGGTCCTCTTTGCTTTGGAATTTAGAAAATTTGGGTAATTCCCATTGAGGAGGGTAAGTTTGGATAGGGATGGATGGGTGAATAGGTTTTTTATGTATTTGGTTAGAAGATAAGAGGTTATGAGCCCTATAGATAGATGACTCTAGGTTGGTCATTTTGTCCATTAACATTTTGACCAAATCCATTTGTTTTGTTGGGGTTGGGTGGATGAAATATAAGGATAGTTGGTAGAAGGTTGATAATGTGCCACATATTGGTATGTGGTCATTAGGGGTTGGGATGATGCCACATAAGGGTTAATGGGCACAAGAGGTTGGGTAGAAGATGGGGTTATGTATCCTTGTAGATTAATAACATAGTGTGAGTAATGTGTCATAGGTATTTATTAAGGAGTTGATGTGGGTTGGTTAGGAGGTATGACCAGATTACTAGATTTGGGAATTGATATAGATTCGGTTAGAGGTATGGATGATTTATTTGGTTGGGGATGAGTGGTAATTCTAGTAATGATAGGTGGAAGGGTGGAAGGTATAGAAAGCACCACAATTTGAAGTGGGGTAGAGGTTGGTGGGTTGGTAGTGATAAGGGGAATAGTGGAAATATGGGTAGAACGTATCCCCACAATGGATGGAGTTTGGGTAACTAAAGGTAAAGTTTCCCCTATGTTGGAAGAGTTTTTGGTTGGTGTAGGGGGTGTTTGGTTATTGTTTGCAAGGTTTTATTGATTTTGGGTGGAGGTAGTAGGTGGATTATTGGTGGAGGAAGATACTTGAGTGATCATAGGTATAGTAGAGGTAGTTGTGACCATAAGATGAGGAGGCATCCCATAAGGTAGATCACTAGGAGGAACCAAAGTAGGGGTGTGGTGAGATAAGGTGTTGAGATAATGTTGGAAGGCTAGAAGGTTGTTATCAATGAAGGTGGTGAAATATGCATCACCTTATATAACTATCTAAGGCATGGTACATGTAGTAGAAGGATGGGGAGAACCCTCAACATCTAAGGTATACTCCATGGAGGATGAAGAAGAGGAAGGTGGATCTTGGTTGGTTTGATTTAATCAACTATTGTCTAGTAAAAACCATATGAGAAATTGGAAAGAATATAGGAAAGCTCACAACTCAAACACAAAGTAAACAAAGAAAAATATCTCAAGGCAATTAAAACATACACTAGAGTACATTTAAAATCCTATGATATCTTTTATCTTGATTTTGGCTTATGCCTTAGTTAAAAAGTGTGAAAAAGAACTTGGTTTATAGAATAAGTACTAAAAAGGAAGTCTATGGTTGGTTTCAGGTGTTCAAGGCTCTCAAAAGGATCTGTGTTGAAAATCAGTATGTGGCTTGGTATTGGAGCTTGCCCCCTGACTTCACACACGATAGTGATAAGTGCATCGGTTGCTTAGCTAGTATATACCAATTTCTAAAGTTTAGACTCAACTAGAGAGCTGAGTTTTGGTTCTCTTCTTGATAATGACCTCCAAGTAAGATAGCTAAAGGTTGAAGGTGATCTACTAGGAGATGAAACCCTATTCAAGCCTTATGTCAATTATTTTGATGTTTCATTGATTTAAGTGGTTTGGTATAGATTGTGATAAAGAAGTGAAGCTATGATTGATTAATTTGTTTTTAATTTAACTAAATGAGATAAAAATGAAAGAAATAAATGTATGCAAGGTTTATTTTATACCCAAAATAAATTTTGATTTCTTTATATGAGCAGAGAATAAGGAATAAAAGGGCACCTAGATACTACTAAGGTCCCACTAGGCATCCCTGAATGTTTCTCTCAATTTCAGCTTATTTCTTAAGAAATAATAATTAAGAAACTAATAATAAGGATGTGATAGAAGATCTTATTTTTTATGCATGCATGATCTAGATGATTATGAATATCTCCTCTTTGTCTTGGGAATAATGACCTGTAGATAATAAAATACTCATGCAAAGGGGTTGTTAGATTGGTAGTAAGGTGGATTGCCTAATGTGAGATAGATCTAATAAGCGTAAGCTTACTAAGAGTATATCAATCATCACTCTTAAAATAGTTATGTTGTAATAAATGAAGGTGAGATACTTGCATAAAATGATATAAAAGACTAAAAGAGAATACAAGAAGATATAAATGCTTGATAAATGAAATAGACTAATTAAGCAAATAGTGGGTTGATACTAATGTTAAAGAGGTTAGGTTGGGTTTAAAAAATAGGTGAGGTCCTCATGAATAGGTAGAGGGTTAGAAAGTGGGATTTAGCTAGGGGTAAGTAGGTGGAAATAACTTGTTATTTCCTACCATAGTGACCATCAGTGGTTAAGGTGACCATCAGTGGTTAAGTTGATCATCGATGGTTGGGTGACCATTGGTGGTTGAAGGTGAGCATCGATGGTTAGGGTGATCATTGATGGTTATTGTGGCTTATGAATATGTTTCAAAAAAGAGTCTAGTTTAGGTTGTAGAAGAGGTCAATAAATAGCTAAAAGTTTGATTAAGATTTAGGGGGGTCAAAGTAATAAGCATAATGGTTTGGGTTAGAAACCAAGGAAATAAAGCTTGAAAACTAGAGATGTACTCATTTGGTTACTTTATGGCTGATAGCTAATCCTAGAGTAATTTTAGTAGAGTAATGGTACTTTGCCTAAAGAATGATTTTAGTATAGGTTTGGGTATCTATCATGGTTTCTATCTTGATAAAGAGAGAACCTAAAAATAAGTTTGATAGCTCTTAATAATTATTGGTTTCCTGATAGATGAATGCTTGGGTTGTTAAATTTCAAGATGAGTGGATCCTCTTTCACCTCTTACTCCCCTCCTTTTATAGGCAAAGAGAGATGGAGGTAGAAGGTTTCATACAAGGTTGGTTGGTTGTTGTGATGCATTAGCTTTCCATCCATATTAATTTTCTGTGTTAGCTTAAGCATAGCTTGAGTTGTCTTTATTTAGATGGGGAAAGAGACCTGACTATCAATGGTTAAGTGTCAAAGGTTAAATGGTGTAAAAGGGTGGGTTAGGTCAGTAAGTCAAATTGACCATGGTTATGTTTGGTTAGGGGTCAAAGGGTCAAATTGGTTAGGGGTGATTTAACCTTAAGAACTCTAATATGCATAATTTTGGTGTCTACAAGTATAACATGAGGTACTCAAGATAAATTCTCATCGATCATTATTGGAAAGCCCAAAAAGAATGATGGTAAGGTTGAGATATTTGAAGGTCTATTGATATTAAAGGTTAGGTTGGGTCTCTTTTACATTGAAAATGGTGGGAGAATCTAGTTTGACATAGGAAGGTTAGGTAAGTCTATGGATAATGAAAGATAGCTTAGAGTCAGAGGGTGTAGATGGGATCTAAGAGGCAAGGGAAGCAATGGTATTGGCAAACTTATTGATAGATCATGGGGTTGACTAGATGTATTAGTGTTCAAATGATGCTAATATTTTGTCAATTAGTTACTTGTACTATTAAAAAACATCATTCTTACACTAGTAAGAGCCAGTGATTTGATTAACCATAAGTTGGGAATCACCAAATATGTTGATCATTTTGACTCTTAGGGTTAACGTAGTTTGAAGGCCTATAAATAGGGATTCATACTCAACCATATTATTGGTACATTCAAAATCTATCTTGAATTAAAAATGAAAAGGCTCAACATCAAAGGGAATAAGGATGATACCAACTCCCCCACCATGTTGACATTTTGTTCTATCAAAGAACATGGTGACTTGATAGGTGAATTCTACTTAAGAGAGGGTCATGATGGACTCATCAAGGAACTCAAGAGGAGGAGGTTGATTGTCTGATAATGGTACTTCAACCAATTGGTTGATGATGACTTACCCTTTAATTGAATTTTTTTAAAGGAACTCAAGGTCAAAATCCACTAAAAACATGAACCATTTGGCCATGCACTAATTTTGGTATGGCTTGGAGTGCATGTACTTGAATGGGTAAATATTGGTTATAAAATAGGTCATATGGTTAATAAGGTAGTGGAAAAGTTTGGTGGCCATGAAAACTAGATCTAAGTAAAGTTTCTTAGTATGGGTGTACCAAGTCTCATACTCTACAAGCATATGACTGATGTAGTAGATGGCTTTCTCTATGTTGTTAATCTCAATGAGCAAGCATTGTTCCTAGGGAGTGGTTAGTGATAGAGATATAAAGGTAGAAAGGTTGGATGTCCTTGGGAGGGGTGAGGACAAGTGAAGACATAGGGTACTTTTTGAGTGAATCAAAGGCCTTTTAATAGTTATTATTTCACTTAAAATAGATATCTATCTTTATAAGGTGCTGGAAGGGTTGGCATTGGTCTAAAAGCTGGGAGATAAAGTGATGAATGTATTAGAGCTTCCCTTACAAACTATGGAGTTTATTGAGGTTGATTAGAGGAAGCATGTCAAGGATGGCTTTGATCTTGGTGGGATTGACATCTATACCATGAAGAGAGATAATAAATCTAAGAAGCTTGCCTAATAGGACCCCAAAGATACATTTCTTAGGGTTTAGGCAAATATGGTAATGGATAAGATGCTTAAATATGATTTTAAGAATGGCTAAATAATCCTTTCAGAGTTTAGATTTTCTAAGAATGTCATTCACATAGTCCTCTAAAACTTTGTGGATAAAGTCATGGAAGATGTAAGTCATGGCACATTGTAGGTTGCACCAACATTATTTAGTCCAAAAGGCATGAATATATAGTAGAAGGTCCCCCATGGGGTGGTAAAGGTGCTCTTTTACTAATTTTCAAGGGTAGTTAGGATCTGATTGTAACCCAAGAATCCATCCATGAGAGATAACATCTTATGGCTAGTTGTAAGATTAATTAGCTGGTCAATGCTCGATAGAGGAAAGTCATATTTGGGGAAAGTGAGGTTGAGGTCATGAAATTTTATAAAAATTCATAGTACCCATATGGATTTGGTGATAGGAATGACATTTGAGACCCATTAGGGATAGTCAATGGGTTGAATGAAATTGAAAAATATAAGATGTTGAAGCTCTTTTTTGACAAGAAGGGCTATGCGAGGGTGCATGTATCAAAGTTTTTACTTGATGGGATTAGAATTATGATTTGTGGATATTTTCTGGGTAAAAATTGTGGGATAAATTCTAGGCATGTCACTATAAGATAAAGAAAATGTTATGTTATGATCTTGGAAGAAGGAAAGGAAGTCCCAAAGTTCCTCGACATTTAGTGATTGGCCAATTTTGATAATGTGGGGGTTGTCTAGAGTACCTAATTTTATATCCATGGTGGATTCATTAAACATGGTCAAAGTTTCAAGAGGAAGGTATTATGTGGATGGAAGAATTTGGGGCACCAAGGTAGGTGAGAATGGAATCATCATCTTGGAATTTAATAGTGTTAATGGTAAGAGAGTCATCTCCTATCATCTTAGGATGGGTCAAAGGGATGGTTATGGTTTCCCCTCCTTTTGTTAAGTCAAGGCTATAAGGATGATCATTTTTATAATAAAAAAATTAGGTGGGATGATGTCATCATCCTCACACATAGGTGGAGGAGAGGTTGGTGACGAAAGGGTATCTTCCTCAATCATGGTGGTGGTAGGTGGTTTGGTTTGCTTCTTAGTGGGTAAAATGAAATCAAGGCCATGTTTCTTATGAGTCTTCTTATCTCAATGAAAATAAACTCATATGGATATGATCATATCATCTAAGACCAAATTCTTTCCATGCACACCTATGGAGGTATATCTTGACAAAACCCAGTTTGTCTAGATAGGAGAAGCTATAGGTGAATGGTTGAGGTGAAGAGGAGGCCATAGAAGCATCAAGTGGTTTTTAAAGTCCCCCAAAGATGAAATGGGTTTGATATTGTGAATGTCTAAAGGAAATAATGGATTAGACATTAGGGTCATATCTAGGTTGGTGGTCAAGTTTTGTATACTCTTGGGGAGTAGGGAAAGTGTCAAGGGTAAAGAGGTGATATTCCCCTAGTGAAAGATGTTGGAATGTGGATTCCAAGTGGTCTAAGGTGGGGATCTGATCATATGGGATGGATGAGATAGTTTATACCTCATTGGTAGAGGAAGGTATGACTCCTCTTTTATGGTGGAAGTCTTATCTTTGGCTAAAGGAGGGTGTGTTAAATGGAGGTAGGAGTACATCGTTGGGTCGGTAAGTCATGTTAAATGATGAAAAGGGACTTGGCTCAACTTGTATAGTGACAACCTAACCTTCATGCTCAAATTTAATGAAATGATGAAGGGTAGAGGGGATATAACCCATGGAGAAAATCCAAGGTCATCCTAGTAAAACATTGTATTAAAATTCACCTCCACTATGTAGAAGAGTTCAAGGAGTATTTGGGGTCATCAATGGATATGAAGGATAATAGTTCCTAGGGTAGTGGCCATGGTGTCATTTAAGGATCAAAGGACAACTAAGGTTTTAAACATGACATTATTCATTAGGTTAAGTTAGTGATAGGCATGGGAGGATATGATGCTAATATTAGCTCCCCCATCAATCATGACCTATTTGATGTGGGTTTGGTTGATGTAAAAAATAATAAAGAGAGGGGTATTTGAGTCATTAGGATGGATAGAATGTATTTTTGAATCCTTGAAGGTGACAAGGTTGGAAATTTAGAGGGTGATAACAAAGGATACTATAGGTTGAGGGTCTTTAGGTTAGACCTCTATTGATTTTAATGCCTTGATCATTACTTGGCAAGGATGAGGTGAAGTAGTAATCAAATCATATAAGTTCATCTTCACTAGGGTCTAGTGAAATTATTTGAGCACCACTCTCTTGATGGATTTAGGGGTTCGATTAAGAGGTACCCAAGATAGATATATTGGGTTTGGTTGAAGGTGAAGGTATTTGATTTTAGTTTGGTTTGAAGGTAGAAGATGGGTATGTCTATAGAATGGACACCTTGGCCTTCCCCTTATCCTTATGTTGAGCATGTGATCATATGACCACATGGATAATATAGATAGAGGGAAGAGTTGGGGTAGGAGATGGGTTTGGTTTCTCATCATTCTAAGGTGATAGTGGGGGAGTGGGTATGTATTGGTTAATGGTTGTTGGTTGTAAGATTAGCAATGGGCCCATGGGAGGTTCCTCTATTAGTAGATCATCCTCATCATAAAGCCTATAAATAATGGTTTGGAAATATTTGTAGTTCTTTATGTCATGCCACAGTGTCTAATGATAGGAACACACTTGGTGGTCATTATACTAAATGGGCTTTGAACTGAGAGGGTCGAATGGTCTGATAGGAGGTAAGGTTAAGCAAGAGGATTACAATAACCTTTAGAATATGATTGAGTAAGGTTCAACTAAAGGTGGATATATTTCAAAGGTTTTGATCTTGGTTGGTGATATGTAAGTATTTTTGGCAATGGGATTGGTGGTAGGAGGTTTGGGTAAGGTAGTGTTATTAGCTGATGGTTTGGGTTTTAGTAAGGTAAAGGTTGATAGGTTAGAGGTAAGAGGTTATAGGGTAGGTATTTTTGTGTTTGATGGTGTGATAAAGTTAGGTGTGTCAAAAAGTAAATATGTTGGTGTAACCAATAATGGTAGTTAGGTCTTGGTTGGGACAATTAGATTCTTAATAAAAGTGGAGGGATGAGGTCCCAAGATAGAGGGTAAGGTTAAAGGAGGTAGGAGTTTGGCCCTCTAGCCTTTTGGTGTCTTTACTTGGTTGATTTGGTTTTGTGGTTGGTTGTTGGGTTTAGTGAGGTAAGATCCACTTTCATATATGGTTGATTAAGGTGCCAAGGTTTTTGGTCTATTTGGTTGTTTTGGTTGGGAAGGGTGATTTGGTTGTTTAGGGTTTGGGTGCATTGGTTGGTTAAGAAATTGTTTAGTTAGTAGAGGATTTTATTGGTTTGGTTGGTAAAATAGGGGTTTGGGTAATAAGAGTGGTGGGTTGGTCTACCAAAGGTGCAGTTGGAGGTTCTTGCTTGGTGATGTAAGGTAGTCCTAATTAATGCCAAAATGTGGCTTGATCCATGTCAAGGTTGGAAACAAATTCCAATTTTTGAACTAGTCTATAGAATGGTTTATAGACTAGTTTTATTCCCTATATAGTGGACTTGAAAGATAAGCCCATAGGTTGAGAAAGGGTAATGGTGACCTCTTCTTTTTCCTCAATCAAAGGATGTATGGTTTGTATAGGTGACTCCTCTATGGGAGGGTAGACATGGTGGCTTCCTTTTTGGGAATGATCTCCAAAGGGGGAGCAATTTGTTTGGTGTTTGAGGAAGATGATAAAATGGTTTCTTGTTCTATTATGTTAGTTGAAGGAGGGGTTGATGGATCCACTACCTCAATAAGTGGAGGAGGAGAGAGAGGTGTTTCCTTAGTTTGGTTCTTCAAAAGAGAAGGTAACCCCATTACCTTAATATGTGGAGAGGGCAAAGGATAGGTAGATTGGGTAGTAGGTTCTTCAACAATGAGCATGTTAAGAACCATGTTTATTGTATGGGCATCATGAGAAAATTAAATGTTGATGCTCTCATTTTTTTTAGGTACATGATTGGGAAAATGTTGCCTAAAATGTCAAGGTCTTGGTTTTGATGTGCATTGGGGTTGTCCAACACAAGCTTCCCCTTATCAATGAGAGATTAGACAACACTCTTGAGGGTATTACACCTACTAACATCATGCCCAAGTACTATATGGAGAGTGCATAGGTTATTATCCTTATACCAACTAGGTGTAGGATGAGAAGAATCAAATTGTTGAGGGGGTTTGATAGGAGGAAGTTGTATGACGTTGGCTTTCAGTAACTTTTCCATAATTAAATCATAAGATTCTCCAAGTGGATTAAATTGCTTCTGGGTGTTCTAGTTTTGGTTTCTCATGTTTGTCTTTGAGGAACTTGACGAATTTGGTTGGTTGATAGATGGTAGAGGAGAATTTTTAAGGATAATTACATTTATAGATTCCATTGCTCTTGGTATTGGTATTGGTTTGGTTTTTTGGTTTGGAGGAAAAGGACTCATTGGTTATATAGGTAGATTTCTTGTTTTTCAACTTTAACTTTCCTTCATTGATGGCTCTATTTTCTAGTCTACGCACCATAGTAAAAGCTTCATCAAAAGTTCTAAAGCTCTAGACATGTAATGTAGAAGAGATGTGCTTGGCACATGCTTGAGCAAAAAGTTATATCATTTTGGATTGGGGTAAGGATAAGAAAAGATGATTGATTAGGCTCCTCCAATGAGCTAAAAAATTATCAATAGATTCATCATCAAATTTTTGGATAAGAGTAAATTTTAATGATGGAAACCTTCTTGGAGATATTTATCGAGAAGTGATCCAAGATGGTTTAGGCCAACCAGGTGAAGGAGAATAAAGAATGTTTGGTTATGGAACTATTCCAGTCTAATGATGGATTAGACAAGGTCATGGGGAATGTATAAACAAGGAGGGAATCATCATAGGTAATCAAATAACATTCATGAATAAATACCATAAGGTGTTTTTGGGGGTCCTCCTTACTCTAAAACTTAGAAAATTTGGAGAGATCCCATTGAGGAGGATATGGTCTGATAGGGATAAATGGGTGAATGGGTTCATTATAGATATGATCATATGATAAGATGTTGTGATTTATAGAAAGGGATGACTCTAAGGTAGTCATCTTATCTATGAGCATATTCATTAGGTCTATTTAGGGTTGTGCACCTGAAGGGTTGTAAGGTGCATACTATTGTGGTGGTTGGGTGACATATTGATAACTAGTAGGAGCTTGAGCAGTGGCCACATATTAGTATGTGGACACTAATGGTTGGGTGGATGTTATGTAGGAGTAGGAAAATGCAAGTGGTTGGGTAGTAGGTAGAGGTACATGCCATTGTGGGTTAAGGATGTAACTCAGGTTTGGTGTAATGGGAACCTAATAGGTAGGAGTAATGGGTAGGTTGGTAATCAAAGTAAGGGTAGTGACCTTCATGCTAATTGGGGGTAAGGTAGAAGGTATAGGCACCATAAGACTTTGAAGTGGGATAGTGGTTAGCAGATTAGGGATAGCCAATGGAAGGTTTGAAATTTTAGTTTTAGGTACTCTCATGGTGAGGGAAGTATAAGTGACTAGTTTTTAGTTTGTTATTAAGGTAGAGGAGTTGTTGGTAGGGGTGTAAAGTATAAGGTTGTTTGTAGGTTGGGCAAAATGGTTTTCCATAGTAGTATCAAAGGGATTATTGGTTGAGGAATAAGCTTTGGTAGTCAATGGTTGGGTGATGACTATAGCATTGGAAGTGTTTCCCATAAGGTGGGAAGGCATGTCATAAGGTGGGTCCATATATGGAACCAGAGTAATGGCATGATGAGGCATACTGTTAAGAAAATGTTGAAAGGCCATAGGGTTATTATCTAAGAAGGTGTAAAATTCTATATCTCCTTGGAGAACTTCTCAAGGGAAAGAAGGATTCCCTAAAGGATGAGGAAATTTTTTTGGTTTAGAAATGTACTTTATGGATGAGGAGGTAGAAGAGGTCGATCATCTTGGTGATGGGTTTTTCTCTACTAGATTGCTTTACTTCTAGTAGGTTAAAACCATCCAAGGTAAGGGAGAGAGAATGCATAAACAATCTCACCACTCAAATAGAGAGAATAAAATAAATGACTAAAAATAATCACACTCTAAAAATCACATCAAGTCCTAAAGGTTATTTTTATTCTCTCTTTTGGCTTATGCCTTAATCTTTCAAGAAATTGTGTGACTAAAATTGGCTTGTAGAGAAAGTACTAAAAAGGAAGTTTATGGTTGGTTTTAGGTTGTTAAATCTATAAAAAATAAAATATATTGGGAATAAATAGGTGGCTTGGTATTGGGTCCTACCCTTTCACTTCACACACCGCAGTGATAAGGGTGTCAGGTGCTTAGCCAATATATACCAATTTCTAGAGTTTATACTCAACTAGATAGTTGAGTTGGTTCTCCCCTTGGTAATGACCTCCAAGTAGGATAATTGAGAAAGGGTAAGGTGACCTCTAGGTGATAAAATCCTAGTTAGGCCTTGTCTTAAGTTTTTTTGATGTTTAATTGATTAAGGTGGTTTGGTTTAGTGTGTGCAACAAAAGTGATGTTACAATCAAATTACTTTGCCTTAATTCAAACTATGTGAGGTAAAATTGCATGCAACTAATGTATGCAGTCAATTTTAACCCCAAAATAAACTTTGATGTCATTTATGAGCACATAATAGAGAGAAAAGCATATAGATGTAAACAAAATAAAACTCAAGTACAGACTCAAGGTCCCACAGGGCATAACAGAATGTTTCAGTGAATTTTAGCTTATATTTTGAGAAAGGAAGAAGGGGAAACTAAATAAGGGTATAGTTGAAAAATCTATTTGATTTTACATGCATTAAATTAGATGATTTTGAAGATATCTTATTTGGCTTGGGAGGATGACCTGCAAATAAGACAACACTAAAGCAAATAGTTGGTTAAATAAATAGCTAAGTGGATTGCCTAGCGCTAGATAGATCCTAGAAGCAAGAGCTTCCTCAGGGGTTGTCAATCCACATGTTTTAAATAATTAATTTTATAATAAAAATGATAAAGTAATTGCATCAATAATAAAAAGGTACTAAAATTGAATAAAAGAGATGCTTGATTAAAAAATATGCTAAAATTACTAATAACTAGTGCTAAATGGATTAAGTGTGCTTCAAAAAATAGGATAGTGGTTTGTAAAGAAGCAGGAACACAAAAAATTAGATTTGGTTAGGGGTAAGAGGGTGAAAATAACTTATTGTTATTTCCCACCATAATGATCATCGACTATTGGGGTGACTGTCAATGGTTGAGGTGATCGTCGATAGTCAAGGTGACCATCAGTGGTTAGACAGAGTGTCAGTGGTTGAGATAACTATCAGTGGTTACTATGTGTTGGATGTAGGTAATAAATGTTTGATTGAAAAGATTATAAAGTTGGATTTTAAGAGATGGGTTAGTACTAGGTTGATTGAAAAATAGAAATAAATTAAATAAATATTAGAAAATAAGTACTTATCTTGGCATGAGGTTCATCTAGTGATTGATAGAAGTGGTTGGCCTATTGGTGGATTCTGGCATGATTCTAACAGAGTAACAATACTAAATTCTTTGGGAAAGTGATGGTGTCAAGTTGTCTCTCTAATGATTATTGACCTACAAAAATGGAAACTTTGGTTGCACAAGCTCTTGATAATAATTATAGATGATCTTCACTTCCTTTCTCTCTTCTTATAGCTACAAGTAAGAGGTTCAAGTGGGTTATCTAATTATAACTCACTCATGTATGAATTTGCACATGGATGAGGATAAGTTAAATTTATAAAATCAAGGAGAGTTGACTTACATGTAGTTGAGGGTGGTGGACCCTAACCATCAACATTCAAGGTGACTATCAGTGATCATCCTAATTGTTGGTGGTCAAGGGCCAAGGTACAAAGTGGGTAAAAATCTAGGTTAAGTCAGTTGGTCAAATTTGCCATGGCTAGGCTTGGTTAGGATTTGAAGGGTCAAATTGGTCCAAAGGGGGTCTGAAGGTGGTTAAAGTGCGTTTCAACATTCATAATCATGGTGTGTGTATTTTTGGTGTCTACACCTACATAGACAAAACAAAGTCATTTTGAAGTGACTATGTGTTAAAACTATGCACAAAAATTTAGAACTATATTAATTGGTTTGATATAATACTAAAAATATGGAAAGATATAGTAAAATGATAAAAATTATGGCATGAAAGAAAATTTTCAAGGGTTAGATTCACATTAAGTTCACCAAAATTTATGAAATGGGAAATGTAACAGATCTAAAAATCAATCTTAGCTCAAAAAGATAAATCATACTTACACTTTTGATTGTGGATACATTAGATGTTTGAGGTCATGACCAAGATGGATCTCCTATACCTATCCAATGGATCTCTTACCACAATAAATTCACTAAGGAAGGTTCTAAAGCCTCTAATCAAGCAAAACTATGCAATAACCATAACTAGGCCCTACGTTTTCATATTCACTAAATTAATAACAAGTAAAGCAAAGTCTAATCTAGTGCTCACCAAAATCTTATGGAATAAAGTGGGGTTAGTAAACATAAAATTAAACATGCACATGAGAGAATCCTAATTAAGTTATTCATAGGTAAAACCCTAATGCATGGAGAGAGAAATTTATTCAAAATCCATTACTTATGTTACTTTTATCTACTAAAAGAGAGGAGAAAAGTTAGAGATACTTACCTTAAAGATTATCCTATTGAGACTTAATCTCTCCCTTTTCCAAAGGTGCTTCCCAAGAGGTTGTTGTGGTTTATAAGGATCACTAAGAAATGCCAAAGAATCCAAGGCTTTTCCATAAGACAAGACTCTTATCCAATTAGAAACCCAAAGATAAGACTCCTCAATTAAAATGAAAAAAAGATGATTATAAATAAGCACAAATGAATAATTAACTCTTGTTGTCTCTCTAAAAATGGTGAAATGGATGTGTTTATATAGGCAAATCTAACCCTAGTCCTTTCCAAAATTTTAAGCCAACAAGGTCAACCCAATTAACCTTGTATATTTATTGACAAAAACAAATTAGGTCTCGATTTAGGTCAGCTAGGGGCCAACCTAGACCCTAGATAAGTTTTATCAATTAGAGTACAAGGTCGATGGGGCTGATATTGTAACGTAAACCATCAAAAATAATTTTAGGCTAGGGAAGGGATAATGAAAGTATAAAATGACTAAAGGAGGGTGAAAATATGATACAAAGCTTAGGGGAATGTTTTTAGGAGATGGTTGGATAAATATCAAGTGGTAGTAAGGGGGAAATAATCTTGTGAAGCACCAATGGTCTTCTTACCCCTTTCTCGGTGCATCCATTAAGGCATACACTTAGAGATATTAAGACTCGATGGGTTCCTGCAAGAAAAAATTATTAGTAAATGATAAAGTTTGAAAATATTATGTGTATACATTACTCTTTCACAACCACTTTCAACCAACCCTTTACCACAACCTAGTTCTGCTTTTTTCCAAAGTAGACAATATGGAATCTCACAAACCTCTTTTGATCAGAAAAATTAAAAAGAATCTTCTTAGGCCTTCACCACCATATATTACCCCTAATCACCCTACCAAACATTGGTATGATTGACATAAGTTTTATTGGTATCATGAAATTTGGGGCCATTCTCATGAAACTTGTGGCCAATTATGAAACTTTACTCTTAAATATCTTCTTGGTCCTAATTTTAATCACAAAACCCTATTTCATAAGTGTTAGCAATATTATGAAGTGGTATTTAAGGTTTAATAAACCAAAACTAAACATAATGACCTTAATAAAGTTAATTATCAACTCAAAATATATAATTATCCTCTTCCTAATCATCAATATTGAAACTTCCCACTAACAACACACCCCCACTCTTTTTATTTTCTTGAATAGGGACCCATTCAAATTTTGAAATGTTTAGTTCTATTTAAAAAGGTTTTCCATTGGAATTTATGTGTTTATTCATCTTGATAAAGATTTAAAGGTTTATATTTGAATGCCTACTAACTAATATGAATGCATTTGTCATTTCTTTGTTCTTCAAGGTTCCACCGTGTGACTTGTTCAGACTAAAATATTAATATTATTTAGGATTTTTGTATATGTACAAGTTTTAATAGTATGAAAATTAATTAAAAATTTTCATAATTCCCATATTTTGATTTTCACCAATTATGTTTTTCACATATTTTTAGTCTTTAGAACTTTTGTCCACGAAGTCAGCATTTGGCATTTTTTATCCTTTGCATCTTTTTGCCTTTGCAAAAAGTGTTTGTCAGAACTTTTGTTTGAAAATTTTGTTCATAGAATGTGGTGTTCATAACTTTTTTTTGAATCTTTTGAATCTTCATAATGTTATTTACATATTTTATTGTGACTTTTCCTTCACATATTTTACACTTTGCAAGTTTTATTTGGAATTTCTACACTTTGTAAACTTTGTGTTTTAGATATTTTGTTTAGAAGTTATCCTTCAAAAATTATGTTTGTAAAAGGTTATATTCATATATCATGTCCACATTAGTTAGTATTCAAATATTTTATTTATAAATTATATTCACAAGTAGTATTTCAATGCAATATCTGAAACCTGACATCTAAAGGCAAATTACATGACATAGTCAGATTACGTGAAAGTAACAAAGAGATGACACTTGTCCAAGGATATACTATGTAATTTTTTTGAATGTAAATAAATAATATGTGGTATGCCTTCCAAATTTAAGTGACAAAGTTTTAATTAAATGAGTAAAACAAGCTTGGAGATGTTGGATATTAATGGCGTATGAACTAAATTAAATTCTTAGACTTGAAGCTATATCATAAAATTGGAAAGAGACATCATGCCTATTGATTAATAATAAAATCATGAGAAATTACACTCAAAATAGAATTTGAAGCCCTATTTATCTATGTTTCATTGTGAATTTCTTCCAAGAAGCCAACATACAGTTGAAATATTGTAAAAATCACATAATTGAATCAGGTAGTAATGGCCTCTTCAACCAAGGTTTTTAGGGGGTGTTTCCACCTTCCAAATTATCCATTAAAGAATATATAGAGTAAACCAACATTATTTTTTATTCAATTATGTTTTAAAATGAATATCCTAGTTATTCATCTCTTTGGGACATAGTTGAGGATGTAAAACCCATTTGCATGAAGAAGTCTTGACAGCCCCACAGTAACATCTAGTAGTAGACTTACTACCATTAAAATGTTAAAAATTACACTTTATGGTGGAAAATATTTAATTCATGACTTGAATCAAATTGTTTTGAGACCTATTATTCACTAAGAAGGTGAATTTGGAGGTGGATTACTATACCACCTAATCCATAAGATAGTCATTGCTTGTATCTTAGGAGATACCTTATAGAGTTATCTGAAGCTACCATTTATTGACACTACATTTGATGGACACTAGGTGGAGATGTATAAAAAATAAAACTACAATTGAAAATTCTATATGGAAATGGATCACTTCTAGAGAGGTTATTGCTCTCAAAGATAGGGATCTAGTGCCAGTTACCAAGTTCTATATGGGTATCCTCATTAAAATGCCATTATTGAATAGATTGTATAGTTACCCTAGCATCCACCATATTCATATTAAATGGGTATCATTATTGTATTTGATGATGAATTTTGAGTTGACCTTTGTACTAGGGGAGATGATTAGTGAAAGGCTTAAAGATTAGATGTTTAAGAAGGATAAAAGGCCTCAAGGTAACCACTTCTACATGATGTCCTATCTGCTATATGTTGTCATGGGCACCGTCTACCTACAAAATGGATCACTTCAGAGCCCATCCCTGGAATACATTAAAAATTATAAATGTGATTCATCTTATTTCCTCTACATATATGTGTACATGAGGAACATAGTCATAATTATCGATAACCTCTACCCTCAAATATGGAGGGAAATTCATGAAGAACCCTTGTTTAGAATATAAAAAAGCTTTAGTAATAAATTAGGGCTTAGAGGGGATTATTAGCTTTACCCTTAATCAATATTGATCATGGTCATGGTAAATAACATTGCTCCATTATGGATTCCCAAGTTTGTCCCAAATAAGTTGGCTGAGCAAGAAATTGCCTACCAAATGTGGTGGGGCATGCATGAATATTTGAAGAAAATTAAGAAAGGACTATTACATGGTTCCTCCTTGATGATTGGTCAGATGTGTTATACCATCAGGAAACACTTTGGAGAAGTTGAAAAGAATAAAGAGTATTATTCATTATATTCTCTACCATATAGAGATTGATATCCCCATGGCCTAATCTAGAAGCATATCCAAGGCCCTATAATCCCATACTAACATGAGACTTATGACCATGATATCATTTTTCATAATGCAAAATATGATGTTGAAGTTTTAGAGAGAGTGAAGGTAGTGGTTTTAATGAGGAGATTTTAAGGATTATTTAGAGAGAGCCTTCCATAAAAATTTTCAATGCACACATTAGGCTCCCTCATCTTGGTAGATGGTCATTTATAGACTACTAGACCTCCCAAAGTTCTTAGCAGCATCAAGACAAAGGAACCTCTTCCTAAACATGACCTATGGTAATGACAATAGTTAATCAAGATCATGGTGTGGAGGAGATCCTAGTGGTTTCAAGTCATATTAGGAAGGACCATCTCACATACCACCACTTATAATGAGGGTTGTGAATCAAGAGTAAGAGGTGAAAGAAATTCCAATTGTTGACAATAGTGTAAGAGGACAAGAAGAACTGATTTGTATTGATTCTTTAGATATAGAACATGAAGGCCTTCTTGTTTCCTCCTTAATTATAATTTACACAAGTGCATATGTGATTCATTCCTCCACTCAATAGACTTCCCCTTTGCCTAGTAAAACTACAATTGGTTATAAGAGAAATCCCAAAGTTCTTAGAACCCCTATGGATATAATTGTTGAACCTATACTACAATAGGAACTAATGGACCATGGACAAATTTCAATTAAGAGGGAAACTAGGGATGAAGAAGAGGATAAATAACAACATAAGGCCAAACTCTTAAACCTTAAGGGATTGAAAGTAAAATCACCACTTGAGGTTGAAAAGTCAGGTAAGGATATAACTCCTTTAATTATATCAATTCCTATTTTTATGTAGTCCCTTTGGTTTATATTATTTCTCCTACTTTTGTTGTTTCATTAGATCATATTGCTACTAGTCCTATTATTTCAAGTTGTTTTTAGTGTTGGGGTTTTTTATCAAGCCCCTATTATTTTTACTTCCACTATTATCACCCTAATAACCATTTCCAGTACCACTCCTAATACTAGGAATGTTAAATTCAATAAAACTAATGGATCTATGGAAAGTACCTAGTTACATGTCTCTTCTACCCAATTAGAATTGCTAATTCCTTCTTCCAATTCCACCTATTCCGCTTATATAAGTCTTATAAATAAATATAGAAAGAATAAACTTTCATATTTTGTTCATAAAATGACCCAATTTGGTGGTATAAAATGGTCCAAAATAATTTGGACATACCTACCAGACCCTGTGCAAGCATAGGCTTTAATGCAATCTTCAAGGAACCTTCTAGCTGAGACTACTACTCAGGACAATCAGCTAGTTGACTCTACCCAATTGGTGATTCCTTAGTGGGTAGATAATTTGGAGGCCAAAGATTCCCAAAGGCCTAATCTAACTATAAAATAGCTTCCCATGGTGAGTTTTATCTTTGATAAATCCACAAGGACCATCCAATGGATTAAAAAGAGGAAGATTGAGGATGACACTAGTAGAGGTTTAGTTATGGAAGAGAAATAAGATTTTTTATCTTTGTCTAAGAGAAATAAGAGGAGGCTAGGTGAGTCTCCTTAAAATGAATATTTCAAGTCCTACTTTAGGACTTAAAATTGGGATTTTATAAAACTCCTTAAGGGGAATGAAAAGGCTAGGCAAGAGCTTAAATAAGTTAGGGAACAACAATAAATTTTTCATCTCCCTAAATAAATTTGGATGTTATTATTTCAATGAGAGCTAAGCAATATCCTAATATTATTAAAATGAGAAAATTATTCAATTCTTCAAAAATATGATGAAAATAAATTGAATTTTCTTGTACTATATACAGCTAAAAAAGCTTATAGCTATTTAGATTTGATGACACCATTAAAAGTAGCTAATTCTCTCAACTTGGTGGTCATCCAAACATAGGAGATTCAAGATTGGAATTTCAAGTATATAAAATTTGATCCTAAAGTTTTTAGAGAATGAGAAATTAATCTTGAATATTCTAGATGAGTTAAAGCTCTCTCAAACAAGAAACTCTACAAGAAAGTTAATAAGTAGAGCTAATTTTTACCAATTACTTTAGCAAGCTTCTACCAACTTTAAGTAGAGGATTCAAGGCCTTACATTAGAGTAAATTGAATTAGATATAAAAAATTTAATGAATAAGGTTATAAAATAAGATATTTTTAGGTGGAGTTTAGGGCTACTAAATCTAAACATGCACACTTGTTGACATAATTTATTTGAGTACATAAGCCATCGCACTTAAACATGGACATCATTAGGCTATAACATGGAGCTAGTTACAAACACTAGTAGGATTTTGAGGAAAATAAAATGGCTATGTCCCCACCTTCTAGTTCCCAACCAACTACTCTAGTTCTTTCTATGACTTTGGCCTTCACATGCAACCATCAACTTCAGCTAAACATTAGTTTGTTGAGGTTAATTTTATATGTATATTATATGAAGAATTAACTAATTTACCAAAAGTCTATTTATATGTATCACATACATATAATATTTAAGACATTTTTTAAGCATGCACACATTGCATTGCCATGTAAAATTAATTCTATTTTTATAAATATAGCTATGATCAATTGTAATTGTACATGCATGATTTACATCAATTAGAACTCACATTCTAATTATTAACATGTAACTTTTAATTTGTATGGATTTGAGGGATGAGGTAACCCCTTCCCAATTCTATTTTATAATTGTAATCCTTTTATATTCAAGGGTTAAAAAAATTATCAATAAAGGAAGAAGTCTTATTTGATTATCATGAACTGTGTCTATACATTACCATTTCAATTCTATGTAATTAGCTATGTTTTATTTTCTTGGTTATTTTGATTCAGTAATTTGAAGTGTGCAAAAACTATGGATAATTTTTTTTATAATTATTATTGATGTATTCTATTTTAAATATATGAAATAACTATTGGATAATTAGCAAGTATCATTGATATCATGAAATTAGGTAGACTATTTCAATTCTCTAAGTGTGTATAAGTGTTTTCTTGATATATCCTTATATGTGTAAGTCATAGTTATATTTTAGACCTATCTGATCTAAGATATAAGTTGTTAAATAAGGGTGTGCAATAGTAACTCTAAATGGTAGTAACATTTAGTGAAGATCCTAGAGCTTCCTATATTATTTCTTCCTCATATTTTTTTGTTATGTCTTCATGTGAATTTGAAATAGATATTAGTTTCAAACATTAATATTAAAACACTTGTCCCCAAAGAGACCATCTAAAAAGTAATCCTTCTAAAGACCACAGAGCCTTCTTTTCTACTAGAGATTTCTCTTTGAAGTTTCTTTGATCAAGATCTACCCACTTTAGAATAATGTACATCTATCCAAATAAACTAGGTTTTAACTTTATTTTAGGTTTCACTCATCCACATATACACCCAATTAACAACCCATATGCTCAACCTACTATTCCACCACCTAGTTGTTTAACCCATAAATGTAACTCATTCCTTGGAGTGTAGTTCACCTCCATTGAGATCCTAAAATTTTATAAGTTACCTCATTCAATTTGGGGTGTGTATAAAACCCACATCAATAGAATAAAAAATTGGCACTAGAATGAGGGAGATTTGTGTGCTTTCCCTAGTAGAGGTTATCCCCTATGTTTCAATTGTACTAGAGACACCCAAGAGAGTAACCAGGTTTAGAACCCAAACTAGTCTTTTGGTTTCAACTAAGTTGATCCACTAGAGGCCTAGATTTGTACCAATTTTTCCCACCATATCTCATGTTATAACACCTTCCCCAGTGAGAAAACTCCAACCCATTAATCCTCATATGGATAAACCTTGGTTAGTTGGATCTTACATTGTATTCCCAGGAAATGTGCATGATTTACCAAGGAATTCACAAAAGTATCTACCTTATTTATTTCCTTATGGAGGAAGAACAATAGAAGAGCATATCAAATATTTCAAAGTTGATTTAAGATTAATGAATGTCACTGATGGAGATATTGCATTCAATATTTTACCTTTTACATTATAAGATGTTTCTTATGACTGGTTCCTCAATTTACAAGAGAGCTCAATCATTTCATGGAATTCATGTGAAATTAACTTTCTTTTTAAATTTGGATAAGTTATCAGTCTGAGTGTGGTATATCAATTTTTCACCATTATAAAGAGGGATACCAATGAGCAAATTCAAGATTTTAATGCAAGTTCTCTTAAGATGTACACTTGGCTAAGTGTTGCATATAAACCACCTACAACACTAGCACTCGAAATGTATAAGAATTCCTTGGATCTAATCACCACAATATTTTTATGAAGAGATGTTATTGTTAAGACTCTATCATTGGCCTATGAATAAGTGATCAACATTGATAGATAATTAAATTCATAGATACCAATTGCGCCTAGCATTAATTCTAGTTTCACAAATTTGAATCCAATTCCTAATGTGAATTGGAATGTTCTAGAATTCATCTAGAATCAGTTGAATGCACTACCTCTTATGTCATAACACACAACAAATCAAAATTATAACTTTTTGAAAAACTCAAAAAAAATGAATGGTCATCATTAGAACTAACATTTGATCCTATCCAATACTATAGTTGCCTAAGGTGTTAATTCTACCAAAGCAAGTTTGAATTCTATATAGAGAATGGTCCAAACTTTGAACAATGACTTCTTGGGCATATAGAGGAAGATGAGTAATGCTAATAGCCAAAATAATAATTATAATTTTGGGTTTTAAAGATATAAAAAACCTTTCAATAGGTATACCAGTAATGTAGAATAGCATCAGACTATTAAGTTTCTAAAAATCAACATAGTGGAGATAGTTATGCCCAATTGGTGTAGAGTTAACAATAAATCATAACATGGTGAACTTGAATTTTTTTAATTTTTTGTATCATTTGATATCTTCCAAATAAATATGGTGAATATATATTTGATGAAAAACCCACCAGAGTTCCCTCATGAGTATAATTCCTCAAGTATTGCCCTAGTTTATGAAACTCATGAGTTTCCTTTCCTAAGGAAAGATGATAATGTACCAAAATATCATTCTAATAAGGTGCATGAATTAAAATATAATTATAGAGGTAATTATAATCTAATATCCAAGAAACCATTCACAATGTCTAATCCTTTAAATAATATAACTATCCCACCAAATCTAAAGGTTGATAATATACCTCCCCCAAAATGGAATGATCATCCTCAAAACAAGGAAGAACAGATCAAAGGGGGATAAAACATTCTTGAAGATGTGAAGAAAATAAAATCAAACATCACTCTAAAAATGTGGAATGTCTATACATTATTATTTAGTTAATACTCTAATACAAGCTTGTATTATTTAGTTAATATTCATTATTATTTAGTTGATTATGGAGCTTTAGTTACTATGATTCCAACTTCATTTATCAAAATCTTGTATTGACTTCAAATCTATTTAATAAAATAAAGAGGTCTATTATGGGAAAGTCTGTTATAGATAAGATAAAGGTTGCCCATACAAATGTCATATACAAGAGTAACCCAGAAGTTCCTCCTTTATTATTAACTATCAGAGTATTTAGAAAGCACATTCATTATTATTTAGTTTATTCTATATATTTAGATACTATGATTCCAACTTCATTTATCAAAATCTTGTATTGACTTCAAATCCATCTAATAGGATGGTTTTACAACTAAAAAAATGGTGGTGCCCATGGTTGGATAATTGAATGATGTATGAATTCAAGTGGCATCTAAGCCACATGTGTATATGACTATTATATATTTATGGTGGATATCCTAGATGGATATGGACTACTATTGATTAGATACTAGTTGAAGATGCTAAATGAATATGTAACAATAGACTTCTCTCATATTTGGCTATCATGGAGAGGTGTTATAAACCATATTTGAATTGATTGAGAATTAAGAATGAAGCACCCCATCATGGAGTATGATATTAAGAATGAAGAGGTAAGTTATAAATCCCCAAATCTATGAATTTATACCTTTACCATGAAGTATGAGGTGTAAGAATTGGAAGTCCAAGGACCTTCCCAATTATGGACTCTTCATTTAAATAGAGCAAGATCTAAGCAAGTATTAGGCATGGGTGTTGAATTGGTTGAACCATATAGTAATAAGTACATTATAGCCTACAAGTTGAAATTACCTTGCATAAATAATATAGAAAAATATGAGGCATTGATTTTGGGACTATAATTTGCTCTCAAAAATATTGTCAAACAACTACTAATATATGGATATTCAGAGCTAGTAATGAATCAAGTTAGAAATAAATACTAGTGAAAATTGTCATATATGAAGAGGCACAATCATAGGTCCTAGGATTTAATCAAGGAATTTTAGGCATTCAATAACATATATGTTCTTAGAGAATAGAATTAGGTTGCTGACTCACTAGATGCTTTAGCTATCAATTTGGTGTCATTACAAGAATACAAGGTGTAGAGATTTTACATGGAGATCATACCTTATCCATATATTCCTAATAATGTGTAAAATTTTTAGGTATTTGATGATGACCAATATATTGTATAATTATTGACCAATTTAGGATAATTTGAATCTCAAATCATTGATGATAAAGAAATCAGTTATCTATGCCAGGATGAATTGAGAGGAGTTATTCAACTTAAATAAAATCATCTTCCTTTAGGGATGGTTTATTTGGAGAGAGTGTTTGACATAGACCCTAATGCTTAGAAGTTGAGGCAACCCAAAGTCAATGAATCTAAGTTCAATAAAAAGAACTTGGGAGATGAGAGTGATCCATGCTATGTCAATTTTGGTCTTAGCTACACTCAAGAATAAATACAAAGGGTGAAGGATTTACTCACCTAGTATAAATATGTCATTACATGGATGTATAAAGAATTAAAGGTTTTTAACCCAAGATTCATCACCCATAGAATCCTATTGAATCCAGACCATAATTTATTTACGCAAAGTCAAAAGGCTAGTTAATCCTATTCTAGAACTAAACATCTAGAAAGAAGTTGAGAAGTTGTTAAGTGCAAATATAGTGTTCCCTATTAGACATTCTACCTTGATTTCCAACTTAGTTCCAATTAGGACAAAGAATGGGAAAATCATATTATGTGTTGATTTTAGGAACCAGATCAAGGATTTTGAGAAAGATAACTACCCTTTACCTTCATTGGATGAGGTGATCTAGATAGTAAGTGGTTCTAGAATGATGTCTTTCTTAGATGATTTTTTAGGATATAACTAGGTGTTGGTTGAATTTTAAGACATAATGAAGACTGTATTTACCACAAATTGGGGTACTTGTACATATAAGAGGATGCTTTTTGGCCTAATTAACAAGGGAGATACCTTGTAGTGAACCATGGACCATGAATTTCAAGACATGATAGGTAAATATATAATCATTCACATGGATGGCTTTAGTATTTTCTCAAAGGATACAACTGATCATGTAGGCAATTGAAAATCAATCTTTAAAAGGTGCAAATTTTTTGACATCTTGTTAAACCCAAAAAGAGCATATTTAGTGTTACTGAGGGCAAGCTATTAGGAAAAATTATCACTAAAGAAGGAATCACAATTGACCTAGATAGAATTTAAGGGATTTCAAAGATTACATTCCTAAATAGTAAGAAGGAACTCAAGTCTTTCTCTAGAAAGATAAATTTTGTGAGGAAGTTTATCTCAGGTTTTTTAGAAATTATTAAACCTCTAAATGAAATGTTCAAGAAAGATGCTAAAGTGGAGTGGAAACCAAAGCCCTGAAAGTATTTTCAAGACATCAAGGATACCATATCTTAGGCTCTAGTGTTAATAATCCCATACTTTAATGAAGACATTTTATTATATTCATTTGCTTTAGAATACACAATTATTGTGGTGTTTACTCATAATAAGGAAGGAAGTGAGCATATTATTACATTCATGAGCACAAATTTAATGGAAGAAGAACTTAGGTACTCTATGATAGACAAGCATATTTTTGATCTGATCAAAATGGTAAAGAAATTCAAACATTACATCTTGAGAAATAAAACTATCTCTATTATGGTTGACCCTACTATTAAGTTCATTTTGCAATAGAATGAATTGGGAGAGCATAGAGGCAAACAGATGGAAAAATTGTAAGTGTTTGACTTAGAAATCAAGCCTACCAAAATTGTTAGAGGACAAGACATCATTCAACTTATAAATAAGCCTTACCCATGCATACCATTGAGGAGGTTTATCAAACCCAGTTATCTAAAGTAAATCGGTACATTGATATCATTAAATATTTACTCACATGTACTTTTTCCCTAAAACACAATAGAGAATAAAGGAGAGATTTGAGGCTCAAAGATGCTCACTACATGATCAAAAAAGGAATACTCTATATAAATAATTATGAAGGCATCTACTTGAGATGCATGTCATGAGAAGAAACTCAAGATATTTTGGAGGACCTACACTATAATATTAGCAATGGTCATCTATATGGAAATACCATAGCCCATAGGATCTTATGTATGGGCTAATATTGGCCAAGAGTCTTCAAAGATGCACATGTCCATGTAAGAACATGCCATGATTGCCAATTATTAACCAAGAGATAAGTACACATGATGATTTCACTGTAGTCTATTAGTGAAGGAAAATTATTCACTTAGTGAGGCTTAGATTTCATTAGTGTCATCAACCTGAATTCCTTGTTTGGCCATTAATTTTTTATAACATCCATAAATTATTACACTAGATGGACCAAATCAATGGCTAAAAAACATTCTAGAGCATAGGATATAATCATTTTTCCAGAAGAAAATATCACAGCTAGGTTTAGTACCCCTATTTCATTAGATTTTGATAATGGGCCAACATTCCAATCAGCTAAATTCATGGAATGGGACCACTATAATCTAATCAGCATTATGTCATCTTCCAACCATTACCTATAAGTAAATGGATTGGTTGATTCTATAAATAATAAATTAATTGATGCCATTAAAAAATTATCCATAAACAATCCCAAAGAATTATATCATTTACTAAAGTATGCATTATGGGTAGACTGAATAAGATTCTAGTAGCCACTCAAAGCTTGACCTTACGTACTAGTGTATGGATGGTGACCAGTATTCCCAATCATGTTCAAATTTAAAACATATTAATTTATGTATGAGTGCATGGAACCAAATGATAAAGAGGAGTCCCATTTATTGGATATAATAGAAATGGAGGATTTGAGAAATGAAGCATTGCTTAATTTTAGTAAACATCATGACTTGGTCAAAAGATGGATTGAAAAAAGAGTAAAGTTAAAAGCATTCATAATATATGACTTGGTGCTTCTATGGGACAAATTCCATGAAAATAAGGACATCATGACAAGTTTATCCCCTTGTAGACTAGACTTTACCACATATTAGAGATCTTGGGTAATAATGCTTTTTGTTTGAGTGAAATCTAAGATAATGGATTGACATGTCTAGTTAATGGGTAGTTTTTGAAGCACTACTTCATGGATGTACCATCTGGATATGTCCCTAAATGACCACAAGTGTGAGGTAGAGGTAAGACTAGGTTAGATTTATTATTTTCATAGTTTATTTTCTTCTTTTTTTCATCTTCTTTATAGATCATCTTTTCTTGTTTTCTAAATTTGTCTTTCTTTACTTTAGTTCCCTGATTTATAGAATAGTTGTCTTTATTTTTCATGACAATTTGATTCACTTCTCCATGTATAACGAAGAAATTATCCAATCCAATAGACATCTTATCCATGTTTGGGTTAAATGTTAAACCTATGAGATGGTTTCCAAAGGAATAAAAACATTGGAAAGTACATAGAATAAAAAACACACAAACTAGATTTGTTTATAGGTTTTACACCCTTGCATTTGAGACTTTTAGAATTTAGGTATGCAACAAATAGTTTAATTATGGTTATATCATGATTGAATACTTATTTTAGGTATGTAAAATTTGTTCTCAATTCTCCATAAAATTTTATAAAGTTTTCTAATCTATTTGGATCAAATACACTTCCAATGTTAATACTTTTTAAAGTTAGTAACCATTGATATAGATATAACTAGTAGGGACATTCTAATAAATCAAGTTTTCTTTTTTTGCATACACTAGCTCATAGTGGTTCTTGCCTTCTTATTCTACCCTTATTATTAAAAAAAGGGGGGACCAATGTATCCAAAAGAGTGATAAATAAACCTAAAGTAAATCCAAAGGTGATAAAAGACTCATCAGGAAAGAATATGAGGGGAGGAAAGTAAGAGGAACTAAATGTATCTCTATCAGGGCTATAAATAGTTGGTTGGTAGCAGAGCAAAGTTTGAGTATACCTAGCTTTAATATGATTTAAATAAATCATAATGCAACTTAAAATTTATTCTTAAGTTTTTTCTAAATCCCTCAAGCAAGGGTAAAATAAAATCACTTCATCACATGCAAATTTAGGGTATGAAAAATACTAGTATGTTGTAAGAAGTCACTTGAAGCCTCTTTCATGTTTTTAATTCAATTATTATATGGTTCATATTAAATTTGTGGTTACTGACCAAATATTATGGGTTATTGAATACTTGGGAGTATCACCATTTGTTTTATTCAACACACCCCCACTCTTTTATTTTCCTGAAGAGGGGCCCATTAGAAGTTTGAAAGGTCAAGTGTTATTTAAAAGGTTTTTCCATTGGCATTTATGTATGTATTAAACAAGTTCAAGATTTAAAAGTTTTTATATGAATGATTATTGACTAACATAATGCATTTTTCATTTCTTTTTTATTCAAGTTTCCATTATGTGATTTATTTAGGCTAACCTATTAATATTCTTTGAGAGTTTTGAATATGTATAAGTTTTGAAGTATTCATATTAATTGAAAATTTTTGTATTTCATGTATTTTTATTTTTTCTAGTTTTGTTTTTCACATGTTTTTGGTATTCAAAACTTTTGTTCACAAAGGCAGCTTCCAACATTTTTGATCCTTCAAATATTTTTGCCTGTACAAAAAGTGTTTGTTAGAACTTTTGTTTGTAAGTTTTGTTCTAAGAATATGGTATTCACAACTTTTTTTTGGAGCTTGTGCATCTTTAGAATATTGTTTTAAATTTTGTTACAACTTTACCTTCACATATTTTACACTTCGTAAGTTTTGTTTAAAATTTATGCACTTCACAAACTTTGTGTTTCATAATTTTGTTCAAAATTTGTGTTTTGAAATTTGTGTTCACAAAATGTTTTCTTCACAGGTTATGCCCACATGAATTAATATTTGGAGAATTTATTCAAAAATTACATTTTTTAGTAGTGTTTTAATGTAATACCTAACACCTAATATCTAAATGCAAGCTACATGGAATAGTTGGTATTATGTAAAAGTAACAATGAGATGACACTTATCCAAGGCTATAGGGTGGCATTTTTCCAAACATATATAAAACCTACATGGCATACCCACTAAAGTGAGGAGATAAAGTGTGAATTAAATAACTAAAATAAGATTGGAGACATTGGAAATTAATGTCACATGAATTGAATTAAAGTATTAGACATTAAGCTATATCATATAAATATAAAGAGACGTCATGCCTATTGATTGCTAAAAAAATCGCAAGAACTTGCACTCCAAATAGAACTTAAATCCCTAGCTATCTATGTTATAATGTGAATTTCTTTAAGAAAGCAAACTATAATTGAATTATAATGAAAATCATGTAATTAAACTATGTATCAATGGCCCCTTCATCCAAGGCATTCAAGGTGTGCTACCACCTTCCAAATTCTCCATCAATGACTTTATAGATTACACTAACACTATTTTTGATTTGGATATATTTAAAAATGAGTATGTTAATTATTAAAATATTTGGGATTTAATCAAGGATGTAAATACCCATTCACATGAATAATTCATGAGATCCCCATATTAGCAACTAATTGTGGACCTAATACCATTGAAATGTCAATAACTACACTTTATAGTGGTGAATCATGAGGTCATTCCTTTCATTAAATTATTAAAAGACCAATTATTCATTGAGAAGTTAAATGGGGGTGTATTCCTATACCACCTAAGCTATAAGACATTCATTACTTATATCTCAAGAGATGCCTTCTAGAGGTATATTTATAGCTACCAAATATTGATGTTATATTTGACAGACACCAAGTGGAGATGTGGAAAAATAAAATCATGATTAAAAATGTTATATGAAAATGGATCACTCCTAGAGAGGTTATCACTCTTAAATCTAGGGAGACAAAGCCTATTACCAAGTTCAATATGGGTATCTACATTGGAATGGCATTAATGAACATATTATATGGTCATCTTAGCATCCACTATCTTCATCTAGAATGGGTACCAATAATAGATTTGGTGATGAGTTTTGAGTTGACCTTAATGTTAGGGTAGATAATCAGTGTAAGGATTAAATATCACACGTTCAAGAAGGATAAAATGCCCCCGAATGACTATTTTTATATGAAAAAATAGATCACTCTAGATTCCAACCTTAGACTACGTTAAAAATTAGGTATGTAATTTGTTTTCATTCCTCTACATCTATGTGCACATGAGGAACATAATCATAATTACTGAGAACAACTAACCTCAAATATGGAGGGAAATTTATGAATAACCCCTGGTCAAAATATTATAGAGCATTAACAAGACATTAAGGCTTATGGGGGATTATTGGATTTACCCTAAATACATAGTGATCATGGTAATGAGAAATAATGTTACTCTATTATGGCTTCCAAAGTTTGTCCCTGACAAGTTAGCTGAGCAATAAATTTCCTACCAATGGTGGTAGAGTGTGGATGAATAATTGAATAAAAAGAAGAAAGGACTATTTCATGGTTCCTCCTTGATGATTGGTTAGATATGTTATACATCAAAAAACACTTTAGAGAAGTTTTCAAGAATAGAGAGTATTATTCATTAGATTCTTTACTGCATAGATATTGTGATCCCCATGGCCTAATTTATAAGCACATCCAAGGCCTTGGCATCCCATACCAACATGAGCCTTATGAACATGATTTCATTTTTTCTAAATGTAAAATATGATGCTAAATTTTTAGAGAGAGTATAGGTGATTGGTTTGAATGAGGATATTTTAAGGATTATTTAGAGAGATCCTTCTATAAAAATTATCGATGCACACACTAGGATCCCCCTAAGAAATGATCAACTTTAAAACTATTGGACCTCCCATAGTTCCCAATAGCCTCAATACTAAGTACCCTCTTCCTAGCCACAACCTATGGTGATGAAAGAAATCAAACAAGATTCTGATATGGAGGATACCCCAGTGGTTTCAAGTTCATATTAGGAAGGACCATCTCACACGCCACCACTTGCATGCGGGATATGAAGCAAGAGAAAGAGGTGGAAGAAATTATAGCTATTATTAGTGGTATAGGTAGATAAGAGGAATAAATTTTCATTAATTATTCAAATACAAAAGAGGAAGGCCTTTTTGTTAACTCCTCAAATCTAATTACCACAAGTTTATATCTGACTCCTTCTTCTAGTCAATAGACTTCCCCTTGCCTGGTAAGACTATAATTTGTTATAATAAAAATCCCAGAGTTCTTGGAACCCCTATGAATATAACTATTGAAGATCCACTATAAGGACCAATGTACCATGGATAGATATCCATCAAGAGGGAACCTGAGGATAAATAACTATAGAAGGCCAAAGTCTTAAGCCTTTAGGGATTGAAAGGAAAATTACCAATTGAGGGTGATAATTTAGGTAAGGATACCACTCTTTTAATTAACTCAATTCCTATTTTGTCAATATTCCCTTTGGTTTTTATTTTTTTTTTCCTACTTATATTATTTCATTAGGTCCTATTATTTTTAGTCATGTTGTTTCTATAGTTTTAATTATCTCTAGTGTTGGGTTTGTTTCTCAAGCCCCTATTATTTCTACTTCCACTATTGTCACCTCAATCACAATTACTCCTACCACTCCTAATCCTAATAATTTTAAATAAAATAGAAAGAGCTATGGCAAGTGCCCAGTTACATGTCTCTTCCACCCAATTAGGATTTTCAATGCCTTCTTCTAGTTTCACCAAGTCCATTTCTATTGTCCCAAAATATAAATATAGAAAGAAGAAGCATGTATATAGTGATCATCTAATGCCATAATTTGGTGGTATATATTGGTCCAAAATCATTTGGTCATCCCTACCAAACCCCTTGCAAGCACATGATTTAATTTAATATTTAAGGGACCTTTTGGTTGAGACTACAACTTAAGACACTTAGCTAGCTAAATATAATCAATTATGATTATTTAGTGGGAAGTTGATTTGGAGGCCTAAGCTTCCCACAGGCCTAATATATCTATAGTAGATCTTCCCATGGTGATTTATATCTTTGACAAATCCACATGGACCATCCAATGGGTTAAAAATAGGAAGATTCAGGATGACAATGGTATAGGTTTAGTTCTAGAGGAGAGACGTGATGTTTTTTCTTTGTCAAAGATAAATAAAAATAAGTTGGGTAATTCTCCTTAAAATGAATATTTCAAGTCCTAATTCATGACTCAAACTGAGTCTTTGATATAAATCCATGAGGGGACTTAAATAGGCTAGGTGAGAGATGAAGTAAGAGCTCAAACATGTTAAGAAATAACTATATATTCTTCATGTCCCTTTAAAAATTAAAAATGATGTTTAGAGTGAATCCATTTGATTGTACAAAATTTTAGATGATATTAGTTCAATGATATCTGAGATAGTTGCTCATGTTATTGAAATAAGTAAATTGTTTAATTATTTAAAAGATGGAAAAAATAAATTGAATTTTCTTGTATTATATATAACTAATAATGCTTATATCCATTTGGATTTGATGACACCATTAGATGTAGATAATGCTCTTAATTTGGTGTTCATATAGACACAAGATTTTTGGGAATGGGTTTCAAGTATAGAACTTATGATCCCAAAGTTTTAAGAGCATGAGAAGTTAATATTTCATATTCTAGTTGAATTAAAACTCTCTCAAATAAGGGACTCTATAGGAAAGTTGGAAGTAGAGACAATTTTGACCATTTAATTCAGTAGGCTTCTACCAAATTTGAGCATAGGCTCCAAGTGATTACATTAGAGGAAATCAAATCAAAACTTAGTTTTTTAAGGAATAAGGTTATAAAATTAGATATTTTTTGGGTGGATTTTAGGGCCACTAAAGATAAACATGCATCTTTGTTAGTGCAAGTCATTAGAGTACGCAAACCATCTCTCCTAAACATGGACATCATCAAGCTGCAACATAGAGCTAGTTATAAACACTACCAAGAGTTAGAGGTAAATAAAATGTCTATGGCCCTGCCATCCAATTCCCAACCAACTACTTCAATTTTTTTTTGCTACTTTGGCCTTGACCATACAACCATCAACTTTAGTTAAACCTTAGTTTTTTTTAGGTTAATTTCATATTTATATTTCATGAAGAATTAATTGATGTAACTAAAGTATATTTATATTTAATTTAATAGTTAATATCTTTTGTAATCATACACATATTGTGTTGCCTTGTAAAATCAAATCTATTTTTGTAAATATAATTATGATCAACTATAATTATACATATGGACTTTGCATCAATTAGAACTCACGTTCTAATTATTAACATGTAACTTTGATTTTTTTATGGATTTGAGGGATGAAACCCTCCCCAAATCTATTTTATACTTGTAATCCTTTTAAATTCAAGGGTTAAATTTTTTTTATCAATATAAGAAGTCTTATTTGATTGTCATGAACTATGTTGATGTTTTTCCATTCCAATTCTATGTAATTAGTTATGTTTTATTTTATTGGTTATTTTTATTTAGTAATTAGAAGTTTGTATAAGCTACAGATAATTCTTTTTTGTTATTATTGATATATGCTAGTTAAAATTTGTGTAATAAACATTGGATAATTAACAAGTATTATTGATATCATGTAATTAAGTAGACTGTTTCAATTATCTAATTATGCATAAGTGTTTTACTAATATAACCTTATAGGTGTAAGCATAGATGGATTAGATACCTCTCTAATCCTATCTATAATATTTTGAATAAGGGTGTGCAACAACAAATCTAAATAGTATAAAAATTTATTTCAGATCCTAGATTTTAATATATCAGTTCTTCCTTAGATTCTCTTTTTGGGTTTGTATGTGAGTGTAAAACAACTATTAGCTAAAAATATTGGTATCAAAACATGTGTCCCTGAAGAGACCAGCTAAAAATTAATCCTTATAAAGACCACAAATATTTCTTATCTACCATACCTTTCTCTTCAAATTTATTTAATCAATATCTACCCAGTTTAAAATAAGGTACATCCATCCAACTCAACTAGGTTTTAACTTTCTTCTAGGTTTTACTAATCCACACATACACCTGATTAATAGCCTGCATGATTAGCCTGTTATTCCACCACACAATTATTTAACCCATACTTGAAACTCATACCCTAGAGTGGAGTTCACCTGCATTGAGATACTAAAATGCTAGAGGTTACTTAATTCAATATGGGGTGTGCATAAAACCCACATTAACAGATCCCAATGATGAAAATGCTATCAATATGAACTATATGGGGGAGAAGTTTATTATATTACCCAAATAAAAGATATAAAAACTTCCCAAATTTTCATATTACCTAGGATTATTACCCATATCATTTTACATAACTTGGGCATACGTTAATAATCCCCAAAAATATAAAAACATAAATTAATCCTTCCACCACTATCCCAAATGTTTCTACTCAAACACCACATTTGAGTACTCATTCACTCTCTATTGATATAGATTCTAGTCCTCACTTATACAAAAATTATCCTCAATCCAAATTACCTAAAGTGAAAAGTCAACTTATTTCTTTGACTTCTTCACCACCTAAAAAATCTTCTACATAACCCCAACCATAACACGTAAAAAAATACCTAATTCAAATTAATCAAATACACTTGGCACAACCACATTGGTTAAGTCTTAGTTAAATAACTATTCTCAAATTTAATTTAAATGCACTAAACACTTCTTTCAATAGAGTTAATTAAACATTATAAACCTCTACTTGACATAACTCTAATGAGATATGATGAATGGGATCCTATAACAAAAATTTATCATCTCCCATATCAAATAATTTTTAGCAAAATCATGAGGACTTCTTTGCATCATCATAATAATTTAATGCAACTTTTATTTGAAATGAACATCCCTCAACCTCAAATTATGGGGCATGAAGCCAATTTATTTGGGTTTGATGCTTGCATTCTTCAATAATGTGAATAAATGTCTATACACATTGATGAAACCATAAATACTTCCCTCTCATTTGAATTTCGTATTTCTTAAATGATTCCTAATGAAATATTGCTTTGAGTGGGTGATCCTCCATTATTTATTAGTGTACAAATTGGTTATATATAAGTTGAGTGTGCTTTGATAGATGAATGCTCTGACACTGGTGTCATCTCCCTTTATTTTATTAAAACATTGGGATACTCTGAATACAATCTTAAATCTATCCAAAGTACATGTCAAGGCTATGATTGAAGATAAATGCCTCCTATAGGATGTGTTTGGCTTCCTATCATGGATATTCCTATCACTATTCAAATTAAAGTCATGATATTCAACTTTATATTATCGTATAACATTAAAATTACTTGACCTTAGACATATTGCATGAGATTTATCACATCATTAGCCTTCTAATGTGTTCAATTTAATCATAATGGTGTTATTTACAAAATTCAAGGAGACATAAATCCTTAGAATTTTGAACAATTCTAGTAATGTGGTGTTTTCAAAATACCCACCCTTGAACCTTTACCTAACATTCATGAATCTCAACAATTTAAATACTCTTCCAACTCTAATAGAATCTATAAATGCCACCCCAAAGTTATGGGTAGTATATTTCCTAACCTATTAGATTCAAACCATGATGAACTAGATGAGACTAGTTTGAAAATTATAAATTATGATCTCTCTTCACACATAATTTCTTAATTGCCTTCTTATTTATAACCTTGGTCTCAACACAAAAACAATTGATGAAATTTCCATTACTCTAACCAAGACTAAAAAATCTATTCACCATGCTTTTTCAATTGATAATATCATGGATGCTTGCATTATTTATCTTCATACTCTTGATTATGATGAAGGCTACTCATTAGATGATCCCTTAGTTGGTTTTTTTCAATATAAAAATGTATAAATACTTAGATATCATTCTTATTTACAACATTCCTCTCATAGTATTAATTATACTAATTTAGTTCCTTCAAACCTATAAATTTAAATAGAAGGGTTGTCACTATATTTATCTATCTATCTATAGGGTACCCCTCCATAGTCTATTTCTTTTAGTATGGTATATATTTTATTGGCTCCCCCTCCCCCTCCCCATTCCCCACCTCTATATATATGGTATATAGAATATTTAGATTAGATAAGGGGATGACTAGGGAGAGTATCCCTCCTTGAGTTCAATTTCTCTTGACCTAACACCATATCTTATTCATTTTATGTTAATAAGTCAGATATGGATCACACACACCTTTTCTCACCCAGTCAATATTGAGCCTCTTTAGAGCATGCTTCTTGATCATGCCATGACAACCATATCAATTCATCAAGTTTTCTAATCCTTAGGTCTTACTCCCTCTTCAGATGGTGGATATATTAAACTAATCTACACTATATGCATCCATCATAATTTATAATCCTAACATAAATATTATTTTGAGTTATACTACTAATGGTTATGGAATATTACCTTGTCTAAGCTTGATCCTCTACCTACATGATGGGTATATGATCCATATTTTGAGTTCCATAATGTTGATGGTCATTGGGCCAGGGATTATTATGCACATAAAATATTCTTCGCATAAAAATAGGCATTTAGTTATACTCTTCCTATAGAGAATAAACCTCCATAGTCATTTACTCCTAGACATACTTGTAATTTTCATGGTACAATCACAAATACTTCTACACACTATCAATAGATTTAGAAATATATTGATGTGATTCATCTATAGAAGGCACAATCTATTGATAAAATTCTACCTCCTAAAACTCTTATAAAGTATATTAAAAAATAAGGGGAGGATTATTTACTTTGGCATCAATGTACTACACATCATATAGATAGGTGTAGAGTCTTACAGTAGCACTTATGTGCTTTTCCATGTCTTACACTCTCACCTTATTAGTAACATGCCTAGGATCATTCATAAGTGAAGAGTAATACTTCCTTATTCCCTTTATAAACCTATAAAATAAATACTTACAATCATTTTATATCACTAGTTATTTTCATTGATTACCCTTCACAATAGATGCCACATACACATTCTTATTATTTTAACATACCTTAATTCTCCATTGAGATAGTGTGATGATAATTCCTTGCACATGTTTCAGTGAAGATAGATGAGACCATGGTCAAGGAAAGATTCTAGTTACATTAGGATTTATCAAATGTCATTTATAATGTGTCATGAGATCTATTAGTATTTTAAAACACATTATTTTTTTATAACATATTATGCTTCATATTTTGACTTGATTAAAGTTTTACATTTGTAATTCAATATAGAATTTTTGATGCTCTATTTATCATTCATTTATTTTACACACACACACACACACACACACACACACACACACACACACACACACACACACACACACACACACACACACACATAACTAATCTTACATTCATGGTTTTTGCTTTACAAATCTATAATCCTTCTACATTTTATTTTCATGATTTAATTACAACTCTTTATATAATTTGTAAACACTTGTTTCCCCCATATTTTGGGATGATAGTTTCTTACATGGATGTTTATTTTAGATCACTTGTTAAATAGTATATTTATTTATGTGACATGGATTTTAGACCACACTCTACACTATCCTATTCTCTATATGATCAACTACATGGATCTCTCATGATCCTCATTTCCCCCTACATATCCCTAATATTAATCACACATACAATTAGTGTTGATATTACATATTTATTTGTTGGAATGTTTAAGCATTTTTAAATTTGACATAATCTTTAAGTACTCCTCTCTTATAACCAAAGTATAAGATTTTTTGTGTTATACATATATATCACTCATGTTTGGTTCTTCTGAATCCATATAGAGGAGGATTAAAAAAAGCCATAAAAGTTTTAATTTTAGAGGGTTTATGGTTTAGGTTTTAGTAAATGATCAAGAGGCAAAAACAAATACTCAAAAGTCAAAATCACAACCAAAAGACATGATACTTATTTGGCACATCTCATATTTTGGTCAAATCTCAAACACCATAGTTGGTCTCATAATAGATCTGAGGTTTATTTGGGAGTGGTAGGATAGTAGACTAGAATATGAGGTCTTATTATCACATTTAATGACTACTTTCTCATACAAGTACCCAATATTCATAGTATACTGATGACTCTATAATGGGTCCTAAGGAATGGGAAACACATTGTGGGGAGGTAAGCTCATTTTAATTTTTATATAAATAACCTTAAATATATGATTAGTACTTCATTTATCAACCAACTATTTTGCATCTACTAGTAAGAACGTCTTAGTTTGTTATCTAACCAAAATCTTAAGCACTTGTACACTTGTTTAGTATGTCTCATTTACATTAAGTAATTATACAACACCTATGTATATTATTTTCATTTCATGTATTCATAATATAATTCATAAACAAGTCCCCTTGATGAATATCACTTCCTAGCTAATCATACCTCTTTGGTTCCCCTTTTGAGAATTTTAATGTAATACCTTGGATAGTGTAGACACCCAATTTTGGCCACAACTAGATTTCAACCAAACTTCAGATTGATTCTTACCAACCATTATAAATTAATCTTAGGAGTCATTGAACGTCCCAATTTTAGTTGTGCATCATTTATCAATGCTCAAAATTGTGTTGAGGCATTCATATTTGGGATATTAGTCTATATACAAAAATAACCTCTCATAGATTCACCCCCAATCACCTTATGACATAGCAAATTTCCATTTGGCTTATAGACTCATTGAGTAAGGCACTTAATCAAATCTTAAAAGAGCAAAAAGGCTAATCAAAATCAATCAATTAATTAAGCAATATTAAATGTTTAGTTGAAGTATCTATTTATAATTAATGAATATCTAAAAATGGAAATTCTAAAAATAAAAATATCAATCCTTTCATCATTACCTTTATGAGTTGTCAAAATATGTCAAAATATGTCAAAATATCCTAAAATATCTAATTTTAGAACTATGACTAGTAATTGAAAGTCATAATTGCATGACAAATTTTAACTCAACTAGAGTTAGTGTCAATTCAACCTTAACTCACCTTGGGTGAGAGTTAATTCTTAAGGCTATAAATACAAGGCCATACCCATTGATGTTTTATCTATCTTGATGTAATGTTATAATGCACAACTAGATGCAAAGAATCCTGGCATGTAATATTACCATTCCAAATTCATGAGCAGATAGGGAAACCAAGGTGACAAGGACAAGTGAATCCAATAAATCTCTATTGATGAAGATTTCCTGATGCAAAAGCTAAGAAAGCCAATTATAAAGGACATTTGGAGCTCTAAGGAAGGTAGAATAAAGTTTTATTTTATGTTTTAGTTGTGTTTCATATGAATGCTTGTTACCTATATTCTCCCTAGTGTCTAGGCTAGAGGTGTTAGTGTTTGGTGTGTTTATTTGGATTTGATTTTATCTTACTAACCCAATATTAATATCATCTCTTGGATCTTTTATTTACATAATGGCACACCTGATGGGACTTGATTTCACACCCCACATTTGCATCTTCCACCCTCAATTATTCTCTTCCCTTTTCTTTCATTAAAAAAATACAAAAAAATTGAATGTTAAAATAGTTTTAATTTTTAATCCGTTTACTATTTTTTATGATTTTTTGACAGGTTGTTCTTACTAGTTTCAGCCTAATTTTCTCAAATTTTCATTGGAATCTAATTTTTAGTTTAGAAGTTATGACTCTTTTAGTAATTGTCTATTTTTTTTGAATAAATGATCATTGAAACAATTATATTTTTCAATCCAAATTTTTTTTGTTGTTTATTTTTTTTATAGACGATGCACATTTATGTTATATAAATTATTTATAGATTTCATCAAAAGTTAACTTATATTTTTTTAGATATCAATATTTTACTATCCCTTTTATTTGTTAATTATTGTTTTAGTTGTTTTCTAATTTTGTTTTAAGTTTTCAAGCTTTATATAGCTTGAAAACTTAAAACAAAATTAGAAAACAACTAAAACAATAATTAACAAATAAAAGGGATATTTAGATATCAATATTTTACTATCCCTTTTATTTGTAAATTATTTTTTTAGTTGTTTTCTAATTTTGTTTTAAGTTTTCAAGCTTTATATATATATATATATATATATATATATATATATATATATATATATATATATATATATATATATATTCTAACTTGCAGGTATTTGGTATTTGGGAACTTTTTAATATTTTGATTTTTCAATATTTCCCAAAAATGAACAAACAAACTATATATATTTATAGAAAACCCCCTAACACTTTTTACAAGACCCAAAGACCAAGAAAAGATGATTTTAATCAATCTAAAGTTTCAAAACTCACATTTGAATTTTATGTTTTAAAAATATTTTGCTTAAGTCATTTTCATCTTTCAAGGTTTTCACACAATGCCAAGGGGCTTAAATTCATGACATATTTCATTTGGTAATATAAAAATGAACTCTCACTTTAGTTAAATACTTATAAGATTTTTTATTTTTATGTTTGTTGATTGAAATTTTGTTTAGAAAAATAACTATCACATGTATGCTCTCCCCCTATCCTCTTTAGGGAACTTAGGTGATAAAAAATGTTCACTCTTTGTATTTATCACTTCTATCCAAAATCATGTAAGGAAAGTTTCTAAAGAACTCCATAAAATCCAAATGATTTGGGTGACCCTTAAATGTCCCTAAATTCCTTCCACTTTCTTTATTTCATGCATTTTATCTTGTGGGTGGGATCTTGATTCTCCCTCACAAGTTCCTTAGGGGTGAATTAAGCTAGGGCTTTATCTTCGAACATCATACCAACCTCAATCTATAGTGGGGGATATAAATTGAGGGTGACCCATTGGGATCTTATTTGAGTGATTAAATAAGTTCCATTAGTGGTACTTGGCCTTGGACTATAGGGGTAACTTGGACATCGCACTACACTAAGAAATTTATGGATGTAGTGGTTATGAAAAGGGTAAGACATTTTCATAACAAATCAGTTAATGTAGATCCAAATGAAATGATTACATCTCTAGTGTTAACCACACTTAAGACCATCTATATGCATGAAACCTATAGTTTTAGATAACCCCACTTACTATTGACATATTGTTGATGCAAGGCAAGTAGCTTGAAGTTACATGTCACCATACAAACTATTGAGAGAAGGGGCCTAAAAACACTAATTTTCATAAACTTTAAATTTTTGGATTAACCATTTAAAATCCTCTCAAAATCAATTATATAGATAGAATTTGACAATACAATGCAATCTTGTGAGTTGTAGGATTTAGGACATTACACTTAGGTGTTTTTGTCATTTTATCTTTTTACTTACATGGCTTTGATTCATAACTATTTATTTATCATACCATATCAAAATGAGTCTTGTTATACATCACTCTTATGTTTTAAGAGACATTATTCCATCCATTTGACACTATACCTTGTCTTAGTCATTGTCAAACTTTTATATGTGTCACTTGATTGAAAAGGGTGTCGTTATGTTGCCCAATTCATTTCAAATCATGTACCTTTGAGTCATAAAAAAAATTATTTGATATATCTTTAGAGCATGATAACATCATTACACTTATCAAATCATATAAAATATGTATTTCCTTATATCCAAAATTCTAATTACATTTTCAAATACCACGTATGCCTTTTGGGTCTATACCTAGTACCATCATATTGTTCATTCTTATATAGCTTGTTATTTTTTGAAAATCCTAGTCTTCTAAATCAAGTTTTAAATTAGCCTTAACAAGTTCAAATTCAAACATTTATTGGTTTATACCTATGCCTTTCATAACTTTGGCTTATATGTTCATCCTTCACTTTTGGGTTATGTAACATAGGTTAATTTCTTTCTCCATTTGAAGACTATTGTTTTTCCTAGATTTGGGGAAGTGGTCTATCTTCCATATGCCTAAATTTTCATGTCTTTTTCTAAATTATCAAGTATGTGTCTAAATTTGAATGCCTAGTTTGTGTTAAAGTGTTTCAAATTTGTTAGATTAAATCTCTAGCCTTTTAAACCTTGTTTTGTTTAAAGTTTAGATTTTGTGCCTTTTCCAAAAGACCTATCAATATTTGTTTTGAGCCTAGATTTTTTGCCTTATTTTCCAAAATACCTAGTAACCTTTATTTATTTATACCTAGATTAGATTTTTTTGAAACACTTTTTACCTAAGCTTGGCATTCTGATTTTTATGCATCCACTTAACCCTTTTGTGTAAGATATTTGACATTTGACATTAGACTGTTTTAGAAAAAGTTTTATCACTAACCATTTTGGGGATACAACTCCATCCTTAGACCAAGTTAGACCATGTTCTAACTATTTGTCCTTTAGACATTATTTTTCAAAGTTTGTATAACTTTTATGAAATATTCATCACTGATTTAGATATGTCTCATTACACTCATATTAAATCCATGTATAATCAAAATTATGATAACATGGTTGTAAAATATGAATTTTTTCAAGACCCCTATGATGATGTAGTTTGTGAAATGGATCCTTATCCTCCTTACAATACTCAATCTAGATAATAAATCTAATATCCTCAAGCACAATATTTGATGATACCTTCTTTGGGCCAATTAACACACCAAGTTCTCCTTTCAATGCTAATGGTACCCAATCCCATACCTATATCATTAACCATCCTTTGGCTTGCATGAGTAACCAAGTTCCAAACATCCAAGGATTACTATTATAGGACCTCATCCTTTGGTTTATGTGAGCAACCAAACTTTATGGTGCCCTATCATTACCATTATAGGACCTCTTCCTTTATATTGTGTGAGAAACCAAGATTCATAATACCCTACCATTACCATTCTAAGACCCCATACTTTGGATTTTAAAATAAACAAATTTTCATAATGCATTGTCATTACCATTCCAAGACCTCATCCTTTAGCTTATGTAAGTAACCAAGCTTTGTAATACCCTACCATTACCATTCCAAGATCTATTCCTTTAACTTATGCTAGTAAACAAGATTCATAATGCCCTAAACACCTCCTCCCATACTTGGGGAAATCAACAAAGATCTAAACAATATAATTTTTTTTTATAGGCCCTTCCAAGTATGGTATATTGTTATATCAACAAAGTTGTGTAATCATGACTAGATGAGTCACAATTACCATCCTAGATCAGAAACCAATCTTTGTTAAGCCCATCTTAGATGAGCCTATTTACAAAGAGATCACTACCAAACCACTAGATGATATTAATTTATTTCCAACCATACCCCACTTCAAAAATCCCATTCTAGTCTTTGAGCCATAATAGATCCAAGCAGTACCTTTCCAAAAGACTAGGATGTGTTCAAAATTGGTATTTTACAACTACTTGTAAACCATGGCCAAGAGAACCAACTAATATATTATGTTTTTATTGAAAAAAATATTTATGATGACTCAACCTATGATAAATCACCTTTTGATACTATCATTATTATAAATGGATCTCACTCTAATAAGCCATTTTTTGTTAAGTCACTTCTTAAAGATTATAACTACCTTTGGGAAAATCATTGTCTTGACCATTTTCCTATTTTTAAAGATCCCCCATTTGATAGGTGAGTCTCTATGGAGTTATCTCTTGACATTTTTCCCCTCTTTGAGGAGTCTCACTTTGATAAACAAGACTCTATGGAGCCCATTATGCCATCATAGGCCATTACTTATGTAATACCAAACATTCATCAGGACATCATTGTAGTAACATCCACACTAGATGAAGAATCAACATTGAATTTAGGTTATATTCTTGAACTAACATCATATTTAGTATTAGAAAAAGAATCAACATCAGTCTCAACATTGGATTCAAATCCCCTTGAGTTAGAATTAACTTTAGAATTAGAATATGTTCATAGTTATTACAATATTGTGTATGCATGCTTTGCAGATTAATTTGAATATATTTATGATCCTTCCACAATTTTTTAGGATGATTACTTCAACATTGACACAAGTTTTCCTAGTATCTTCTATGAGGATTTTACTACCTATTTTCATTTCATTACCATTCCACATGTCATTATCACCACCCAACTTAGCCATTATATTGACATTCCACCTCCCACAAATGTTGATTAGGAATGATAGAATTACACCTTGTTAAATTTCATATATGGTAATATATCAATTAAATAATATTAGGGGGACCAAGAACATATTCATGTAAAAGAAGAATAATCTCCTAGTGAAACCTTTTCAAAGGCACTAAATGACAATCAAAGTCCAACCTCAACATCTTATTGTGAAACCTTTTTGAAGGCACTAGAATATAATCAAAGTCAAAAGTCAATGTTCATAAGTGAAACCTTCTCAAAGGTGCTATGGGATAATCAAGACAAATTTATTGGTAAAAAACCCATTGAATTTTCAATAGCTAAGCATAATAGCTCTTGACTACTTGATGAAGACATTATTACATATAACATAGATATAGCTTCCAATGTATAACTTAATCAAATGGTAGATATTCTTAGGCCCAAACACTAGAAAAATATGATGGTCCTATAGAGAGAATATTCAAAATTCTTGCCACAACCAAAATTATGTCAAATCTGAAATTAGTGACATTATATGTGCTTGAAAATCTTAATCTTCATTTGTTGCCTAACCATTATACATTCTAATGTCATCCACCTTTGCATTGCCAACATAGACCTATCATCCACTATTTATCTTTATTTACCATTCCTGGAAGCACTTTCCTTTATAAAAGCTACATAGGCATCTTGTATCGAAGTTTGAAGGAAATAGAATCAATGACCAACAAAGATCACAAAAACATTATTGGAATCCAAATCTATAGTAGGTTCTTGATAGAGAATTTATTCAAAAGAGGTATGGGCTATAAGTTTACAAGATTGAATATTCTAGTTGATCAGGATGTGCATCTCCATATAATCAAGAATAAAAAACATTTACCTTGCCAAAGTCATTCACCTTGCTTTTTTCATTTTCCATTCACCTTGCCATTATTTCATACCCTACCATTTACCTTACCTTATCACTTGGGGGAAACCCTATTACCATAATATCTAATTGTCATAACATTACCATATTTAAATAATGTCATATCATATACCATTCTACCATACCTTAACTATTGACCAAACTTGTTTTTAACAACCCTACCTACCCCTTTTTGACCTTGGTTCCATTGGTTCTTTATAAACCTTCCATGAAGGGGATTATGATCTAATTTTAGTAGTTTTAGAATTCCATATTTAAATGGCCTTATGTGATATTAGTATGACAATGGATATGGCAATTACTTATTTTATTTATGCTTGAATGGTGTTACTAATTATAACTGCCTTTGGTCAAATGAGTATTTCACCTTGTATTACTAATTATAACTGCCTATGGACAAATTAGTATCATTGACCTATGATATTGTATCCTAATTCTACCTATGGGAAAATTAATAAAAAAACCTTTCCCATGCATTACCACATTATCTTGTCATTACTATTACCATTCACCTTGCTATTTTCTTAAATTTGAGATCTTGTTGTTACCAAGTCAGATCTCACTGCCTTTTGTGTTGGCAAGACTATAGTAACTTGAGGTCTAATGGGAATATGTATCTAGTGCTTAATTTACATTAAGGTCAATTCAATCAACCAATTTCCAATTCTCTCACCTTTTTGTGAGTAACCTAAGCCTTTTTCTTATCGTTTCATGAGTTAGACCATTTTAAGTCTCATAATTCTTAATTGAGTTGAGATACATAGAAAGTTCCAAAAAAACTTGTAAAAGATCATAAAAAATTGTAAAAGTCATTTTTGACCACTTCTTTGCCTTCAAGATTCTAGGAACCCTCACTATTTCATAAGAAACCACCTATCATTTAATTTGCCCATCTTTGTTGTTCTTTAGCCTTACACTCTCATTATTTTATGCATTCATGTTTTGCACATTATGTATTCAATTTTTATACATTAATGATCACTAGGCTTCATCTCATGCTCTCATCATTTTATAAGCCCATACCCATATTTATTCTATAAAATCAATCATGTTTTCTTATCATCATTTTATTCTATCCCATATCTTGGGAGAACTACATTTGACATGAAGTTCATGTTGGATTTTGCATCAATGAAACTACGCAGGTAGTGTTCACTTGACTAGTGCATCTAGAATTAACTTGGCTACCCCTTCCTTTTCTTCTATTCTCCCTTGTTTATCATCTTATTTGTTTCATTGGTTTCCCATAGCCTAGGGGTGACCTTGTGTCATTTTTTTTCTTTCATTTGTGCTAACATTGTGATTAACCGTTATTTTTGTTTATTTATTTTTTATTCTCATTATTTTATTTTGTCCCATTTTATTTGTTTTCCATTTTCTTGGTGTTTTGTCTTTATAATTTTTTGTTTTATTATTTGTTTGCTTTCATTGGTGTGCCTTGAATTAGTATACATGCATTCAGTGGGTGATTCCTTGTGCATTATACTTAGGTTTATCCATATTCATATGTTAACATTGTCATCATGGTTTTTATCATCAGTGCATGTTTTTAATTATTTATTAGATTTCATTTTAGTCCTTATGCATATTTTAGCTTAATTATCATGGTGTTTTATATTATTATTTCGCCTATCATGTACTACAATAAAAATTATCTTGAGAAATCTTACAAGCACTATGGTTGTGATACTTCTCCTTGGCACTTGAAAAGTACCCATTCTACCCAAATCTTTTCCCCATATAGAGTAATTAAATCCTAAAATAATTTTACTCCTTGATAGTTAGGAAATGCATCTCCATACTAGCAGGTGGTCCAAATTCATCTTTCTCCTTTGTACTAACTTATTTTTACTTCGTGAGTATAAATTTAGTATGTCAATCCCCTTCTCTAATTTTCCATATTACTCCCATCATTATACCAATGATTCTAACTACTTATGGAAAAATCATTGTGTATCATTATAATCACAGTATCATTGATTATAATTGCCTTTGGGTTTCAATCTATCATTATGATAATGCCTATAACTACCTTTGGGAAAATCATTATCTCTATCCACCCAACTGAGGTATATTTTTATTATGCTCATGATTCTGACCACCTATGGGAAAATCATTATTTTCCTTTTCATGATTATAACCACCTTTGGTAAAATAATTCTCTTGTTACCCTTTTCTTTGGATAATTATTATAACCACCTTTAGGAAAATCATTATCTGTTTACCTGGTTATGTCAATAATTCTAACTACCTTTGGGCAAATAATTCTATTTATCTTCCCAACCAAGGTAGCTCATCATGTCACTAATTATAACCACCTCTAGGAAAATTAGTCTTTTTTAATCCTTTTTACCTTTTGATCCCATCATTTTCTTCCTTCGAGGGATTGATCACCGACCTTATTTTCCAATCGCTCCCTTGAGGGGGCATCTAGATCTCATCTATTTTCATTGAATTCATAGGCATGTAGGACCTTTTCACTCTTTGAGAAGATGTTACTATTCCTATAGCTTACAATACCTTCCTAAATATGGGCAAACTATAGACACCCAATTTTGGCCATAACTAGATTCATACTGATTCTTACTAACCATTGTAAATTAAACCTAAGAATCACTGAGCATTCCAATTTTGGCCATGTATCATTTATCAATGCTCATAATCATGTTGAGGCATCCATATTTGGAATACTAGTCTGTATGCAATAATAACCTCTCATGGACTCACCCCCAATCACCTTGTAACATAACAAATGTTAATTTGGCCTATGGACCCATTGAATGGGGTACTTAATCAAATCTTAAAATATTAAAAAGGCTAATCAAAATCAATTAATTAATTAAAAAAAATTAAATGCTTAGTTGAATTATCCATTTGTAATTATTATATATCTAAAAATGTCAATTCCAAAAATAAAAATATCAATCCTTTCATCATTACCTTTATGAGTTGTCAAAATATCCCAAAATATCTAATTTGAGAACTATGACTAGTAACTGAAAGTCATAATTGTATGATAACTTTTAAATCAACAAGAGTTAGTCTCAACTCAACCTTAGCTCACATTGGGTGAGAGTTAATTCTTGAGGCTATAAATACAAGGCCATACCCATTGATGTTTAATTTATCTTGGTCTAATGTTATAATGTACAAATAGATGTAAGGAAACCTTGCATGTAATATTATCATGCCAAATTCATGAGCCAAGAAGCCAAACCAAGGTGCCAAGGAAAGGTGAATTTAACAAAGCTCCATTGATGAATATTTATTGATGTACAAACCAATCAATCCAATTATATAGGCCATTTAAATCTCCAAGGAAGGTAAAATAAGGTGTTCTTTTGTGTTTTACTTATGTTTCATGTGCATGCTTGTTATCTATACTCTCCCTAGTGTCTGAGCTAGAGGTGTTAGTGTTTAGTGTATTTATTTATATTTGATTTTATCTTACTAACCCAATACTAATATCCCATCTCGGATTCCTTGCTCATATATATGACTAGGCCTTCTTCATAAAATTCCATTTTACCTATAAATTAATGCCACTTGGTTATCCATTTATGATTTGAAGTGTAATACCTTGGATAGGACTAGGCCTTGTTGAAAAAATATATTTTTATCCTATATAAACTAAATTCCATGTTTGATCATAAAATAACCTTAACTCTTTCACATTATTGACTAACACAAACCCTAAGTTTAGTTTTTCATTATTACTTCCTATCTTTTATTTTCACACATTTTCATATCTTGTTGGCTCAAATATCTTTGTTTTCATATTTTTTTAACATTGATATTTATTATCTATGTACTTTTGTTTGCATATCCTTGTTTGATTGACCTTTTTTACATCTATATTTCATTTCTTACATATTCTTTAATTTATATAAATTTTATATTTCTTTGTATTCATATATTTTATTACATTGTTATTTCTTAATTTCCACATTCATATTTTTTATTACCTTACATTTATTTTCTTTATCTTCTTATCTAATAAATTTCATATACATTTTCTTCATGATTGACATGCATTATCTTTTGTTAAAACTTGTTTTTATTCATTTATTCATAATTATCACTTTTTAAAATATTTTCCTTATCATTCATTTTGACCATGCATTTGTTTACATTTGATAGAAAATAAAAACACATACATCATACATTTTACCATAGCATATATAAATATTAACACATATTCTATAAATAAAGTACCATGCATCCATAACATCTATGAATCATAAAAAATAACACACACACACACACACACACACACACACACACACACAAATAAATAAATAAATACATGCATGCATAAAAATGGTTCAAAAATGTATGATATAATATCACATGATATAATCATAGTATAATAATTACTCTATAAATGTGGTCCACCCTATTTATCTAGTAGTGGATGGGCTACACTACTCATAGAACCTTGTAATTTCCCTCTATGTATAGTCTCTTTAAGTGAATCCATACATGTTCATAGTCCCTCTACATGTCCCTATAAATGGGCCACTTGTACTTACACTTGATAAAACTATATAGCTATCTCAAAATGTGTGGCTCACTCTACAACTAATGACTACCATGTTTGTAATTCCTAATCACCAAAATATAGTGGTAATACCACCTAGGATATATTATATCATATTTATAACTCTTAAGCTTATACATCAACCAACAAAAAAATACTAACAAATATAGGTGTTTAATACACCATTGGATCAATCATTTATGTCGTATCATGTTGAGGCAACATGTCATCCAATATATCATGATGTGGTCTCTCCACCATGGATGAATATATTTCCAATTATTTTGTAACATATACAAAACACAAACCAAATAAACATTAGATCTCACACATATATCTCCAAAATAATACACACACATATCATGTATATCTTAACTATAAAAGACTCAATAAAATACAAATTACTTATTAATAGTCTCTCTATTGGCTCACCCACCAAGTACCTCATGTTAAACATGGATCCATGTTGGTGTGAAGCCTTTATAATGACCATGTTGAATCACAAGAGCATGATGTCATCCATTATGAGTCTACCTCATAGTCAACCAAATCAACACAAGATACATGATAGGATCTCCTTGTAGTGGTGCCTATGGTTGTGTACAACTATACAAGAATTTGCCTTTATTTTTTTCCACTGTCATGGTCACTCTAATATCTACTATTGCATAAAAATAGTCACATATCTTACTTGTTAATCTACCACTATATCACCTTGTTATTTTTAATTTTATGGTCCCCCATATCTTAGCTAATGTGGTTGTATAACAAGAATGTCTTTTGGTGCTCCTATATCCCCCACACCACTATGTTTCCTCACATGTTATGCCCAATATGATGGCAATCCAATAGGATTTGTTGGGTGTTGAAATTGAAATTATCCTAGTAAATGAGGTACTCTATGTGTATCCACCCACCAATGATAGCACCCCATAATCCTCATACACACCTATGCCTGAAAGGTACTTGGTTAAGAAGGCCAATTATCTATTGTTACATGACATAGTATTAAATAATCTCTCCCTACAAGATCATATGTAATTTTTAGGCATTTGGTATAAATGCAATGTATGATCCTATGCCCATCATCGTTCATTTGGGATAGAAACATCCATTGCATATAGTAACCCCATAGGCCAATACGTCATAAACCTCTTATAAATCCAACTACATAAAAAAATAACATGGAGCATCATCATCTACCCTCATGATAAAATACTATATAAATCATTCACTAACTACACCCAAATCATTGATCTTAAATCATACATTGTTTCCCACTTTAACACAGACCCACACAATAAAAATATATATAATGACACCTTCCCATCTAACTTTTGATAGATCAAAAAATTTATCAGTACAATAATGGCCTTCTATATATCTAGAATGGCTGACACATTTACATCAAATAAGTGTACTCATAAGCTAGCCTAGTATATCTCTTATATTCATTCACCCATAAGGCTAAGACTCACCTCTTGCATCTATATTTTGTGTATTGCATGACATAAACAACCCTATAATTAGGAGTCCAAAAAAAGCATTGATATCCTCAAGGGTGATACCCATCTCAATGGTATCCCCATCTACCACACACCTAAAAGTGTTAGTTTTTTGCTCTCATGTCCCTAAGAAAATGGTGACTAACTCCACACTAAGCAGAATCTACCGCATCTCCATAATACTACCAAAACTCAAGGTAATCAATTGAGATTGATTTTTCATAGAAAATATATAAAGTAGATCTAGTAACCATACCATGTCTAATAACCTCTAGAGTCTCCATCACTTTTGAAAAATATTAAACAAAAAAACACCAATTAGCTCTCCATCACAAATAATTAATAACTATACTCTAAAAACTCAAAAAATAAGTGATTAACTACTTCATAAACCTTTTTTTGCCTTGTATTTACCTTTCTAAACCATATCAGCCAACTTCTATCCTAAAATAACCACACATTTTTTACTATGTTGGTTACCTAAAACTTCATATACATTTAGCCAGGGCATATGTCATTGACCTACTTTATTTAATCCAACTAATTCAACCATTTAATTTTTTATAAATGATTAGCCGTGGCATATGCCATCGACTACATTACCTAAAACCTACTACATTGTCCACCCTATATAGTAGGTCAATCATTCATTCATTCAACTATGGCATACATCATCAACCACCCTTGAGCCTATAACTAGATCAGCCACCTTAAATGTGGTTCGCCACTACAAATTTCTACTAGATTAACCACTTACGACAAAGTCAACCACCTATTGAAAATTGCCCAAACCAGATAAATTAGTTAGTTTGATCTCATTTAAATTGTGTGGCAATGTTTAATTAGATTATCATTAATACCCTAGACCTATTTTTTGAAACTTTAACTGCTACCCATTACCCATCATATTTTTTACTTTATTTTTATTTTTTTGGGTAAATTTTGTTACATGGATTTGACTCGACACCTACTTTTCCTAACCTAGTTCATATTAATCTCAAAATGATAAAAAAAAATGTATTAAATTCATCTTATACCTAGACTATCTATTTAATAGTTGTACTACATCCTCCAACCTATCTGCCTCCTTAAGATCGCATCATCATCTCTCTATCTACTCAATTGGGATACTTAGAGCTATGATAGTGAATACAAAAAAAATGTATTTCACTCATAAATTTATTTCTATAAACTATTTTGACAATCCAAAAGAAGTTTTGGAATTTTGACGATGTAGAGAATTTTTTGGTACTAGCCACATATTTTTATAAATATTTTGAATTTTATCCTAATTTTTAGGTATGTCTATTATTATTCATAATGGATGCCTCTTCCATCTAATTCTCATGTAGCTTATATTTAACAATAATAAGGTAAGTGAAGGTAAACATCTATCAATGGTTTACTTTCATTTATTTTCTACTTGTTACTAAAATTTGTTAACTCAATGTTGTGTCTTGCTAGATTCTTTCTTGAAACACCATCCCGTGTTATATTTACATGACATGTGATGGATTCAATTAGATCATATGTATACATATAATATTTTTAAACTTTATTATTAACTAATGTTTTCTCTCTTGTAAGAGATTATTGAATTTCAATCTTTTTAAGTGCACATCTTAAATGGTGTATCAAGAAAGGGGTAGATAGACCATTGGTGTTTCACAAGATTATTTTCAACTCTATCATTACCTGAACCCAATACAAATCCTACTTATCCAACTCCTTAAGTAATACAAACCCCATTTACAAATTTTCCAAAGCATTTATCATTTTAAATGGACCTTAACTAAGCAAACACCTTTTTTTCCTATTAAGTTAGCTAGGTTAAACCTATTTTAAAATATTAAGTGCATGTTACAAAACTAAATCAGCCTAACAGACTTAGTTAAAGGTGTAATGTTAACCTTTTATAAAAAAATAGATTGAGTTGGCCAAAATTATTGGGTTAAATTTATGAATGGTTAAGTCTTGTCCATTTATATAAATAAAAGGCTTATTTTAGTCCAAAAGGGAAGGAACATTCATATTTGCATCATTATAGTTTGTAATTTTACATTAAAAAGATTCATTACTTAGGGTTTGCCTTAGAGAAAAGATTACTTGTTTTGTGGGAAGTATTAGATGAAAAATAAGTGTCTTTTATCATATATATATATATATATATATATATATATATATATAATTTTTATAGTGTGATCCTTACAAATCCACAACAACCTCTTACAAATCAACATTTTCTAAGGGAGAGATTGAGACCTGATAGGTTTGCCCAGGAGTATTCTTAACTATTGTTATTTTATTTGATAGATAGATATTGTATAAGCAATGTGTTGAATATATAAATATTTTATTATATTACCTCTATGCTTAAACTTAGTGTAGATATAGGGTTTTATTTGCTTCCCATATTCCATTTTAGGTGATCGAGGCCCCATTGCCTACCATGATGCCTTGATTGTTTGTTTATTTTTAATCATCTTCATTTATGTTACAAGCTTTGGTGAGTACTATATTAGTTTTGTTTTATGTACTTATACCTAGATAGGTTTATTTCATAATATCATTTTCCTAGAGAATTTATAACCCTATCCTTTGGTGTTTTATAGTAATATATCCCTTGGTTAGGTTTAGTGGATCCAATTTGGTCATACTTTTTAGAGGTACAAACCACTAAGAGTAGGGGTGAATTAGTGGTGGAAAACAATCCAATTCAATTTCCAAACTCTTCAAATACTTAAGCAATCAGTACAGCCATTCATGAAGCATTCAATATATTTATATTAATGAATAATAGATCATTTAAGATCACACACATAACATAAAATCTATGTGGGAAACCCTTTTGGGGAATAAAATCCAGTCTCAATCCTGAAAACACATGAACTACTTATCCTATAAGATGATCACAAACATGAGATTAGTCAAGTCTTTCTGACCAAAATCTAATGAAATACTTATTATATAAGGAGCACATGGCCCTAAGATGATCAAGTCCTTCTGACCACCTGTTGGTCAAGTCCTTCTGACTGGATTTAGTGAAACACCTTGTTCACAAGGAAAAACTACCTCTAAGATGATCAAGTCCTTCTAACCTAGATGTTGAGAACCCTCCCAAAACCTATGAAATGAACATCTCCTAAACACTAATTTCTTGACAATCTAATGGAGATATAATTTATATCATCTCCTTTCAACTCTTCACACTCTTTTAGGCCTTCACACTCTTGAAATGGATCCAAAACCACCTTCTAGATCACTCTACACTTCTATTTCTCATACACAACCAACAAAACTATAAATTCTCTATCACAATATCAACAACATGACCATTGGGTCATTCACATAGACCATACTCTGATCTACCTATTAATTCATTCTCCAAGCTCACACTAACATCACCTATCTTTCATTCATACTCAAAGCATCCAAACACATGCTTTTGGATCAACCTAGACCTCTTAACTCATCCTCAACCTACAATATCTCAATTATTACATGATAAATATGACCTATAGTCCATACACATAGTCCTCAATCTCCTCTACTCATTAACCCATCTATTGGGCACTCACTCTCCTTTGCCTCTAACTCTCACACTTGCCTCTTCTCTCAAGTATACAAGTCTATAAATCACCACATTTAATTTCACCTTTTATATATTAATAATGAATATCATGTTCACAATTTTTTTTTGGCCAAAACATATGCCTTCACTCTTAAGTCATCTACATGGGTCACCTTTAAGCAGTACCCTCTTTCAAATAGGCCTAAGTGTCCTTTTAGGTCCTATGAAGACCCATTCACCTATTTTATACTTATTTAAGCAAAATAAGAACACAAAAAAACTTTAAAATACATGGACCCATGACACATAATAAATAGGTCCTCCTTAAGTGATAACAACCGTCACAACACCCTTTTGCTAAAGCTCAATTCACTCAAACAAGATTTTGTGCACATAGCCATCATGAACGAATAGACAATCCCTTTTTAATATTTTAATCATATTGAATACTATTTATCAAACCTTAATAATCCACATAGATGGTCCTCATGGATTATATAACATGATCTTATAGTTATCTCATCTTTTAATATCGAAATAACATCAAGAACAACTCAATTACCCTTCTCAGGTTACTTGCAGAGCATGAATGAACAAAAAGTCAACTTTAGAGCTCAATAACTTTGAATATAAAAAAAATTATAACTTAAAATGAATATGTATGGATGCTCCTTGAAGTCCTCTACAGCTTTTATTTTTATTTCAACATCAAGTTCTATATATATTGAAATCTATGGCTCAAAAACCAAGCACTGGTTTTTATTTTGTTAAATTTAAATATTTAAATCCAAATGGTCACAGTTAAACCTTGGTCACTTAGAACACATTTCATGTTATTCACTTAGCTCACTCAACTCACATCATCGATCTTGTTTGAAATTATCTCAAAATTTAACTTTTATTTCTCCACTATCTAAACATTAAACCTCAAACATGTTGACCTCATCTCATGTTTTTTGGCTATCTTGACCACATACGCACCATCGATCTCTATTGAGTAGTTTGGTATTTATCTTTTAGTGATCACAATTAGATATTTCTCAAAAATCTATAGATTATGACACTTTTCACCCTTACATTCCTTCTAAGCACTTTACTAACATTCCATTTCACTTGTGCCACTTGGTAGTCTCACATGCATTATTGACTCTTTGACTTGTCCCACACCATTGATCTTCATTAGTATAGCCCACCACTCACCATTGATCTTCTATCAGACTAGTGAGCTTTTGATACTTGTCACCTACGCATGCAACCTTTGACATGTTGAATTCATATACACCATTGATCTCAATATGTATGATGAAGTGTTCACCATTAGATCTTCTAGACCAATGACCTCAAACTTCAACATGATTAAACTTGATGGTCTCTGTTCCATCACAGTCTACTATATCAACTTTGAATCTTTATAACTTGAGCTAGAAAACACTTCAAGAATCAAAATTTTTAGGGTAGATTCTTGGTACTATAGACAATACCTCTATGTAATCCTTTGACCAGTATTGACTTTCTATGTACCTAAAATAAATGCTCAAACTTGATAGATCTTTTATGTTTATATGATGTGCAATGATGGTTTGGCTTCTCTTAAGCTATAAAATATATTTTTCTCATTATATATGATAAAAAAATATACTATATCTCCTCCAATACATCTATGGATGTATCACAACCTCTTCTTTATCCATATAGACCTGTATAAGTACCATATCTCTCTAAGCAATCCATCTTAGCTCATATGCATCCAAAACCTGCCTTGCACAGCTTCAAGCTCAAATTCATCATCATGACATCACTAGTTTTTCATTACATTTTAAATCAATACACACATGACACCAATATTTGACATCAATGACAATACTTTCCAATAATCTCCCCCTTTGTCCTTGATGGCAACCTCTTCTTTTAACATCATGAATGTATTAAAATATACTTATAAATGCTTAATATACTTACATACCTCATATGAAATAGTTTTTCCCCCTTTGACATGCATCAATCTGAACTTGAACATCTTTGATCCTTGGACCTGACAAATTGCTCATAGAGCTTAAAAAGATCCACCTAACATCATGCTCCATGTCATATCATTTTTTATTTGACATACATCAATTTGAAATTGGGATATTCTAATCCTTGGACCTATTTACCTAAAAAACTCACAATCTCCCTTTGCTTATGCATGAAGATTCAACATAATTTCACAATTATGACTAGGTTTGATCAAGTCATCATATCAACCTTCTTGAATTGTCATATGTAGAAGATATCACCACATATTCAATATGAATGAAACATATCACATATTATTCCCATAAAATCATGAATTCATCCATAAGTCACTCAAATTATCTAAGTTATCTCCCCCTAACTCTATGCATACCACCTTGTACTTATCAATGATGCACCATGACAACACTCTTCTTTGATCATGAACTACTATCAATGAGGAATAAACACACATGAACACAAAAAACCTATTTAAATCACCTTGATAACACTAATAATTACTCCCCCTAATATCTCTAAGCCATCACACCTCTTGAGCACCTTCAGATCTCCACACACCATGAAGAACCACCACGCAAGCTTACTAGCCTTCTCTCTCAAGCCACCTTAAGGACCACCAATAGAACTTCAAGTCATACACTAAATAGGAAAAATGTTATAAATTAACCATATAACTTACATTTAAACATTCATATCATGCTGTTTTGGATAAATTTGATCAAAAATCACTCTTCTTCACACTAGGCCTGTCTAGACTCCTTGTAGCCCTACTAGGAGCTTGTAAAACCCACAACTTTCACTAGACATAATTTCAAGACTTGAAACTTCATATCTAGTGTACTCTCTTATTCCCCCTAAATCACACCAATTTTCATCACCTATATCATCTTATGTAAAATACTTCCTTCACAAACCTACTAGCTAATTAAGCTTCCATCTTGACAAAATCATGAATAATTTGAAAAAAATAGGCATTCAAATCTATATGAAGATTTATTTCACAACCCATTTGGCCCATTCCACCTATTAATAAGTCTTAGACCTCAAATTATAATTAAAAAAACTTTTTTAGCAGAGCCCAAAACACTAGAATCTTAAAACAAATAAGGTCAACAAACCTCCTTCTAGTTGCACACCTAGAGAAAACCGTCACACACTTTTGGACCAAGATTTAAGATTCCATAATTTTGGTAACCCATACATCCTATAACCCTTTTTTAGGCCTGCTTTCCCTTAAGCCAAAACTAAGAAAATTGAGAGCACTCAAAAATCTCCAATTTGACTTTAACATACCTTTAGACCATAAAAACCACCTAGAGCATGATAGAATAAGATCAACAGACCTTTCTATGCAAAAAGATCATCCTAACAATTCAAAAATACACCTTTGTCACTTAGAAACCTTTAATATGACCCTACATACTGAGCATACACAACAATACTTACTTCTCCACTAAAATGAATATATTAAGAAGCAAAGATAGATACCTCCTCTACACCACAATGATTTAAAACAAAATGAATCTAAGAGTGGCCCACATCTCCTCTATAACCATTGGAAACCTTTTGTAGCTATAGGATTGATTTTTCTTGTTCTTATTCTTCTTATTTTGGATTTTGACAACTTGATCCTTTTCTACATCACTCACTTTCTCTTCTATGATAGGATTTACAACATTTGGAGAAACTATGTAATCTTGACATACCTTGATCACTAAATTATGTTTTTTGCATTAGATAACATCAATTTCAGACCTTGACAACACAATAACTAAGCTTAAAACTTGCTCAAACATAGTAGGTTGCTCATATCATTCAAACACAGCTCAGAACTATCATCAACCAAAACCTCGGTCTTCTCCTTGAGCTTGGTCTCTTCATTCACAACATGAGCAGATAATGAGAGATCTTGGCACTCTCAAACTTATGTAGTATTATCCACCATAACAAATAGATTACTTAGAACTATAGACTCATCATGACTCACACTTACCACCTTTAGTTTCCATGAGTTAACTTGCCTTCTTTTTTGCACTCTAGGAGCTTAATTAAACCTATTCTATCTTGTAGGCCTTTGCTTACAGAATCTAGCAATATGACCTCTCTATTGATAGTTTAAGCACACTATACTTTTTTCGGGAAGCTTATCATGCCTTTCCAAATTATAATAAAATCTTACAATATGTCTATTATTTTTATAATTGAAACAAACTACTCCCTTTGAAGAAGACCCACCTTAACTTACCTTATGTGGACAATGCTTAGCAAAATGTCCCTCATTAGGATAGTAGAAACACTTAACTCTGTTCACACCTTTTGACTAATGACCCCCATCATAGTTCCATGCAAACTCATTTTTAATAGGTCTCTTGAATTCTCTATCTCTATACCCAAACTAATTACATGTGTAATAGTAACCATTGAAAATTGCATACCTCACGACATTTAGTTGTCTGATCTAATTTATATTTACTCTACCAGTATTTTCATTCCTTGAATGATTTTTGACCTTCAATGTCTGATTTACATTAGTCTTCATCTTGTCTTGAGTTTCTTTTTTTGGTTCTTCTTTGTATCCAAGATCAGTTCTATCACTTACATGCTTTTGACCACTCATAATATTATCTATATGATTTGAGATATTTTCAAATCTCATAAATGACTACAACTTACTAGATGTCTTCTCTAACTCAACTTTTAATGTCTCATTTTCAATTACATACCTTAAACATTCATCTTCTTTAGATTTTAGGCTTGTAGATAGGATTTCCAATTGACACATGAGATGTTTGACTATACCTTCATGATCCTTGGTGTCTTCATTCATTCTTACTTCAAACACATTGAATTTATCCTCATAGTCCTTGATTTGAGACTTCATATTATTTTAAATATTTTTTCCCAATATTCATTTCTTCCAAAGTGTTCATCAATTTAGTATCACAATCCACGTCATTTTTATCATCATCTGAATCACTCCAAGTAGACCCCTTTTGATATGAACAACTTCCTTCCTTAGCCATGAAGCAAGATTTTTCTTCAACAAGACCATCATATTTATGATCATACTCTGAGTCGCAGTCTTCACTCTCATATGATGAGCTCAATATTAATTGGTGTAGAGACTCTTCTTGTTTTTGAAGGACTTCTTATTGTCATACTTTCTGAATCCTTTCTTCCTTTTATCATACTTGTATGTCTTCTTGTCTTCATATTGCCCATCACCATGCTCTTCATCATCATTATTATTATACTTATGAGGGAACTTGTTAGAAAAGTGTCTTACTTCTCCATAATTGAAACATTTGAAAGGTAGTTTACCTTTATATTTCCCTAAGCCTATTTTCAATTTCCTTTTAAACAAAGTAATTAATTCATCTTCATCAATATCAAATATGTCATCCTCCTTGAGTTTCTTACTTTGGAACATCTTATTTGGCTTCATTTCTATCTTGAATGTTGCTTCCTTCTTTGATGGTATATCATCATTTACTCTCATATCATAGGAAATAAGGATGCCATGTAATTCATCCATCTTCAACTTATTAAGATTATTACTTTCTTCTACAATAGATAATTTAGAATCAATCTTGAGAGAGAGAGACTTTAATACCTTTTAAACTATAGTAGATTCTTCAAGCTTCTCTCTAAGACCTCTAATTATATTATAATCTTATCAACTCTCTACAGAAAGGATGGCATATAATATTCTTCCTTCATCTTAAGACTCAAATTATCTTCGATGAGTCTATAATGTTTCCAACTTAACCTTTGAATATCCTTCACAAATAGTCTTAAATTTATCCCATATTTCCTTAGCAGATATGCAATGGATTACCTTGGTGTATTCAGTCTTTGAAAGACCACAAGTGATAACATTCATTTCTTTAGAATTATTCTCAAATAATTTCTTATCTATAGTACTGGATGGAGTAATAGTAGTTGTAGAATAACCATCCATAATAGATTGTTAAGTGTCAAACCCTATGCACATGATCTAGGTCCTCATCCTTTAACTCCAAAAAGCATAATTAGATCCATTAAACATTGGTGCTTGCTTAGTGGAAAAACCTCTTTGTATTTGATGACTGCCTATATTGTACCTTAGAGCTCTTTCAATCTGTCAAGCCTTTAGTAAAGGACCTAGCTATGATACCAATTTTTAGAGTTACAAACCAATGGGGTGGTGAATCAATGGTGGCAAAAAATCCAGTTCAATTTCCAAACTCTTAAAATACTTAAGAAATCAATACAACCATTCATGAAGCATTCAAGATGTTTATAGCAATGAATAATAGATAATGCAAGATCACACACACAACACAAGATCTTTTTGGGAAACCCTCTTGGGGAATAAAACCCACTCTCAAGCCTAAAAACATATGGACTACTTGTCCTATAAGATAATCACAAACATGAGACTATTCAAGTCCTTCTAACCAAAATTTAGTGAAACACCTATTTCATAAGGAGTACCTACCCCTAGGATGATCAAGTCCTTCTAACCACCTATTGGTCAAGTCCTTCTAACTAGCTTTAGTGAAACACCTATTTCACAAGGATCACCTACCCCTAAGATGATCAAGTCTTTCTGACCTAGATGTTGAGCACCCTCCCAAAACCTATGAAATGAACATCTCCTTAATACTGATTACCTATCAATATGATGGATATATAATATATATTATCTCCCTTCAACTGTGTACACTCTTTCTATCCTTCACACTCTCTCAATGGATCAAAACCCACCTTTTGAATCACTCTACACTTTTATTACTCATACAAAACCAAAAAATCTACAATTACTCTATAATAAAACCAAAAACATGACTATGGGGTTATTCACATAGACCATACTCTAATTTTCCTCTCAATTCATTCTCTAAGATCACTAACATCACCTATCCTTTGTTCATACTCAAATCATCTAAAAACATCCTTTTGGATCAACCTAGACATCTTCACTCATCCTCAACCGGCAAGATCACTATTTTAACATCATAAATATGACCTATAGATCATACACATATTCCTTGATCTATTCTACTCATCAACACATCTATTGGGCACACTCCCTCTCTTTTACCTCTAAGTCTCACACTTGCCTCTTATCTCAAGTCTACAAGTCTAGAAATCACCACATTTGATTTCACCTTTTATAGAGTCATCATGAATATCATGTTCACAACCTTACTTATTAACCACAATACATTCCTTCACTCTTAATACATATACATGGGTCACCTTTAAGTAGTACCCTCTTTAAAATAGGCCTAAGTGTCTTTTTAAGTCCTATGAAGACCCATTCACCTCTTTGACACTTCTTCAAACAAACTAAGAACATAGGAACACTTCCAAATATATTGACCCATTCCATATAATATATATATATATGTCCTCCTTAAGTGATAATAACCATCACACACACCCTTTTACTAAAATTCAATTCGCTTAAACAACATTTTGTGCACATAGCCATCATGAACAAACACATAATCACTTTTTAGTCATTTTATCATACTAAATATGATTGATTAAACATTCATAATCCACAAATATGGTCCACATGGAGTCTAAAACACTCTCTAAAAATTATCTCATCTCAAAACATTAACATATCATCAATAACAACTCATTTTCCCTTAGGTTACTTGCAGAGCATGAACAAACACATAATTAACTTTGGATATCAATAACTTTGATTATAAAAACATTTAGACATTAAAATTAATATTTATATATGCTTCTTAAATTCCTTTAAAACTTTTATTTTTACTATAACATAAAATTATGCATAGATAAAAAGTTATAGCTCAAAAACTAAGCAATAGTATTTCCTTTATTAAATTCAAATATTTAAATCTAAACGGTCACAGTTAAACCTCAGTCACATAGAACACATCTTGTGTTCTTATCTCAACTTTAACCATGTATCTTCTTCAAAATTATCTTGAAATTTAACTCATAGTGATCCATTATCCAAACATTAAACCTTGAACATGTTGACCTCATCTCATGTTTTTTGGAAATCTTAACCACATATGCACTGTCAATCTCTACTGAGTAGCCTAGTATTTATATTACAGTGCTCATCATTACATATTTCTCAAAACTCTTTAAATTATGACATTTGGCACCCTCATGTTCCTTCTAATCACTTTACTAAAAATCCCTTATGTTTTTTCCAATTGTCAATCTCACATGCATTTTTGACTCTTTGACTTGTCTTACACTATTGATCTTCATCAATATGAACCACCACTCACCATTGATCTTCTATCAGACTAAAAATCTTGTGACACTTATCACTTATGCATGAAACCTTTGACATGTTAACTTTATATGCACCATTTATCTCAATAAGCAGTCACCATTGGTTCTTCTAGACCAATGACCTCAGACTTCCACATGATTAAACTTTATGGTCTCTGGCCCATCACAGTCTACTAGAGAAACTTTGAAGCTTTATAAATTGATCTATAAATCACTTCAAGACTCCAAATTTTCAAGGTAGCTTCTTGGCACTATAAATAACATCTCCATGAAATCTTTTGACCAATATTGACTTTTTGTGGACCTAAAATAAATGCTCAAACTTGCTAGATATTTCATGTATGTATGATGTGTAGTAATGATCTGACTTCTCTTAAGATATAATATGTATTTTTCTCATTTAAAATGATCATAAAACATACCAAATCTCGTCCAATACATCTATAGATTCTTCATAACCTCTTCTTTGTCCTTATAGACCTGAATAAGTTCCATATCTCTCCAAGCAATCCATCTTAGCTCATATGCATCCAAATCTTTCCTTGCACAACTTCAAGCTCAAATTCATCATCATTATAACATCACCACTTATCATTACCTTTGAAATCAATGCACACATGACACCAATCTTTGACATCAATGACAACACTTACCAATAATACTCTTGATATAAATAGTAGTGAAATGGATGTTAGTTGATTACCTTATCTAATATTAGATTTTACTAAGTCAGATAAGTTATAGATATATCTTATATTGCTACATACAAATTCAATTTTATACTTCACATCACCTAAAAATGTGGGGCATATCAATGGGATCATGTCATAGAGGCATGACCTCCACATTGTTCATAGTTTCAAATTTAGTGGGGGTGTGTTATTTAAACATATTCTCCACACTTATATTAGTTCTTAGTTTCATATTTTAGTGGGGGAATGTCATGGAAACATGTATTCCACAGTAGTAAAATTTCAAATTTTCCAAAATACATAATTATATGATTTAGATACACATTTGTGGCAACATTCTATACATTGATATCATTGTTATACCTAGGTTTTAGCTTGAGACATATATTAGGTGTATATGCCCTGCACAGGGAACATAAATTATAAAATTATTTTTAGTTTCAGATTTAAAATACTTTTATAGACTTTAGCATACACCAGGATAGACTTTTACAAACTATTATTAAGTCAATCTATTGCATTAATTGATTCACTTTTGGCAAGGTTGAGGTAATTAAATCACTAAAGCCTACCAAGATTATACGATGGAGTGATTAAATAATCCACCCTCACTAGATTCATAGTGTGATTTGACTTAGATCACTCATGCTCACTAGGTTATAAGTATGATTGGGTTACATGGTTGAGTTAACTTTAACTATTGGGTGAAAACTCATCTTTTCTCCAAGGTTGGGGTAAATTTATCCTCACACACACACACACACACACACACATGAACTTTTAAGTTTTATGTTTGTCTTAATCTTAAGTTTAATGATTCAAAATGAAAAAAAAATCAAATCAAATTGTAAAAAATGTAAAATGGTTGCATCGATACATGTGTGTTGTTGGGTCTAAAATCTGGTTCATTAAATACCCATGAGATTGGTTATTCCAAAAAAGGAAGATGGGAATAATCAATTACTTTCATCCTCCATTTTAATACTTTTTTGGGATCATCCTTGAACATGGATTTGGGTATTTGACTTCTCTGTGGAATCTACATGAAATAGTCTCGAAGAGATGAATTGCCACCACCAAAAGTTGAATATGAAATTCTTGTATAAAGGTTTAATTTTCTAGAGTTATTATGGATGCTTATATGTTGTGTTCCTTATATTTATAAATAAAATTGAAAATTTTAGTTCAATCTTAAAAAATAAAAACAAAAGAGGAGACAGTAAGGCAGGAAAGAGTGCCTCCAGATTTAGAATGAGATTAATGTCTTGACCATCGAACCAAGTGCCCTTGCCATGGTTACACCATTATGGACTAAGTTTTAGAAAAAATTATACCTCAAATAACACACAATGTGAATAATATGAGGATATAATGGAGCATGCCTCAATTAAGAACCCTCACTAAATATAAGTACTAGAAGTTTATAGTAGATCACACATAAACCTCCAATGGTAACTTATAGACTAGCATATAAATTAACAATACTATGAGAAGATAAATGAAAGAGTTCAAAAAGGGATTATAATATACAAACACATTATATCCATAACATACATTTAATAGCAATGTGTTAGTCTAATTTTTAGACACTTAAAACTGGCCATCGATAACCTCCAACCAAGCTTTTAGCCAATTTCTACCCAAAATACATAATTTGGCCTAAAAACACTAAAGCACATTAAAAGATTTGAAACTACCATATTCAAGTTTATATTTTGGCTAAAGTATCATTAAATAGGCAATGCAATTTATGGGCCAACTAACTTTGATCATATCATTTCAAGTCAAAATCCTAATTTTGCACCTAGGTGCTTTGAATTTCTCTTTTTTATCAAATATCTTGTACAAGACATGTGCCTTTGTTATGTTATGGTGGTAACATCCTAAATGGGATAATGGATCCAATGCATCTGATAGTAACTTCCAATTCTAATCCAGACAAATTTTAGATCAATAACAAGACATTCTGATCAATTTGAGTAATTTGTGCACAAAGTGCTTAAGCATGCATAAGAGCTAATTAATCCAAATAAAGGCCTAATTAAGAATTCCATGGAAACTTTTTGAAACCTTATTTTTGGAAATGAATATTTAATAGCTACATCATCAAGTGACCTCATTCCTTGGGAAGACATCCTTAGGCCATAAATGCCACAAATATCAGGATTCATTCCCTCCATGCCTCATTAATGCCTTCCATGATTCCCTCCACGCCTCTTAATTTCCCCTTATTTTAATTTCATGATGAGGATAATTATAAACTTAATTTCAAAATTTGAATTAATCCTCAACCACACATCTCAATCTCAAGATGGATGGTTCAGGTTCATTCTGGTCATTCTCAAAAATCTATAAATAGGAGGCCTTACCACATGAATTTTAAGACTTGATAATACACAAATGATTCCAAAATCCATTGAAATTAGTGTTACCATGCCAAATTTATTCCAAGCCAAGTCAATCCAAATCCACAAGGTGCCAAGGAGAAGAGGAGATACATAAGCCTCCTTTGATGAAGACTTCATGAGCACAAGATGAGTAAGCCACTACAATAAGCATTTTAGAGCATCCAAGGAAGGTAAAAGAGGGTTTCTTTTGAATTTTAGTTGTGTGTTTTATTCATGTTTGCTAACTAAGATCTCCCTAGTGTCTAGGCCTAGATATTTTATGCTAGTTAGTGTGTTTATTTCATTTTGAAGCTAACACCATACTAATCATCCTCTCTCAAGTCAAATTCCTAGATCACATATGGCACACCAGTGGGATGAGATGCATCACACACATGAAAAAGATCATTTTGTAGCTTTAAAATCTTCATTTGGATCATTAAAACTCTTGAAAACTGATTTTTTAACTTTGTTTTTCCATTTTTTGTTCACCATGAGTTTACACAGTAATTGACATCAGTTAGTGAAACCAACATCGGTTCGATAGTTGTCATTAGTCACATTGGTATAACTAATGTCAGTTAGATAACCATCATTGGTTAGTAAATGTAACCATCTTCATTTTTATAACTGACGTCGGTCACTATGTTTTTCTTAAGACATAGACCTAAGAGCTTTTTTTTTAAAAGTTCATGTTTGAAACATAAAAGAGCTTCAAGGCTAAAGGACATGCTAACATTTTTGTTGTAGGACCAAGCTTGACATTTTCTAAAAACATGTTTAGATCACCTTTTTCATGCTTAAAATGAATTAGGAATGTTATTTTGGGTGCTTAAGGTAATATATAGGTGCTTAGGTGAGTTTTTAGCATTAGTTTTCAAAGTTACAACTAAGACCAAGGGGTCAAATGAATACCACCTCATTTTCCATTTGGGTTTAAAAATGAACTCACCTTTCCAAGTTTTTGTATTTACTTAGTTGTTTAGGTTAAATTTTTGTTTGAAAAAAAGAGGGATGTTGCATATATGCTATTCCATTTGTCCCCTTTAGGGAACCCTTGGAATCAAAAGCACCATCCCTATTGCAAGAAGCCTAGTCCAAGGCTTATAAATAAATTCATCTAAAGCACTCCCCAAAAAATCATCAAAGTTTAAGTGACCTTGAAAATGACCCTAAAGTCTTTTACTTTTATGCTTTCTTTATTTTTATGTAAACTTGGCTTGCAAGGGGGACTTCATCACCTCCCACAAGTTCTTTAGGGAAGCTTTGACTCAGGATTTCATCTCCTGACATTGAATTCATTTGGATCCTAATTAGACTTACACATGGGATGTAGTGGCACTTTAGACATTGCACTACACTGATTGAATAGTAGGATGTAGTAGTTACAAAAATGACTAGACCTTTTTGAAACAAGCCAAGTGATATGGACCTAAAATCCATGCTTTTCTTTTCCATTGTTTGGCATGAAAGTCATTATGCAATTAATTCCCCTAGAATATTTATAAACTTGTTAGATCTTAGACAAGTCCCCACTTGCCATGGAAGTATTATTGGTGCAAGGTGCACCTCAAGGTCCATGTCATACTACTATCATTTGAGAGAAGGGGGGTGTAAAAACCCTACTATATAATGCACATTTACTTTTGGATGAACACTTAAAATCCTCTCAAATGATTTATATTAATAGATTCCAACAATATGAAGCAACCTTATCAATTTAGGATCTAAGAGCAATTAATTAGTTAGTCTTATCCTAGATTAAAGTCTTGTTTGAATTTAAAACTTGTTGTAAACAAAAAATTCAAACCAAAACACATGGTCCTCATTTTCCTTTGAATAAAGAGGCCTTATGCTACCTGTGTGAGATCATCAATTTTCCTTGTTTAAAAGTTTATCAAAATCTTGGGAGTCATATCATCCACTTTGGCATAGTTATGCTACCCAATTGACTCTAGACCTTTACCAAAGTTGTTTTAAGTCCTTCACTTATAATCTAAATTTATAATTTCACCTTTATAAGTTCATAAGGTTGATGTGTCAAGTGGGTTCACCACTTTCACTAAACTTGAGGGAACTTAGGTTTAATTTCCAATTTGGGTTGAAGGCTGTTTAAGACTCATAATCATTGTCATCACTTGATAGACTTAAGCCATTTTTTTATAAACACTTGCTCTTTAAGTCTATGCACCACAATATTTTGAGTCAAGAAAAGTAGTGTTATGTTGTCAAAATTGTGGGAAATTATCTTTACCTTAGAGAGTTTTTGAAACAAAATTTTTTGTCACACCTTTTGGGTAGTGTAGCATCATTATGCAGCCCACAACATTTCAAATATTTTTTCATAGACCCTCTTTCATAGAGGTTAAATTTGTTCCTACATTTTTAGACTAATCTAAGTGTACTTTTGTGATCTTTTATCTATCATAGTTATACTATTCACTTTTGTCTAGCTTATTTGTCAAAAGAACCAAGCTTTATATCATTATTTATGAGAAAATAAACTATCTCTAAAGGGCCTTTTATTTTATACCTTATACCTAGTTAATCAAGTTCATGACCAAGAATCAAATGCCTAATGTTTGTTAGAAGTGTTTCAAATCTGTTAGATTAAAACTTTCATCTATTAAAAGTTTCAAACCAATCTAAGTGTACTTTTGTGATCTTTTTTCTAACATAGTTATATTGTTCACTTTTGTCTAGCTTATTTTTCAAAATAACCAAGTTTTATATCATTATTTATGAGAAAATAAATTGTCTTTGAAGTGCCTTTTGTTTTATACCTTATACCTAGTTAATCAAGTTCATGACCAAGAATCAAATGCCTAATGTTTTTTATAAGTGTTTCAAATCTATTAGATTAAAACTTTCATCTATTTCAAAGTCTAGATTTTGATGTTGTTTGGCCAAGAGTCCTAGCACATTCCTTGTTTGAGCCTAGATTTTGATGTTGTGTTTGGCCAAAAGACCTAACAACTTTTAAATTTTTAGATTAGATTGATTTGAAACATTTCAACCTTAGAGTTTGGAATTTCTATTTTCAATTCATTAACTTGTTTATCTTTGTGTGGATAATGAAATGTTAGATACTACACGCCAGATTGTTTCCTCACAAATCTTTGCATAAACCTTTTGATGAATCTAGACCAAGTTGTAACATCATCTATTTTAGATTTTGTCCTTTTTAGAGTTTGTATAAATCTTTGACCTTTTATCATAAATCATTGACTATAGATCCCAATATGTATTCCTAAACTTATAGTAGACTCATGTACAATATAGGGATTAGTAATTTGGTGGCACAGGAATAAATGGTGTAAGACCCCTACATGGATAATATTGCTTATGAGATAGATTCTTATCCCTCTTATAGTACTCAATCAGGGGCACAAAACCAAGATCCTTTGGTTAACTATTTGGTTAACACACCACCTCATTCAGAATAAGAACAAGAACAAACTACATAATACCTAGCTATAATACCCAAAATGGATTTGCCAATTCTTCAATAGTCATATCCTACTAATATGGCTTCCACCTATGATCCATTTTTTTTAGCAACATTTTTTAGAGAAAAAAGAAGAGATTTTGGTTAGATCCATAGAGGTAAGGGCCAAGTTTCTAGTAGACTTCCCCCATAAGAATTTACCAAGCCTAGTAAGAGTGCCCCACAATATCATTTATGATTAATAGGCTTCTTCTAGCAAACCTATGGCTCTAGTCTAAATAATGTATCAAGACCCTAATATATCTAATCAAGGTGAAAACATCATGGAAGATCACTTTAACCAAATGTAGATAGCATATAAAATTTACCTAAATCTAGCATATAATATAAATCAGATAAACATGGTGAGTAAGCCTCTTATTGACCTAGTTCCTTCAATAGGAGTGTTGATAGAGTTAACTGGACAAGAGAATTCAAGTTTCAACCCATTCGTATAAAATGCTTTGATAGATAACTTGATGCATATGCCCATTATTGAATAAGTGTCTTTGGCCTCTACATAAAATAGTGAGCTAAACATAGTGGACAATGTGTAAACAATGTCCAATCTCAATCAAAGTGGTACTAATGCATAAAAAACTAGCCAACAAAATGTGTCTATAGTTAATCCCATGAGTAGATCATCATAGCAAGGAATAGGATTTTCTACATCCCAACCTCAACTAGCTGCTTCTTCAAGTGTACAACCTACAAGATTAGGTAATCAAACAATGGCCAATGTTATGCCTCAATGATAGAATGTGATGAATCATACTCCTCCTCAAAAATTAATGAGTAATATTCTATAGTAGTAGGCACAATCTAGTGTATCAATGTAATAGAGGATAAATACATTAAAACCTCAATCAGGGGAAACTAATGTTCCACCTCACCAGGTAATGACAAACATACCTCTTCAAAACCAAGCAATGACTAGTCAACAACATACAAATATTGATCAATGGTAGATGCTAAATCTACAATCTATTTTCACTTCTCCATAGGGATTCATACAACAAGGAGGTCCCCATATTTCTTAAGTACCTACTAGACAACCATTGGTTTGAAATGAGACATAAATTTAGAGATAGGGTCTTGGTCCACAAGTTCCCACTCAATATAGCAAGGTTTGATTAGTCAGTAGCATGTCCCTTTTCAACCAAAATAGGCATAGTATAGCTATATCCCTCCATCCCAACCACAAAATCTTCCAAGTAAAACCTTTGTTACCAACCCAAACCAAAATATCACATAACCAAATATGCAATTTCAAGTACATCCTAATCCATGTGTGTATATTCCTAGTCCATTTCCCAACCAAACTAATATACCCCAATAGGTATCTCCATTATACCCAGGTCAAAGTGTCCCACTTTTGACCTCCCAACCATCTACCCAAACCAATATTCTCCCTCAAACCAATGTTCTTTCTATTTCCCTATCCCAAGAATTATAATAGATGAAGGATGTAATTGCTACCATTTAGGTTGAGAAACAGACTAAAAATTTCATATTGGATAACGCGGGTTCCTATCCATTCAACATGGAGTATTTATATATATTATTTCCTCTTAGATATGAACCACCGAAATTCAACAAATACAAAGGGAAAGGTGACCCTAAGGCCCACTAAACTAAATTCTTTATTGCATGTCAACCAATAGCATATAGTGACATATACCTTTTGTTGTTGTTTCCAAGGATTTTGGTTGGACGAGCCTTGGAGTGGTTTTTAAAGTTTCCCAAAAAATCCAATAATAGATTTTGATGATCTTTCTGATAAGTCTATGCAGTACTTTTCCTATAATCCTGAGCATGAGATTTCATTAATTGACTTAACGCAAGTAAATTAAAAGGCTAGTGAGAGTTTTTTAAGTTATCTATAGTGATGGAGAGCCCTTGCAAGACATTTCACTCACAGTTTACCAAATAAACAATTAGCCACTATGTTTACCAAAAATTTGCATAGTGAGATCGCTTATCATCTAGAACTACAATGTGCACATACTTTCAAAGACATCATTGATAAAGGTTTGTTGATCAAGCAAGTACTTATCAATAAAGGAGTCATCAATCTTAATTCAACTAATCAAAATCAAGGTATCAATTAGGTAAATAGCCAACATAAACATCCCATTCAAGCACAAGCATCATAACCAACATAGGCCAATAACCAAGAAAGACTGAAGCAATTCAATCGTAATAAGAATGTTGTGAGAAATGGAGTAACTAAATCCTATCATGTCCAAATGGTATAAACATCATATGTACCATCTTTTTAGCTTAATCCTACCCAGTAACCTCTCCAACTAATGCCACAATCATAATAACCAAGACCTACACAATAAATACAACCTTTAACATTATAAACCCCTCCTCCTAAGAGAACCATACCTGCACATCATGTCTTTAGTGACCTAGGAGAACCTATTGAGTCTATATTTTGCAAGATTATTAACACTATTATAATTAGTTGGCATATACCAAAGCATTATCTGCAAGGCATTCCTTATCTTGATTGGTATCATGAAAATGAATTTTGTGACTATCATCGAGTCAATAAGCATAATCTACAAAGATGTGTCTAAATCAAGAATTTAATTGAGAATATGTTGGAGAATGGGGAGATAACATTAGATAATGTCTTGGGATTAATCAAAACCCCTTTCCTTGACATAACAATCAATAGCAACAAAATAATCAAAAACAACAACAATGACCATTGTAGTAGCAAAATCAATAGTATCAAAATCAAAGGCCAAACTAATAGAATCAATAAAATTAGTAGCAGAAACCATAATGATAGAACAATGGACAAAACCAAGGTCAAAATGGTAACAACCAACAAACCTACCATGCAGTTACACATGACTACAACAAGGTTGTAGGTCATATTACAAGGGGTAGCATTAATACCATCTCCATTAATCCTAGACCAAGCACTAATCAGCCTAGACTATTGCTAAATAACAACATTCAAATAAATTACATGGATATTCATTCTTTGACCTGAGAGTGCATATAGGTAAACTAGCAAATTACGACTTCCCATTTTGGACCTTATATCAATAACTCATCCTTACCATGTGATCACATACAAGTGCACTGCTAACCAAGACTTATCATGTCTACTCCCACACCATTCCCAACATTTGTTATCAATAATGGTCTAGTAATTAATCTTGATTATGCAATCACAAATTAGAGGTCAAATATTACTATCTCAAGCCCATACCCATCTACCACTTTGCCTATCATCCAACCAACCGTTCAACCTTGGAATAAACCATTCACTACTAACCAAGACAAAAAAATTGATATTGTGGAATAATTATAAAAGACACTAGCACAAATTTCAATTTTAGATTTGTTATGAACATCAATAATCCACAAGAACATCTTGAATGATTTTTTTACCCAATCCACTATTGCTAGTGACATATCCCCTAATAAATTTCAAGCTTTGGTTGGACACCTAACTGCAAACCAACAAGTCACATTCAACCAAAGTGATATGGCTTCCCTTGGCCCACTTATAATAACCCATTATACATAGAAGTTTATATAAAGTGACATGAAGTGAAATGGGTCCTTATATACAATGGATTAGGCCTCAGAATAGTGTCTCTAAAGCTCATCAAGTTTCTTGGGTATACAATGGAAGATCTTCAGCCAAAAACAATAACCATCAAAGCCTATAATAATCAAGAAAGAGAATCACAAGGCACCATTAGTTTTTCAGTTATCATTAGGCCTTTGACCCATGATACACTTTACCATGTGATTGATCTTGAGTTATCATACAATATGCTTCTAGGTAGGCCTTAGTTGCATTAGATTCATGTAGTCCCATCAATGCTACACCAATGTATCAAGTTTTCCCACTTGGGGATGGAAGTGAATATTCCAAGAGATTTACACCCATATGAACACTACAAACATCTTGAGGTCAAATTTCAAAGCTATAATTATCATTATGGCATGAATCCAAATTCCAAGCAGGATAAAGGAAAGGCTATACTTATTGATCCTTCACCAGATAATTGCATAGATCTTAATACCTTGGATTCTCTTTCCCACATGCCACCTCCTGAAGCTCCTAATCATTTCACCATTTTAGATAATGGACTAGGAGAGTATGTGACCCATGATACATTTCATATTTCTAATCAACCTTAGAATCTAAAAACCTTTGGGTGACCTAAAGTCACTCCACATATGCATTGGCAATTAAAAAAAACAAAGATAAGGGACCTATCACTTTTGTACCAATATCTGGCCTAGAACTTGACCCTCTTGAAGGGGATGAATCATGGTTATATAATGAAAAACAAGCTAATTATTATAACAATGCCAAGTATCCTATTCCCAATAGGATCATGGAGCATCACAATTATGAAGGAAGAGGCCTGGAACTGAATCAACAAAGAACAATCGAGCCAATTTCCATGACTAAGTATGAAAGACCTTATGGACTTGGACATAAACTGCCTAGGGGTGACCCCACATATCTTATTCAAATTCTATCACCAATGACTAGTGATGATGATGCCAATAATGAAATAGAGTCTAATCATAGTCTCACCTTTGATGACCTAGCTGAAACCAACATGTTTGATAATAATGCCATTTGTATCCTTACCCTAGCCATTCATTACAACCCATTGCCATTATATTACCCCTAATTGATAGATTGGGGCCAATAAGAATCCAGTCTACTAATTGATGAGTTCTAGAATGATGAGGAATTTTGTGACTTCTTAGGCCTTAGAGACAACACTCCATTGGGAGATCACAAGTGAAGATTCTCAATTACATTGGATCCTAAAACCTATTTTGGAGAGTGAGTGAACACCCTTAGCCAAAAAAACTAAGTAAAACAATGAGGTCCTAAAGTGAAAACCTCCTTAAGGCACTTTCTAACCAGGGAAAAAGTAAAGATAAAAGCTAGTCAAGTGGTTAAAACTCGTTTCAGGCACCATTAGATGGGGGTATTCATTTTTCTTCAAATTTAGACCAGGAAACCACCAATGATGAACTTGCCTATGGATTAAAGTTTATATTTAAGCAACAACAAGTATTTTATCAAATTCTTCAAGAATTTTTGACTATTTTTATCACATGGCTAGATCTCCCATTAGGGGACTCAGATTCATCATGCCTAGGAGAAGTTGAAGAGCAACTCCTAACGAAGTACCCTGACATAATCCAATAGTTCAAGTCATTCCCTACTATCCTAAATTATGTTTCAATTCTTATAATCAAAGATACAATAGAGGTAAATATTGGGAATTCATCAGACTTAAAATGGATAAAATTAGGCACATCCATCATTGAGGAGAAACATGAAGTCTTTATAGCTCTGTTGAGAGAATTTATAGATATCTTTGCATGGGCCTATTCTGACATGCTAGGTTTGGATCCCACCTTAGTTCTACACAACCTTATGGTTAATCTTGATGCCAAATTAGTAAAACAAAATCTATGTAAGATGCATCCTCACATTGCTATATTGGTAAAGAAAGAGTTGAAAAAACTCTTAGAAGCAGGATGTATCTGACCCATTAAATACTCAAAATGGATCTCTAATGTGGTACATATTAGTAAAAATCTTGAAGGGATTAGAATCTATACTAATTTTTAAGACATTAAAAAATCTTGTCTTAAAGATGATTTTCCATTACCTAATATCGACATAATCATCAACTCCATGATAGGTTATGAAATGCTTTCACTCAAGGATGGCTTTTCATGATACAACCTAATTAGAATAACACCAAAAGACCAGCATAAAATACTAATCACCACTCCATGAGGAATATTTTGTTATTAGGTAATGTTATTTGGCCTTAAGAATGTTGGATCTCCATATCAAAGGGCCATGACTATCCTATTCCATGATATGGTGCATGATATTATTGAAGACTATGTCGATGATATATTAGTAAAATCCAAAACTAGGGTTGACCATCTAGTAGTGCTATGTAATATATTTGAAAGATTATGAGAGTGAAAAGTTAGACTCAATCCAAGGAAATGTGTGTTTTATGTATCTTTAGGTAAATTACGTGGCTTCATTATGTCTCATAGAGGTATATAAGTTAATCTGGCTAAAATCCATGATATAACCAAGATGCCACCGCTAACTAATTTAAAGTAACTTCATAGTTTATAGGGTAACATCCAATCAATTCAATGCGTCATCTCTCAGTTAGCAGACAAGTACCATCTATTTACACACCTTTTGAAAAAGGGAGTTCCATTTCACTAGGATGATCACTGCCAAATAGATTTTCAACAACTCAAAGACTATCATGGTAATCCCCTTGTTTTATTACCTCCTATGCTAGGAAAATCATTCTTGTTATACCTATTAGTTATTGACCATGCTCTAGGGTCACTTTTGGCTCAACATGATGACAATTAAAAAGAGAATGTTGTATACTTTATAAGTTATACCTTGGTTACATATGAACATAACTATGCACCTATTGAAAAAAAAATTCTAGCCATGGTCTTTGTAGCTCAAAAACTATGCCATTACATATTAAATAATAATACCATGGTCATTTCAAAAGTAGATTCACTCAAGTATATACTATCTAAAATAGATTTTTAAGAAAGAATGGCTAAATGGATCATGTTTCTCAATGAGTTTGACATAGAGTATGTCAATTAGAAGGCAATCAAGGGATAAGTTCTTGTAGATCAACTTGTTGAAGCACCTCTCATAGACACACAACCACTCACATTTCAATTTCCTAATGAATCTATAATTACCATCATTGACACAACCCTTGAGGAGTATCCCTAGAAACTATATTTTGATGGTTCATTTACTACACATGGATCAGGGGTGGGCCTATTATTTATTACACCATAGGGGTATCTCATCCCTAAATCATTCAAAATCAATTTTCCTTATACTAAAAATAGACTAAGTATGAAGCACTTGTTGCAGGACTTTGACAAGTAATGCATTGGAATATATCTCATCTCTGAGTTTATGGTGATTCTTAGTTAATCATTATTTAGGTCATAGATCATCTTTAGACTAAAGATGACAAACTAGTTCCAAATAAATCCATGGTCAACACTCTTAAGTAACAAATTTCCAATATTTAGTTTGAGCACATACCAAGGGCTAGTAACAAAAATATAGATTCCATGGATATCATTGGCTCTTTGATTTGACAAATAGATAGAGATTATCAGTTCCTCATCAATATTTTGTTAGCACTAGCTCATGAACCTTCAATCATTGTAATGATTCGAGATATCATTGGTCCTAATTCTATCTAGTACTTAGGCCTTTATAAATACCTTCATGACCAAGTTTTGCCACCTAACCTATCTCAAAATCAAACCAAAGCCTTCATTCATCATTCCACTCATTATACTCTACTTGGATCTACCCTTTACCATCATAGTTTTGATAGAACTCTACTTCATTGTTTAACTTTGATAGAGTCTACACTAGCATTAAGAGAATTTCACAAAGGAGTACGTGGTGCTCATTCTAATGGGGTATTTTTATGCATAAATATCTTACATAATAGTTATATTGGACCACAATAGACACAAACACCACTACTTATGTTAAAAAGTGTGACAAATGTCAATGGCATTCTAATCTGAATCATGCCCCAGCCAAAACTCTAAAAATGATGTTGACACCATGGTCATTTCCTACATGGGGACTTTACCTCATTGGGAAGATCAACCCCACTTCATCTGATGGCTATAAACATATCCTTACCACCAGTAAATTTTTTACTAAGTGGGTTGAAGTTATACCCCTCACTTACATGACTGGAAAGCAAATTTCTAAATTCATCTTCAACCATCTCATTGTCTCTATGGTATCCCATCTGACATTATATCTGATAATGGAGGATCATTCAAGAATAAAGATGTAGACCAATTATATACTAAATATAACATCACACAACATTTTTCTATAGCATATTACCCTCAAGGTAATGTCCAAGCCAAAGCATCAAACAAAACCATTGTTAATATTCTCAAAAAAAATATCAATGATGTCAATCATGATTAACACTTGAAAATATTCCCTACCCTTTGGGCATACCATACCAATCATCATACCCCCACAGGGGCCACTCCATACTCACTTGTCTATGGTACTAAAGCCATCTTTCCCATTTAGGTCAAATTGCCTTCAGTATGCATCTCTTTCAATCATGTCCTAGATGATCCTGACTATCAAGTATCTCACCTAAAAGATCTAGACCTACTTGATGAGAAATTCACAACCACACTCAACAATATTCAAGCATATCAAAACTTATTCAAAGGCCACTATAATCAACATGTTAAGTATATAACATTTGAACTTGGTGATCTTGTTCTTAAAGAAAACCAAAAGAATACCATGATTTAGAAAAAGCATAAAGGAAAATTCAAACCAAAATGGATAGGGCCTTTCATCATTACTACAGATTATGGATCAGGAGCATATAAACTTGCCATACTAGATGGAGATGAAATTCCTAAGCCAATGAATATTATTCATCTCAAGCGGTACTATGCTTGAGCGCTAAGGTGTATTGTCTATAAGGACCATTTTATTTATGCCATTTCATCACCATTCTTCTTTGTATAAATATCATCCTTATCCATCCTCTTAGCCATATTCACTTTCCACTTCTGACCTATCAACCTAGTGTGTTCTAAAGCCTAGCTCATTTGACTTTAGTTTTTACCATTTGTTACACATTTTTAGCATCAAGGTATCTGATCAATTTCATTAGTTAGTTTAAGTAGTTCAGATAGAGATCATATTTTAGAATAATGTGACAAAAGTTTTGGCTGTTGCATCCTTCATTTGTTATTCCTTTCTTACCACTAGTCTTGCTACTAATTATAACTGCCTTTGGGAAAATTAGTACCATTTATCTATGTCATTGTGTCTTCTTTATAACCACCTATGTGAAAACTAGGGGTAACATCGAGCCTTGATGTACCAACTTGTCACTTCCTATGTCATGCTATGCATTTTTACCAACTAAGCTTGTTTTTTTTGAATTGATTACTACACTAGTTGAATTCCTCTATTATAAGGGTAGAATTATAATGATTTAAGGTCCTACTCTAGGACTATGTAGGCAATGCTTGATACTTATTGAGTTTAGCTCAATCACCCTTTCCACCATGCTCTCACCATTTTTTGAGTAACCTAAGCCATGCTCTCATCAATTTGTGAGCAACTTAAGTTTCAATGCTCTCACTATTTTGAAAGCTTGAACCATTTAGTGTCTCATCATTATCGATAGATTTGAGACTCTCCAAAACCATTCTAAAAACATTTGAAAAATCATTAGAAAAAAATAAAAACATTGACCACTGCTTTTCCTTAAGGATTATAGGAACCCTTACTAAGTTACAAGGACATCACTTGTCAATTAGTTTCCCCATCCCTTTTAGCCTTTTCTCTCATGCACTTGCCATTTTGTAAGACCATGTCCCTTCTATCACATCCATTCTATTTTTTTCCTCAGTTATCACATTCTTCCCATTCCTTGGAAAAACTACATTTGGCTTGAAGTTTTTTATTGGATATTACATCCATGTAACTATGTAGGTAACATCTACATGCCTAGTGCATATGGATATAACTCAGCCACCCCTTCTTTTTCTTCTATTTCCCCCATTTTTTTTATTTTTTAAAGTTGTCACCTATTTTCTAGGGGCACTATTCATATGGTTTCTTTTGAGTGTTTCTTTGTTATTTTGTTTGTGTGCTTGTTTGTTTGCTTTTAGAACTATTTCCTTGATCTAGTTTATGTGTGTCCATTAGGTGATTATTCTCCCACACTTATAATCAAATCTATCCATATTTATATGTTTGCATTGTCATCATGTTTTATATTAACAGTTCATTATTTTCTATTGCATATTGGATTATGGGAGTCAGTCTTTATGCATATTTCAGCTAAGTCCTCATGATATTATACCATGATGCCTATCAACACATGTTAAAACAAACCTAAGCTTCAAGAAGTCTGTTTAGCAATGGTGGCATCTCTTTGGCTTTGACATCTTGATTCCATCCTAATCATAGCCCAAACAGAGTAATTAACCATGAAAAAAATTTAACCTTTAGTAGTTCAAATGAGCATCTCCCTACTAGTAGGTTGTTCTAATTTCTAATTAACTTTTGTGTTAAGTTATCATCATCCTCGACAAAGTTTATCATGTTTTCCATAATCGAGGTCCAATTATTATAACCACCTATGAGAAAATCATTGCACACCATCCCACCTACATTTCTCAATGATTATAACCACCTTTGGGAAAATCATTGTGTTATCACCACTTTTTTTTACCCATATAAGGGCATGTTATTACCTTGTTTGTCTATCCTAACTAGGGTAGCTCCATCTCCTCCATGATTATAACTACCTTTGGGAAAATCAATGTGTTATCATACCACATTGCCACTATCAGGGTACAATGCTTATAACCACCTTTAGGCAAACCATCATACACTATCCCACTTGCATTCTCAATGACTTTGACTACTTTTTCAATATCATTGTGTTTTCACTCCATCATCTTTCCTTTTTTTGGTCCTCTCATTTTGTTTCTTTCTTTTTGAGGGACCATTTACTGACTTACTTGTGCCAACCATTCCCTCAAGGGGGCATCATACAGTTAGTTTATCATCATTTTAGTGCAGGCATGCGGGACCTTTTCATTCTTTGAGAAGATGTTACTATGTTTATATCTTATAATGCCTTCTCAAATAGGGGAAAACTATAGACACCTAAAAATGGCCACCAATAACCTCCAACTAAGCTTTTGGCCAATTTTTACCCAAAATACATAAGTTGGCCTAAAAACACTAAAGCACATTAAAAGATTTGAAACTGACATATTCAAGTGCTGATTTTGGCTAAAGTATCATTAAATGGGGCAATGAAATTTATGGGCCAGCTAACTTTGATCAAATCATTTCAAGTCAAAATGCCAATTTTGAACCTAGGTGCTCTAGATTGCTCGTTCTTATCAAATATATTACACAAGACATGTGCCTTTGTTATTTTATGTTGGTAACATCCTAAATGGGATAATAGATCTAACATATCTAACAGTGACTTCTAATTCTAATCTAGTTGAATTTTGGATCAATAACAAGGCATTCTAATCAATTTGAGTAATTTGTACACAAAGTGCTTAAGCATGCTTAAGATCTAATTAATCTAAATCAAGGCCTAAATAAGAATTACATAGAAACTTGTTTAAATTTTATTTTTGGAAATGGATATTAAATACATGCATCTTTAGGTGACCTCATTTCTTGGGAAGACATCACTAGGCCATAAATGCCATAAATATCAGGATTCATGCCCTCCATGCCTCATCAATGCCTTCCATGATGCCCTCCATGCCCCTTAATTTCCCCTTCTTCCATTGTCATGATGAGGATAATTATAAAATCAATTCCAAAAGTTGAATTAATCCTTGACCACACATCTCAATCTCAGGATGGATGGTTTAGGTTGATTCTGGTCATTCTCAAAAATCTATATATAGGAGGCCTTACCACATGAATTTCAAGACTTGATAATACAAATTTATAATGCATAAATGATTCCAAAATCCATTTTAATTAGTGTTATCATGCCAAATTGATTCTAATCCAAGCCAATCCAAAGCCACAAGGTGCCAAGGAGAAGAGGAGATAGTCAAGCCTCTTTTGATGAAGACTTCATGAGAACAAGCTAAGCAAGCCACTTAAACAAGCATTTTGGAGCATCCAAGGAAGGTAAAAGAGGGTTTATTTTACATTTTATTTGTGTGTTTTATTCGCATTTATTAACTAAGCTCTCCCTAGTGTCTAGGACTAGAGATGGTATTCTAGTTAATGTGTTTCTTTCATTTTATTTTTATTTTGGAATTAACACCATACTAACCATCCTCTCTTGAGTCAAATTCCTAGATCACATGATTAATATAACATTATCAGTCATTTATAATGGATACAAAAGATAATTTTAAACTCAAAACAAGAATTTTGTATAAAATGGAAATTACATTCATTAAAAAATAAGTGTTGTTAGAAAAATATTGATCATGGCCAACTTTTATAGTATAAAGGGGTGAAGGAGAAAACAAGTGAAATCTTAGCTTAAATCTGATAACACTTTCAAGAAAAATTTAGTCAACCCTTTAACTACAATATGGCTATGACTTTTATAGATAAGGATGTGATTCACCTAAAAATAGAATGATATTCCCATTCTAGTCCATAATGGACACTCATGGTAGTTATAACCATAATTCAAAAAATAAAACAAAATCCCACCAAGCCATCAAAAAGATTTATGTTGGACCACTCAATTGATATGTGGTGGTAGCTATAAATATTTAGAGCCCAACTACTTTGACCTTACATCCTTGTCTTCTAGCATGGCTACCACAAGTTTAAACTCTTAGTCCAATTTATCAAGGTTCATCAAGGATTATCTAAATATTACCTTAGTTTAAGTCACCTATCTTTGGTACAACTAGAAGGGAACCTCTATCAACACCTAAACCTCAAACACCTAGGTGATGATCATTATGGACTATTCTTTATTTTTATTAGATATCCTCTTCCTCATGACCTAGTCAAGTTGACCCAGTTGGACTCCAAATTCTCCCTTGTCTAGTAAGGTGTCATCTTGGTGGAACAACGTAGACATATTTACTTCCTTTAATTATGCCAATATCTTTTTCTTACTATCTTCTAAGGGTCTTATTATATTTCAAGCCATAACTAGCCATTCCACTATAGCTATGTTTATGTTTCTAGTGTACATTTGATACATCCCCAAGTATAAGTTGGGCATCAATTTCAACTATAGTAACATAACTTTATTGACTATAACCAATAGATTCATACATTTCCCATCAATATCTAGGATCCTCTCCATGTAATCTTGAGTTCTGTAGATGAGAACATCGATCTCTACCATAGTTTCCACCACCTTCAATAGAACTAAGAAAAGTTGTAAGAGGGGACCTTGTCCTACCTAATTATCCTAGTGTGGAAATAACTCTATACTTGGGATTCTAGGGTCTGAACCTAAATTTTTATATCCTCAAAGAGCTTCTCTGACATGTCATTGGTTTCTTAAAAAATAGAGAGTGGGTCCTCATCTACCTTTTCCTCCCTAATGGAGGTCCTCACTTTGGTTAGGAATAACAAATACTACCAGTTCTACCAGACCATTAGATTCCCTTCTTAGATGAATTTTTACATGAGGGTCCTCTTCATGATCCTTATGGCATGGTTAAAACTCCAATACACATCTTGGTTTCCTTATATTATCATCTCCATTGATTATGAAATTTGGACCATCCCCTAGGTTCTAGGAGGTGTTGGGAGAGTGGCAGAGATAGTGGTGAAGGGTGGAGGACAAGTTGAGGGGACATGGAGGAAGTAAAAGGTGTTAATGAGTAAAATATTAGAGGAGGAGGGGACATGGGAGTGAAGAGAGGAAGTACAAATAGGAAAACCCATAAGAACATCTATGCCCACCACTAATCTTGGGTCATGCCTACCTGAGGGGAAATGACTCTTTGGAGAGGTGTATTCATTAGAAGGGAAGAGATATGATGGTTAAATATAAATCCCTAGACACCTAGGGTGATGGAAAGAGGGGTCCAAGGAGTAATTCCTAGAGCTTTCATGACTGGTACTAAAGGAACTCTAGAGGTTGATGGAGGAGGTTAGGATAGATTATAAGATACTTGGACTTAAGCCTAAGGGTGAGTCACCTTATACTTATTTTTAGGTCTCTTACTTAGGTCAACATTAGGTGTTATGGTAGAAGGACTAGTAAGAATAGTATGATCCATGGGGATTAAGTATGCAGATTTTTGGATTAATAATAGAGGCCTCAAAATAATTTAAAAGGATATTGATATGGGTCTAACCAATTGATATATACTTCCAAAACTTATAGTTATGCTTATCAATGAAGGTGTACCTATAGGTACCTAGATTTGAGGCATGTTTGATGGAGGTAATGAGGAGGTTCAAGGTTGAGGAATGGATAGGGAAAATGCAAACAAAGAAGTAAGGATGTTTGGGAGTACCAAGGCCAAGGGTACCTAAGTGAACAGTGAAGCGGGAACAATAGGGAAGAGAGGAGGCACCACTAGAGTTGCTTGTAGAATGGGTGTGAAACTAAGTGGCACCATGATAAGGATATAAAAAGTGGTAAGAGTGAGGGGAAGAACTTGGAAAGTAATAGGAGTGAGGGGAAGAACCTACATTGGTTCTTATTGGGAGCCTCACTTTGGGCTTACCTCTAAACAACTAACAACATCAAACCTAAGGGTCTATGTGGTCTGGGTTTGAGGTGTTTATGGTTGATTTGTTTGTGCTTAAGTTACCTAACACTAAGTTATGAAAGTCTATTTTGGCTAGGGCCAAGCTACTAGAGGATGTGGAGGTGGGCACAAGAAGCTAGAGCTTCTAGAGGAGGTGGAGTTGAAGCTGGGAAATAAGGATCAAGTTCTTGCAAAGGAGAAGGTGATATAATACCTTATAAAAATGCTTCTATAAATCATGGGAGGAGTTAGGGTGACATCATCCATGGAATGAGCATGTGTAGGATGGGGTGTAGATGGTCCTAAATAGACCTTATTGCCCTTATCATTTTGATCCATGATTCATTTTATCACCTCCTAATTATTTATATCATTTAATTATAGTTCATCATCATCCTCTAATTGGTGGCTATAATTAATGTTGAGGAGAGCTGAATACCTCACTAAATGATCCCTAATCATTCCCTTCAGGTCCCAATGTTAGAACTTAGCTCCCCTATAACAAAGGAATCATTCTCGGTCACCATTTTTTGGAGAGGAGAGAAGGCCTTGTATACATGGTTCTTAATGGTAATTATGAGCAATAGGCATGCCTTTTGTTGGTGCCTGATGCAAAAAATTAAAAACACCCTCCACTAATTTGTATGTGATTTATTACTCTATCAGGTGATCTAAGATGAAGTATGGTAGGTGGAGGGCCTATTTGAGCACACTCATGAGTAAAATCATGGTTTCATCTTGGAAGTAATAGTAATAATTGATGGTTACAATAGAGTCTTTGATTTCTTATGATAAACATGGCATTGGGCCTCATTGATTGTGTTATACACTATCAAGTAGAGATATTCATAAACATATCATATATGGTTTTGTTACTAGTGTCCATATAGCTTATAAAATACTACATGGACCTCCAATCCCCCAACCTAGGTAATAAAAGTAGATGTCTTGAAGGTGAGCATCTTGAAAACCACATTTATGAGATAAATCATCATGTATAAGTCCCCACCTAATTAGGCATCTGCTATGACATTGAACAAATTGAAGTTGATGTATCCTCCCATGTCTATAACCTTATAAATAATGAGAATCATGTGGGGAAGGGGCACCCATAATTCATTGACATGCAGGTAGTTTAGGGCCCTAAATAATCAGTTTAATATAAACATACCTACCCAAGCCTCATCTCAAAAGGTACAAATTATGTATAAATTGATGTTCTCATTGCTCACCCACTTGGTATGCAGATCCTCATTCCAATCCTACAAGATCTCATAAATTTGGAAAGTTCTAATCTAAGTGTTTATCATTGCAACATCATATGAAAAGGTGAAATATAGGCGGGAGTAATATGATTTTTAAGTGGTCCCATAGATATTGACAATCTAGTACTAGGAGTTGGTCGAGCAGACCCAATCATGGACTCTATCCTATAATCATTTAGAGGTAAAGAGAAGGTTACAAAATAAGTTAATGTAAGGGATCATGTTGAGTTTGGACATGACCCTATGAATACCACACTTATTATAATATTGAATGGCATCTTTAAACTCATCTTGCTCATTATTATCAGAGTTGAGTCCTTGGATACCTATTTGATATATTTGAACAGTTCATTATAATACTTGAATTGATTCAAGCCTTCTATAAACATGGTATCTTTGTACTTGGTTTTGGATTTTAGGTTTGAGTAGGATTCATCCATTGTAGTAAGGTGGAGGCCAATATAAAAGTATTGAGTGCATGGGAAAAACATAAGGGTATGTGAAGTGACATAGAAAGCAAGGAGTTGATTTTATTTTAAGGGTATACAGTGATAACCATTAGTGAGACTTCCTTAGGATATTTATAAAATCATACATTCATTCCCATACATTAATGGTGTTTTGTATCTCACTTGATATAGATTAAAATTTAGGTTGGTGACCTAATCTCCTACTCTTTATTTCCCAATCTAAAGTTAAATTTAGAGTTCATGATCCTGTATCACTAACCAAATTTAGCAATGGTGATGTGATATTTTAAAATTGTCTAATAAAGCCTAGATTTTTATTTCATTAATTCTTAATTCATGGTAAGTACACACTTACATTTCCCCAAGGCCTCTCATAGATCTCCTACCTTATGCTATGTGTCATCCACCTATTGGTTCTCATGTTAATAGTCAACACCTAAGCATAGCCTTTTACTTCATGTCATATCCTTAGTAGGGGTGAGGTTTCATTTATATACATGTGGAATCCTTTTATTAGTCCTTAAGCTTCATCCATACTTTATTCTAACTATTTTGGACCTTAATAGATCACCTACTCATATGCCTAGTTGCACTACATGGTATGCCTTGATTAGGCTAGGCTCCCCTGAGCTCTTACATCTCTGATAAGACTGAGAGACTACTCAATCTGACAACTCACTACATGGAAAACTTTGACTGGGTTGAGCTACCTATGGATCTAACATATTTTATAGGACTAAGAGACTGGTCAACCTGACACCTCACTTTGTGGCACACTCTAAGTGGGCCAAGCTCTCCTAAGCTCTAGCATATATGTTAGGAATGGGAAACTAGTTGATTTGACACCTTATTATGTAGTGAACTCTAAGTGGGTTGATCTTCACCAAGCTACAATATCTTTATAAGGATTGGGATACTATCCAATCTATAACCTCACTATATGGTACACTCTAAGTGGGTTGGGATCCCCCAAGCTTTGACATCTTTGACAAGATTGGGAGACTGCTTGATCTAACACCTTTCTACATGGTGTGCTCTGAGTGGGTGAGGCTCCCTTAGGCTCTGACATATTTGAAATGAGTGGTAGACTATATTATCTAATACTTATGATAACCACCACTTGGATCTTCTCTAGTGGTTTGTTCATTCCTGTAAAACCCATGAAAAAGACTAAGTAAAAATGAAAAGGTGTAACCAATTAATAACTTACCCGACCACCATTCAATCTTAAATTTATTATGTAGGATGTCAATTTTGTGATCTAGGAAAGAAATGAGACTCCAATAACTTATTTTTAAATATGACCTATAAGGTTAGTGCTCTAAATCCTCAAAATAAGAAATCCTACCTTAGCCATAAAAAAATTAGGTTTTCCATTGTTTAGGGAAACTGAGGTGACACAAGATTTTAAGGCCCTAGTTCAGGTGAAGCTATTTAAAATGAAAGAATGGATCTAGGAGATATAGTTTTGATATTTTTAAGGAGGGATCCCCAATTTTTACTAAAATGGGGCATGTTGGCCACAATAAATGGTGACTTCTATGGGTAAATGATAAGCACTTAGAACCCTACTAGTTAATTTTCTACCCTTGCATAAAACATAAACTATAAGGGAGATATTTATATATAGTAGAAAATGGAGGCACTAAAGTCACATAATAACAAGTGGCATACTAAGTTTTCATCCCATAATCATCCACCAATGTGTGTAATAAGTGATTCTCAATTTTCCATATAATTATAGACTCTAATCAAGCAACAAACATTGGACTAGGTATCAGGATCCTTCAAGGGTGTTAATGGCTTGATGGTTTAAAGGGGTATGGAATCAAAATTAATTTATTTCCAAATGGGTGTCCATAGCTCCAAAATAGATACTTATGGTCCCATTCAAGGCCTTCCTCCACTACCATTTAATCTATAAAACTTACAATGGATGTTCCCTAAATGGCCCTTTCAAGGAAGACTTAAATTTTAGATTCTACATGTTTCTCTTGTCTTTTTCCAAGATTCCTTATGAAAATATTTTTTTATTTTATTTTCATCCATTGAGGGTTCAGGACCGATCCAAGGGTGAAATTATGATGAGGAAGCTTTGAATACCTAGCCAATCCTTAATTAGCTTGAATAGTGTTGTCTTTTCCTAAGATGTTACATTAAGTGCATCTTAGTGGTTCTATTAGGATGTGGGTTGTTCTAAAATTCACTTGTTTCTCTTATAATAATTGGCCTCCTAGATATAAAACTTAAAAAAGGTTCAATTAACATCGTTGACTTTCTGGGGTTGAATATTCAACCTAGGTCTCCTATGTCTCAATAATTATTCTCAATCTTTAGCCATCACATGGAGCAGTTACTAGTAGGGATGGGCATTATAGGAACACCATAAAAGAAAAGATGCAAACCAAAGGATAAAAACCAAAAACAAAATAAAATGCATGAAAAAAGTAAACACACAAAAAAATCAAATTGATATAATATATACATTACCAACCCTTGCCTAGATTATTCATAAATTATACTAGATGGGATAGCCAAGAAATAGTGTTTCAAGAAAAATTTGTTTACTAGTAGTGGGAGGTCATTTCCATCACGATATTTGAGGCAGAAGGAATTATAACGTAGGATTTTGGCTATTTGGTATAGGCCAATCTAGAGGGGATCAAATTTTGAATGTTGGCCTTTATTTTCATGAGCCTTTTCCCACATTAGGACTAGATCAGAGTTTTGAAAGGTCTTAATCTTAGCTCTTTTATCATTTTTTTTGACTATATATTGATGTTTTTTGAATATTAATAAATCTTTATCCTAAGTTTCTTATAACTAAATTATGTCTAGGATTCAATAATTCACCTTGTCATTTGGTCCTATGAACTTTTGCATGAATTTATAAGTTGGTAGCCTAAGCATGACCTACATGATCAGTTTTAGTCAATAAACTAAAAGGAAATGAGACTTTTTTAGGGATTGTTTATACCTAGTGTAGTCAACCCATAGAGTGAAATTTAAAAATGAGTATCATTCTTAGGGATTCTCTCCCACTGACTTATTTATGATGTTTATTAAATTCTTGTTAGTGGAACTCATCAATCTATTCTTTTATGGGCAGTGATTAGATGAGAACCTTAGAATAATTCCATTTTCATAGGCCAATTATGTGAATTATATGGATTGGAAGCCAAGACCATTATCATACACTAGATATATGGGTACCCCAAAATGGGTCTTTATAGTATTTTCTATAAATTTGATGACTTCAACAAGACTGCTAGTTTTAGTTTCAACTACCTTGGACCACCTCATGCAATAGTATGTACTTGTGAGGACAAAATTATGGCCAACTAATCAATTAGGGTTGATGATTCCAAAAAAATCCAATCCCCATCAGGAAAATGGTGTTTTCTCCATGACAGGATGTAGTGGCATTACCACATGGGTTTCCCTTTTAGCAAAGGTTTGTCGCTAATGGAAAAAGTGAACATGGGCATGAAAATATTTAAATAGTGTGGGATAATAGTAGAGTTCCCGAAGAACTCTATGGGCCATGGTATTTACTACAAGATGACTAGCTCTTGGTTTTTCATGGAAACTTTCCATTATTTATTTGGTTTCCTATTATGACACACACTAGAGATAGATTCCTTCATGATTTTTTATGAAGAGAACTCCCTTATTTGGCATGTATTATGTAGCCTTCAACCATAGGGTCCTATTCTATGTATGGTTCAGTCCCAAGGATATGTTTTCATAGATTAAGTTCCTGATCAGAGCATACCATTCTAATTATATCACTCTTACTTGGTCTAATTGGTGCATAATTATTCTTAGATCTATCTCTATTATTATTTGGGTGAGGCCCTATCCTCTAACCAATTTAGCCAATTTGATTTCTAGGTTTTACTCTTACAATTTTGTCTTCTATCAAATTCTAAGTTTTCTAAACTAGTTTTGCCCTAACATATAATTTATTGTTGGGTCTAGGACAATTGTTTGCACCTTATTCCTAAGAATGTAGTGTCTGAATTTCTTCACTATCTTGACTAGGACGTAGACATGATTTTCAAGGGTAGAATATCTTAGTTTGACATCCTTGAAATTGGTGATCATGAAAATAATGAGGTGTTCTTATCCCTATAATCTCTACGTGAGGCAAGAAGCAATGGTGTGTTTAGAATTAAAGGTATATATATAAATATTTTGTATAGTCTGGGCTGATGAGAACTGGGGCTTATATAATGGTGTTTTTGATATCCTAAAAATTCTAATTTCACCTCCTACTTCAGTATTGCATTCAAGGGTTTTACAATTTCACCAAAAATCTATAAATAAACTTATGCACAAAATTAATTTTCCAAAAGAAGTATTTTATTTCATTCTTACTATTAGGTAAAGGTAATCTAGAAATTATGTCCACCCTTTTTAGATTGATAGCAATACCTTATTTTGTGACAATGTGACTGAGAAGCTTATCTTTGATGACATCAAATATGCTCTTCCTTGGGTTTATGGAAATTCCATACATTTTAATTCTTTCAAATACTTTCTCCAAAAGGCATATGTGATTTGACATATATTTTGAAATCACAATTAGGTCATCCATATAGATTATTATGCATTTACCAATCAGTTCTTTAAAATCAAATTCCATCACTCTTTATAAAGTTGTGCTAGTGTTGATAAACATAAAGGGTATTTTTCAATAAACAAATGTACCCCACTTGGTGGTGAATTCTATCATGTCCCTATCTTCAAGATTAACCAAGACCTAGTTGTATCCTGAAAACTCATCCAAAAGGGGCATCATCTAAGATCCACTCACCACTTAGATTACTCTGGCAAGGGAAGGCAAGGGATAATTGTATTTTATCAAGGCTCAGTTTAAGTTTTAAAAGTATACATGTAGGTGAATTTATCCATTTTTATACCATATAGGCACTAGGTTGGCCACCTAGGTGGAGTGGTAAACTAGGAAAATTATCCCTATAGAAAGTAACTTTTGGACTTGCTTGTGTATTAAGGGATCTGTGATTGGGTTTATCAGCCTCTATCTTTACCTAAATGGTTTTTGACTAGGTTTGATGTGAATAATGTGAATAATTTGATTGATCAATCTTGGTTCAAAGACCTTAAGGTATCCATAGGCTTAGACAATTACATCCTTGTATATCAGTAGTAATCTTCACAATTTCTACAATTCGTAGTCAATCTAATCATGAGCTACATTGATCATCTAGGGGTTTTCTATAGGGCCAAGGGTGATGAGTCAACACTTTTGATCCTTAAACTTGAGTTTTTTCACTTTGAATTTGGGGTATAAATTATCAAATGCTCTTTGTAATGAAATCATTCCCTTTGGGATCTGATTCCCATGAATATTAAGGATCCCATATTTATCTAGTTCATTCCCTAATTTATCTCTATCTTTTTCATCTTTAATTTGGGTTTCTAATATCCCCTCATTACTGATAAATTAAATTATCTTCTAATCATCCTCAAAACCTAAAATTTTATCACATTATCAAGGATGGAGGGACATGGGATGAGTTCCATAGATAACTCTTTCAATTTGGTGTCATCTAGGGGATCCAAGTTAGCTACTATAGATGCTAATGAGTCAACAACTTCATTTTCCTCTTGAGGGATACGGATGATATTAAATGTGATAAATATTTTGATTAGGTCCCAAGTCCTATAATTATATCTCTGAAGGTACGTATTGACCATTTTTTTTCCAACAAGCCAAAAATTAGTCCCCTTCTATCCCTGCTATTCAAGGCCATTTCATTTTTTGATTTTTGCATGAATCTATTCATTTTTATAGACTCTGTAGAATTTCTACAAACTTTGTAGGTCTAAATCTACAAACTCTACAAGTTTTGGATTTCTACGGACTCTGCAGGTTTTGGATTTCTATGGACTCTGTAGGTTAGTCTTTTGGCACATGAAGGATCGATTTAGAGAGTGCTGGGTCTTTTTTTCAAGGCTTCTTCAGGATCTTATCTGAGTAAAAATCATGAAGAAGGTTGGCATCGTTGAACCATTGAACTTGATTTAATGCCTTGGTTCAATGCCTAGTTCAATCAACACTTCAATTGCTCCATTTCAAAGCCTGGTTCATCACTTCAAGTCCATCACTTCAATTTCTAGGCTTGGTTCATCGCTTGATTCATGGCTTTTGGTTCAAACAAAAGAGTTCAACAGGCTTGTTTCAATAGTCACTTGAAGCATTGAACTGTGGAACCAATTCAATGCATTGGTTTAAGGCCTCTGGTTCAAGCCTTGGTTTAACTCAGTTGGTTCAACACTTCAGTGCTTAGTTCATTGGTGGGTTTAGACACTTGGTTAATTGGATAATTCATTAGGCTTGGTTCAAAGGGCTTGGCACGTAGCATTGAACCGTTGAACTAGTTCAATGATTTGGTTCAATCATTCAATTCAATGCTAGGTTTAATGATTAAGTTCAAGCGGCAGTCAATTCAATCACTTGGTTTAACATCATCAAATCATTAGTTTAGTTTAAGTGACTTAACATGTAGTCTTGAACCATTAATCCATTGAACCAATTTTTGGTTTAATGAGTTAATTCAACGTATTGGTTCAAGGGCTTCAATTTTGCAAGTGGTTCAAAGTAAATGGTTCAATGCCTTTGGTTTAATTGGCTTGACGTGCAGCATTAAACCAGTTGAACTGATTGAACTGTTGAACCAATTTTGGTTTAACAGATTGGTTTAATGGGTCAGTTCAATGAAGTGCCCTAAAGCCAAAAGTCTAAAAGCCCTTGTAGAGGGCAGTTCAAGATCCAAACACCCTTATAGAGGGAAAGAAACATTCCAAGGACAGTCAAAGGGCATAGTCGAAGGTCTAAAAGCCCTTGTGGAGGGTAGAGATAGCTTTAAAAGGGCCAAAGGAATTTGGGGAAAGGATTTTCAAAGGGCCCAAAGGTGTAAAAAAAGTTGAAGAGCCTGAAGAAAAGGACAAAGAGTAGCCAATTCTTGCAGACTTTTTATCTGCGGGAAAAAGCCTCAAATAGAAAACCCACAGGGAAGAAAAGCCACAAAAAAGGCCCTGATGACTTGCCAAGGATGGTGATGTCATGAAAGTCATCAAATATAAGGAGACTAACTAGTTGTTGGGTGACAGCTGCATAAACGTCAAAATTAGCACAGTGAAGTAGTTGTTTGTGTTTTGAACTGTCTGAGTGCCAAATCATGAAAAGAACCCAAGGAATAAAGTAACCCATTAGAAGATCACTCTCGAGGGTTGAAAGAGGAGGAAGAAGACAAGGAGCAAAAATGACAAAGCATTTAAGTGGTGAAGGGAAGGTGAGTTATTGAAGATGAGTGGCACAACCTATTTTTCTCTAGTTGGCATTTATGAGGGGACAAATAGCAGTTTGTTTATAGAAAAGAGGTGTGGCCATGTTCTTACATTATTGTTTGAATGCCAAAGTCAATTTTGGTGATCGTATAGCATTGTTCCAATAGGCCTTTTCTAAGAAATGACATCAGTAGTAGTGATCTTCCCCTTCTTGATGTGTTTAGTGCACATGGGCCACTTGCAAAAAAGGGTGCCAAAATCTTTCCCAAGAAGCACCAAGTTGTTCTTCCTCTTTCTATAAATTTTAAACTTCTCATTTGAGAAGAAGGATCCACTCTTCGCCTTAAGGCAAAACTCTGCCCAAAAATCTCTCAGGCTTGTAAGGCAGAGCTCTGCCAAAATTTTACCTTGAATCAAAACTTAGCATTTTTACCTCCATTCTGATTTTTGCATCTTTAGTATGTGTCTATGCCTTGATTCTATGTTAAGTCATTTTCTTAATGCTTTTGTGGAATGATTTCAAAATGTCTGGTGTATTTTTGAGTTTCCTTTTACAAGTCTATCAGAAGCATCCCTAGAGGAGTATAGGTGAAGTGGATAGGCTACTACAGTGTGTCTCAGAATGCCTCTAATAGTTATTTCCTCCTTATATCTCCATGGACCCCTAACCCACTAATGCAAAAGGTTTTCTCATGTCAGATGAAGTGTATGGGAGCTTGTTCTCAATGGAAAGTGTATGTTTAGGTAGAGTAGATCAACCATTTTCTGGTGTATCACCCTTTTTACATTTTAGGCTTAGATTTTGTTTTCATCATCTCTCTCCCCCTTTTCATCCCCCCTTTTTACATTTTATTTGTTAGCAATAGGAGAAACTAGGGCCTAAATGATACATTAGAGGGAGCTAGCCCTTATCTAGAGACTCTCCCCTCTAGCTTTGCTGATCCCACAGGTGAGAGGGGAGTTTCCATTGTCACGTGTGGAAGGGCGAGAGCTAGGCATCTTGGCCCCCAGGTGCAATCCACTACATCAATAGTTTTTGGCATGCCCAGTGGGACTAACTAGGATAGTTTTTGTCTAAAGAGTTAAAGAATTTTTGGTGTGTTCTTCAACCAACTAGCTTTTGGAGGCTTTTGCATCAACACCAATGGCGACTCTGAGTTGAATCAGCTAGTTAAGCAGCCTGGTGCCATTAAAAATCTTATTTTTGTATGTATATTTCCTTTACACAAAATCATGGACCTTATTTTCCTTCATATGACTTTGATCAGACTCAAGATTTTTAGAGAATCACCTCAAGCAGCTCTCCTAGTTGCCCTTCAATGATAAGGGAAATGACCCTGGAATTTGAGAAGTAGATGATGGAGATTGATAGACTCGATGAGTAGTACGGATATCAGCAGGAGCTGATGTATAAAGAGGAGTGTTTGTTTAGGCAAGCACAAGCCTTGTAATCCATGGAAGAGGAGGTAGAAAAAAGAAATCCATTTATTCAAGGTAGTCAACCTTGTGTGCCCCCTCCTATTTTGAAAAAATCCCCCTCTTATACACCAAATCTTTTCTATCAAATAGCACTCACCCACTCCAGCTCATCTGATGCATCTACTCTCAATCTTGTGTGCCTAGCCTTCCAACATCAAAGGGCATCAGAGCAACCCCCCATGGAGATCAATCTTCTCAATTCCTTATATTGTGAATCTTCCATTGGGGGGAATACCATGAACCAACACATCCCTCTTCTAGTGCATCAATAGTCTCTTCTTAGCGTTCCTCAACCTCCCCAAATTTTCAACATGATGTGTAGATTCTGAGTTGGAGGAAGGAATGCCAGGAACCATCCTAGAGCCCTGAAGAGGATGATGTTGGTGACCTCTAAGAGAGGCTCTTTTAGGATAATCTAGCCAAGAAAATTGAAGATTTAGAGGCTAAGATGAGACTACTTCTTGAAAGAGAGATAGAACTTCTAGACCTTGTGGAGGAGCCCCAGAACCTTGGAGAAAACAAAGTTGTTACCTATTCATAAGGGCAAAATTCTAATTTTGAGATCCTGAACTGGGGAAAAATAGTAGAATCATGTGGTAGGAAGGAGGAGAAGTGAGATTTTTCTCAAAACCTTGAAGAAGATAAGGCTGCCCCTGCTCATGATGATGCTATTGATTTCTAGGAAAGGCTCTTCCAAGAGGATATGGCTAGGAGAATTGTAGAGTTGGAATCCAGAGAGAGATTCCTCAGCCAATGTGTGATGGATGGTTCAGATCCAATGGCACATTCCATGTTTGAACACACCCCACCTACACATTTCCAAGAGAGCTATCAGGCCACACCTGATATAGATGAAGTGTTGACCAGATGGAAAGAGGAGAATCATTCAATTCTAGCTCAAGGACTGCCTCCTCTTCCACATGGTTTTCCCACTTCACCCCTTCTTAAGGAGAAACCTATTCTATAGGAAGTGAGTGAGGAGTAGAAGATCCAATCTACAATTTCCCAGGAGGCTATCATGAGTGACAATGAAGGTGAAATCATCATTGATGCTTCTTGTGAAGACATCATCAGTAATGGAGAAGATGTAGGTCTTGCATACATGCAAATGTTCCAGCAATATGAAGAGGAACATAAGCATGGTAAACTCTCTCCCCCTTTATTTGATGAACTTCCTTATTGCTTCGATGAGGAGGATGACTACGCTGAGTAGCCTGAGTTAGAGGAGGATCAGGAGGATACCTTTGAACATCTAGAGATCTTGATCATAAAGGAGGAAAAGGAGAGGTCTATCTTCCTTGAGGAAGGCCTTGAAGAAGAAAGCTTTAAATAGAGAGGTGATGTTCTGTGGGATGAACAATCATTTTGTGATTCCATTTCAAACATCACAATAGTCACCCTTCTTTAAGAAGGCCAAGAGGAAGCAGAGGATGAGTCTGACAGGGTTTTCAATGAAGTAGAAGGAAATGGGTCAGACCATGATGCACTGCAAGGGAGCTATACATATTAAAGGGCTTATGGTGATGAGCCAGTAGCCATTGATTTCTTGGTGAAGAGCACCAATATGAGGGACCAGCATTCAACAAGCTTTTAAGGACAAGCAGAGTACATATATGTCAAAAACATGTCTAATTCTGATCCACTCGAATACAAGCCAATCCAGGTGATAGGCAAGAGGAGCAGGTCACCAACTCTTTTTTTCATTCACCTACTTGCCTGGCACCATAAGTCTTCTTGCCAGGAAGGGTACTTAAGAAATTTTCCCTTTGATCTAAGAGGGAGGCAATTATTCTTAGTTAGCTATATATAGTAGTTTGCTTTCAGTTTCTTTCCTACTTTCCCTAATTACAGTTTGCATAGGTAGTGTTTTTAGCCTTGTGTGCTTCCCTTTGAATGTGGGGTAAAAAGCTTCATGTTTTGATTCTTAGATCTTTTGGAGCTATTGCTAACACTTTTTCATAGCTATATTCTAACTTCATGCCCAATGGACTACAAGGCAACTGGTCTTTAAGCATAGCAGGCATGCTTCCCCTGGGAGTCACTAATTTGTTGATCATTTTTTGCCCAACAGGCCAAAAATTGGTCCCCTTCTATCCCCGCTATTCAAGGCCATTTAATTTTCTAATTTTTGCATGAATCTATTCATTTCTACAGACTCTATATAATTTCTACGGACTCTGCAGGTCTAAATCTATGGACTCTGCAGGTCTAAATCTATAGACTCTGCAGGTTTTGGATTTCTATGAACTCTGTAGGTTTTGGATTTCTACGAACTCTACAGGTTAGTCTTTTGGCACATGAAGGATCGGTTTAGAGAGTTTTGGGTTTTTTTGCAAGGCTTCTTTGGGCTCTTTTTTGAGGAAAAATCATGAAGAAGGTTGGCATCATTGAACCATTGAACCTGGTTCAATGCCTTGGTTTAATACCTGGTTCAATCAACAGTTCAATCACTCCATTTCAAAGCCTAGTTCATCACTTCAAGTCCATCACTTTAATTTCTAGGCTTGGTTCATCACTTGCTTCATGGCTTTTGGTTCAAACAAAATAGTTCAATGGGCTTGTTTCAACAATCACTTGAAGCATTAAATCATTAAACTAGTTCAATGCATTGGTTCAACACCTTTGGTTCAAGCCTTGGTTCAACTCAATTGGTTCAACACTTTGGTGCTTAGTTTATTGGTGGGTTTAGACACTTGGTTCATTAGATAGTTCATCAGGCTTAGTTTAAAGGGCTTGATGCATAGCATTTAACCATTGAACTAGTTTAATGCTTTGGTTCAATCATTCAGTTCAATGCCAGATTTAATGATCAAGTTCAAGTGGCAGTCAGTTTAATCACTTGGTTCAACATCATTAGATCATCGGTTTAGTTCAAGCGACTCAGCACACAGTCTTGAACCATTGAAACGTTGAACTAATTTTTGGTTCAACGAGTTGGTTCAACATTTCATTTTAAGGGCTTCAGTTCTGCAAGTGGTTTAAAGTAAATGGTTTGACGCCTTTGGTTCAATCAGCTCGATGCACAGCATTGAACTGGTTGAACTGATTGAACCATTAAACCAATTTTGGTTCAATGGATTGGTTCAATGGGTCAGTTCAATGAAGTGCCCTAAATCCAAAAGTCCAAAAGCCCTTACAGAGGGTAGTTCAAGATCTAAATGCCCTTGTAGAGGGAAAGAAACATTTTGAGGATAGCTAAAGGGCACAGTCGAAGGTCCAGAAGCCCTTGCAGAGGGTAGAGAGAGCTTTAAAAGGCCCAAAGGAATTTGGGGAAAGGATTTTCAAAGGGATTAAAGGTGCAAAAAAAGTCAAAGAGCCTAAAGAAAAGGATAAAGAGCGGCCAATTCCTGTGGACTTTTTGTCTACAAGAAAAAAGCCTAAAATAGAAAACCTGTAGGGAAGAAAAGCCACAGAAAAGGACCTGATGACTTTTGCCAAGGATTGTGATGTCTTGAAATCCATCAAATTTAAGGAGACTAACTAGCCATTAGGTGACGACCGCATGAACATCAAATTTAGCACAGTAAAGTAGCCATTTGTGTTTTGAACTGCCTAAGTGCCAAATCATGAAAAGAACCCAATGAATGCAGTGACCCACCAGAAGATCGCTCTCGAGGGCTGAAAGAGTAGGAAGAAGACAAGGAGTAGAAATGACAAAGCATTCAAGTGGTGAAGGGAAGGTGAGTTATTGCAGATGAGCAGCGTGACCTATTTTTCTCTAGTTGGCATTTATGAGGGGACAAACAATAGTCTATTTATAGAAAAGAGGTGTGGCCATGTTCTTACATTAATGTTTGAATGCCAAAGTTAATTTTTGTGATTGTACAACATTATTCTAGCAAGCCTTTTTTGAGAAATGGCATCAGTAGCAGTGATCTTCCTCTTCCTGATGTGTTCAGTGCACATGGGCCACTTACAAAAAAGGGTGCCAAAATCTTTCCCAGGAAGTGCCAAGTTGCTCTTCCTCTTTCTATAAATTATAAACTTCTCATTTAAGAAGAAGGATCCACTCTTAGCCTTAAGGCAAAACTCTGCCCAAAAATCTCTCGGGCTTGTAAGGTAGAGCTCTACCAAAATTTTACCTTGAATCAGAACTTAGCATTTTTACCTCCATTCTGAGTTTTACATCTTTAGTATGTGTCTATGCCTTGATTCTATGTTAAGTCATTTTCTTAATGCTTTTGCAGAATGATTTCAGCATGTCTAGTGTATTTTTGAGTTTCCTTTTATAGGTCTATCAAAAGCATCCCTAGAGGAGTATAGGTGAAGTGGATAGGCTATTGTAGTGTGTCTCAGAACACCTCTAGTAGTTATTTCCTCCTTGTATCTCCATGGACCCTTGACCCATTAATGCAGAAGGTTTTCTCATGTCAGATGAAATGTATGGGAGCTTGTTCTCAGTGGAAAGTGTATGTTCGGGTGGAGTAGATCAACCATTTTTTGGTGTATCACCCTTTTTACATTTTAATCTTAGGTTCTATTTTTAGCATCTCTCTCCCCCTTTTCATCCCCCATTTTTACATTTTATTTGTTAGCAATAGGAGAAACTAGAGCCTAAATGATACATCAGAGGGAGCTAGCCCTTATCTAGAGACTCTCCCCTCCAGCTTTGCCAGTCCCATAGGTGAGAGGGGAGTTTCCATTGTTGCGTGTGGAAGGGCGGGAGCTAGGCATCCTGCCCCTCGAGTGCAATCCACTACGTCAATAGTATGATAAGTTGTATTGAAATTTATTCTTGATCTAGTTGACCACTAGCTCAGATTCATTAAATACTCTTAATTTAATTGCCTTGTATTTCAATACAAATTATAATCCTAGGATTAATGCTTCATACTCGACCAAATTATTTATGCAATAAAATATAACCTATATGATTCTAAATGTTTCCTCTATAGGAAGTATATAAGTATAAAATCATCCACACTACTTTTCTTGGAATGAGCTCCATTTGTATAGAGAGATCATAGACTGGATAGGTTTGGGTGATGGCTAACTTGGTCTATGGGTAGCTTTGTGTTCAACATGTGAATTATTAGATCTAAGGATACTAGGTTTACTTTCTCATTAATGGAATTATACTTAGTTATCATGTGTTTCATATGAGTTTATATATTTACCTAGATTTGATTTGCCACTCCCCTCCATGGTAACCACATATGGGAGAAATTAATGGCCATATACCCATTTAGGGATTTAGACCAATCACTAATAAGGAACATGTTGTAGGATTACGGAATATCCACTACTTGGATGTCTATGAAACATTGAATCCTAGGATCATACTCCAACATTATGTGAACATTTGGAATCTTCCCTATCACTTTCACTTTAGACTTGTCGAGCTGGACCACTACTTTATCTAAATTGATAGGGACCAACTTAAGCTTCTCACATATACCTATTAGAATTACATTGTATGAGGCTCCTAAATATACTATTAAATTATGTATCTTCCTTCTAAATAATAAATGTTTAAGAGAAAGGGTGAACCTCCATATTATTATTTTTAATGAGCACATTGGTGTGGGTTGGTTAGGTCAACTTTTGAGTCAAGGATTCTAGCAAGAGATCATGTTGCTCAATGATTTGAGAAAGCTCATGAAGTGTGATGTTGGATTTGATATTATTTATGTCTTACACTATGTTATAACTTACTTTAGTTTAAATTGGTGGGGTCTCCATGGGAATCTTAGGTTCTTGAGGTCTTAGAGGTGGGGGGTCATTCCTAGCATTTTGGTCAGGTGGGATTGTATTATTGTTTAGGGGAATCAAGGTAGTGAGAGGATATTGTATTTACCTATTCTTAAGGGTGTAATTGCTCCTCTAGAATTGTTTAAATTCTTTCACCTCACTAATACCCTCTTATATCTCATTTTCTTCTTGGCTATGGAAATCCATGGTCTCCAACACCATAGAAGTGATAAGGGATTTACCCATTTTAGATTATTTAAGGTGATTGGGGACCACCTCATATTCCTCCATTTCCTTCTATAATATCTCAAAATTAGAAAAAAATTATATTTAATCTAGTTCTCCATGGGCTAACATGTTATAGACTTGATACTAGTTAGGTAAGGCTATCACAAAGATATTAATTTTGGGTAACCTGTTAGGTGAGGATTCTAGGGAATTATAAGGATGGTTTTAGTTTATACTCAATCTTTGATATGTGAAGTTTTTTCTAGAACTATATGCATTTGAGTTACTCACCTACCTTTGTGTCCTAAATAAATTTTTTCTAAGCTTTTTTGCCATTCACTGAATGGTGTCCAACTCATTCTTTATGGACTCTTGGGGTATAGTTTAGGTATTATTAGTTTTTGCCAACATAACCTAGTGTGGTACCCAAGGAATATGTTCATGGCCCCCTTGTTTGATAAAACTTAGGTTTTAAATTTAAATCAGGTGACCCAAAAACATTTATTGTAATATAGGGAGTGGTTGAAGCATTGGGACATTCTGATTAATGTTGGACAAGAAGATCAACATAGGTATATGTGGTATCACATTAGGAGTGGGGGATATCATTTGGCCTTGGGGGTTTAATTTAATATCTACCTTGATGGCCATTATATAAACCAAATATAGGTCCATTATTTTTAGGTCTCTCCTTAGATACATGGCCATCCAAGGGTCCAAAACATTCTTATACATTTTGAGCACTAGTTGGGGGTTAGGTTGATAAAGCATGGTAACATGACTGTATATTTTTTAAAACCTAGCATTTATGTTATTAATAGGCCCATTGGGATCATGTTTAATAAAATTAAAGGTTGGTATAGTACATTGGGGTCTATCACTTACCCAAATTAGTTGAGGAATGGAGTACTAAAATGGTCACAACTAGGGATAGAGCATTTATGGAGGTTGAGGAACCAATCATATGCTAAGTTCATCAACATGAAAGGGAAAAAATTGCACGCCAATTCCTCATGATCTAAATTTAAAATCCTTAGGGTATTTTTATAGGAGGTTATGTGCTATTTATAATTCCATCCCACATTAAGAGTGGAATGAGGAAGATATCTCTTGGGGTTTATAGGTGAATCATGAACAATTCCTAGGATATTAATGGTAGAGCCAGCCAACTAGGCCATATTAGGCTATAACTTTGGAAGAGATTATGGGGAAAAAATAGTTGGAATAATGATAGGTTGAGGTTTTTTGAGCTTGGTTTTTCTATATAAAATCAAGGGGGAAACCACCAATCATCTACGATGGGACCTAGCCCTAGTGATAGGCAAACTAGTCTCTAAGATGCTTCACAATAAAATTATAGTTAGCATGTTATTATCAATAAGCATAATTTTAAATAAGTTATTTCTCAATACACAAACTTTTATTTCCTACTCTTGAAATAAGAAACTAATGATATGCCTAAAATACACCATGTCAACCCTCCTTTTAGCACTAGCTATTGTTCTTTTTAAAATATGATTCATGAAATACCCATGAGATTAGGTATTCCTAAAGAGGAAGATGGGAATAATGATAAACTTTCATCCTCCATTTTAGGATTTATTTTGGATCATCATAGGGCACAATTTTGGTTATTTGAATTTACTAAGGATTCTATGTGAAATAGTGTCTAAGAGATGCAATGCCTCAACCAAAAGCTCAATAAAAAATTCTTGTATAAAGGTTTAATTATCCAAAGTTATTAGTGATGATTATATGTTGTGCTTATTTGATTTATAAACACAATGGGAAAGGGTAGTTCAATATTCAAAATAGTAAAATAAGAGAGGGGAGAGTAAAGCATGAAAGAGTGATTCTAGATTTCTAATGAGACCAACATCTTGACCATCAAACTAAGTGCCCTTTCCATGATTATACCACTATGGACTGAGTTTCACCCAAAATTTTACCTCTAAGAACACATAATGGGAAGAGTTTGAGTAAATGGGGGAGCATTCCTCAACTATTAACCCTCGCTAAATATAAGTACTAGAAGTTCATAGTAGATCATACATAAACCTCCAATGGTAAATTCTAGACACACAAATTAATAGTGTTGTGAGAATAAAAATGAAAGAGTTCATAAAGGGATTATAATGGACAAGCACATTATAACCATAACTTACATTTAATAGCAAGGTGTTAGCCTAATTAATCTAAAACTAACGGTCATTCAAAATGGAGATGAAAGATAATTTGAAACACATAATAAGCATTTTTTACAAAACTTAGATTACATTCATTAAAAACAAGTTTTATTAAAATAATATTGATCTTGGGCAACTTTTACAGTTTGAATGGGTGAAGGTGAAAGTAGGTGAAATCTTGGCTTAAATTTGACAACACTTTCAGGCAAGATTTAGTTGACCCTTTAATTACAACATGGCTATGCCTTTTATACATAAGGATGGGACTCACCTCCAAATAGTTTTAGATTCCCATCCTGGGCCATAATGGCCACTCATGGTAGTTACAATTATAATTAAAAAATCAAAACAAAATCCCTCTAGGCCATCAAAAATATTTGTGGGTGACTGCTAAATTGATATATTGTGGTGGTTGTGAAGATCCATCTCTTAACTACTTTGACCTTGTATCCCTAGAATCCAACATCACTTCCATGAGGTCAACCTCTTAGTCTAGTTTAGCGAGGTTTATCATGGGTTTTATGAATATTACCTTAGCATGAGTCACTAGTATCTGATACACCTGAAAGGGATCCTCCATCAACAATTAGACCTTAGACACCTAGATGATGCTCATTATGGACTATGTTGAAAGCTTAAGAACCACCCAGGCCCCTTCTATGTTTTTCCTAGATACCTTCTTCCTCATGACCTGATCAAAGTGACCCAAGTGGACTCTAAATTATCCCTTATCTAATAGGGTATCATTTGGGTGGAATAACATAGAGATATTGACTTCTTTGAAGTATGTCAGTATCTTTTTTCTATAATCTTCTAAGGTTCCTATTATGGTTTGAGCCACAACCAACCATTCTTCCATATTCATTTTCATGTTCCCAACATACATGTGATATAGCCCCAACTTTGAGGTTGGAATCAATTACAATGAAGGGAACATACCTTTATTTATTATCACCAATAGCTTCCTATATTTCTTATCAATATCCATGATCCTCTCCATGTAATCTTGAGTTTTTTAGATGAGCACATTAATCTCTGTCATAGATTCTACCACCTTCCTCAAAACTAAGAAGAGTAGTAAGAGGGCATCCTTGACCTACCCAATTATCCTATGGGGAATGAACTCTTTACCTAGGATTATAGGGTCTAAACCTAAATTTTCATATCCTCAAGGATCTTATCCTATATGGCATGGGTTGCCCAGGGAATAGAGAGTCCTTATTTTAGTTAGGGAGAACAAATCCTTACAGACCACTAGGTTCCCTTCTTGGATAAATTCATGTGTGAGGGTCATCTTCATGATCTTCATGGCATAGTGAAAACTCCACTATACATTTGGGTCACCTTGGATTGTCATCTCTAGTGCTTGTGAAATGGGAACCATCCCCTAGTTTTTTAGAGGTATTGGGGGAGTGGTAGAGATGGTGGAGAAGGGAAGAGGATGAAGTGAAATGGAGATGGAAAGTGGAAGGAGTGAATAACGAAAGTAGTGCAGGAAGGGGAATGGGAATGAAGGGAGGAAAGATAAATGGGATGGAACATGAGAACATTTGTGCCAACCACTAATCCTAGGTTATACCCACATAAGGGACAATAACTCTCGAGTGAGGGGTATTCATCAGAAGGGAAGATATAGGATAGTTAAAACCAAATCCCTAGGTACTTGGGGTGATGGAAAGAGTGGGTTGTGGAATAATACATGGATATATCATGATTGGTTCTAGAAGAAATGTAGAGGTTGACAAAGGAGGCTAGGTTAGAGTGAAAGGTACCTAGACTAAAGCTTGAGGGTGAGTCACCTTTTGATTCTTCTTGGATCTCTTACCTAGGTCAAACCCTAGTTTTATGGTAGGACTATCAAGTATAGTAAGATCCTTGGGGGATGACTATGAAGGTTATTAGATTATCAATGGAGACATTAGGATGAATAAAGGGGATGTTAAGATGGGTCAAACCATTTGAGATGCATTCCCAAATGTTGTATTTATACTTGCCAATGGAGGTTCACTTTTAGGTACTTGTATTTGAGGCATGTCCAATAGAGGTACCAGGGAGGTTTCAGGTTGGGTAATGGATATGATGGAGGGAAACAAATGTTAGGATGCTTGGGAGGAATAATTCCAAGGGTACCTAGGTGAACAAAGGAGGGGATGTAATATTAAAGAGAGGAAGCACCACTAGATCTACTTATCAAAGGGGGTGAAATTGAGTGGCATTGTGAGAAAGAGTTGGAAATTAGTGGGATTTAGGGGAGGAACCTACATTGGTACTTGTGGAGAGCCTCAATCTGGGCTTGCCTCAAGGCTATTTCTAATATTAAACCTCAAGGTATGTTTACCTTAGGGTTGAGGTGCCAGTGGTTATATCATATGTGCTTGGGTCACCTGACACTAAGTTAAATGGGTCTAAATTTTCTAGGGTTAGGCTATCAAAGATACTAGAGGAGGTGGAGAGGAGGGGCATGAGGATCCATAACTACTAGAGGAGGAAGAGGTAGAGTCAAGTATGAGGATAAGGTGATCATAGAGGATAAGGTGGTGGAATACCCTTTAAAATTATTTTGGAAATCACAAGAGTTAGGGTGACATCATATGAAGAATGAAAAAGTGAAGGAAGGAACATATATGGCCTTGACTGGACCTTCTTCCCCTTCTTCTTCCAAACCATGATTTGAACCAATACCTCCTGGTCATTTATATAATTTAAGTATATTTTATCATCATCCTCTAACTAGTGGTTGTAATTGATGTTGAGGTTATTTGAATACCTCTCTAGATGAGCCCTAATCATGCCCTTTAGGTCCCAATGTCAAAGCTTGACTCTCCCTAAATTTAAGGAATCTCGCTTGCTTATAATATTTTGGAGAGGAAGGAAGGCATTTTATACATGATTCTAAATGACAATTGGGAGTGAGAGGCATGCCTTCTACTAGTGACTGATGTAGAAATCAAAAATACCCTTCACCAATTGGTATGTGATCTCCTACTCTACCAAGTGATCTGTGACAAAGTATGGTAGGTAGAGGAGCTATTTTATAATGCCCAAGAATCAAATCATAGTGTGCTCTTTTAAGTACTAGTAGTCACTGATGGTTATAATAGAGTCTCGGATTTCCTATGATAAACATGGAATTATGGCCTCATTGATCATATTGTACACCACTGGGTAGAAGTATTCATAATATCATGGATATGGTTCCAATACTAATGGCCAGATAGCTTATAAAATACTAGTGGACCATGGATCCCATTAGAACCCACATAGGAAAAGCATATGGATTGAAGGTGAGTCCCCCATAGACTACATCTATGAGATAGCTCATCATGTAGAAGTTATCACTTGTTTAAGCATCTACTATGTAATTGACTAAATTTAAGTTGAACATTATTCCCATGTGTAGAACCTTGAATCCAATGAGAATTATGTGAAGGAGGGGTACCCATAATTCATTAACATGTAGATAGTCTAGAGCCCTGAACAATCAATTTAAAAGAATCATACCTACCTAGACCTCCTTCCAAAAGGTGTGGACTATGTATGTATTGATGTCCTCTTTGTTCACCCACTTGTCATCTAGATCCTTAGACCATTCTTATAGGACCACATAAATATGGAAATTTCCAATCCAAGTTCACACCACCACAACATCATATAAAAATTTGAAATCCAAGAGAGAGTAATATTCTTTGTAGGAAGTCCTAAAGATGTCAAAAATCTATTATAGGGATTTGGTCAAGTAGACCCAATCTTTGATTCTATGTTGCACTGATTTGGTGATGAGGAGAATGTTACCAAACAAGTTAGTGTAGGGGAACATCTCAAGTTTAGCCATGGCCCTATGAAGACCACACTTCTTATAAGCCTAAATTGCATCTTCAAACTCAGCTTGTTCATCATCATCAGAGTCCAAATCCTTGGGTATCTATTTTATAGCTTTGAAAACTTTTATTGATGCACTTATTATGTTCCCTATGTCACTAGGGAATAAGGTGAAAGTAAAAAACTCAATTTTGAGTCCTATAAGACTCAGGGCTTGAGTTTTTAACATAATTACTAATGAAATATCATAAATAATAGAGATATGGTCACCACTTAGAAGTATTCAAGTACACCCTACCATAGGGTCAATAGATTTTACACAGTGACACTACTTCTTACTAATATTTGTGAAATTATCTTAGACTTTGCCAATTATTGCCCAAAATATAAACAAATAATGGATATTTACAATATGAACTAAGCTAAAGTGAGTCATGGGTAGATCCAAGTTTAGGTAAGGTAAGATAGAAAAGAGAATTTTTCCAAGATGATCATAAGCACCAATTCTTTTAACTTTTATAGCAAAAACATATGAAAATAGCATTCATAGACCTTAGCATAAAAATCAAAGTCAAATGGATGAAATTGGAGATTTAAAAGAAAGGAAATGCATGTATCTAAGATCATATATTGCATAAAATTATTCATTCAAAGTAAATTTTATAGCACATTCAATTACAAATGAGAATAAAATAAAGCAAATTTACTAACAGATTAGTCAGCCTAGTGTCAAACTCAAATTAACAAATGCATATAATGAATGTTATTTCCAAATTAGCTAGCAGAAAAGAAACTATTAGTCATCTAAAAGTGTGAGAAATATAAATCACAGGACACACATAGTTAATCACTTTAGATAGACTCTCAAATTCTGTCTCTTTTTTGTTAATTCTATCACAACTATTCCTGATTACAAATGAGGGGGAAGCCCCTATTTATAGGCATCAAAACTACCTAAGAAAAGTTTTCATGGGCCCAAAAAAGGCACCCAAATAGCCAGGTGGCTAAAATGTTACATAAAGTAGAATATTGATCCAAATTTAGTTGTCATGTGAAGTAATAGATCAGTCAGCCTATGGTCAAACTCTTATTTTGTCAGCCTAGACCTCTTATTTTGCATGGACCTCATATTTGTCTTGACATGAAAATAAGAGGTCAATTAAATTACTAACAGATTAGTCAGCCTAGTGTCAAACTCAAATTAACAAATGTATATAATAAATGTTATTACCAAATTAGCTAGCAGAAAAGAACCTATTAGTCATCTAAAAGTGTGATAAATATAAATCATATGACACACATAATTAATCACTCTAGATAGACTCTCAAATTATTTATCTCTTTTTTATTAATTATATCATAACTAATCTTGATTAAAAATGAAGGGGAAGCCCCTATTTATAGGCATAAAAAATGCCTAAGACAAGTTTTCATGGGCCCACAAAAGGCACCCAAATAGCCAAGTGGCTTAAATGTTACATACCTAGAGGAGGTTACTAGTTGGTTTGCTAATGTTTCTTCTATTTATTCTTCACCTCTTATTTTGTCCAAACCTCTACACAAGCCAAGTAATTTTGGTCTATTTGGGTGAAATCTAGAATCATGGAATAAAATAAATTAGGTATCTCCTAGATGATCTTCTCATGTTTTATAAGCATAGGCCTTAATGTTTCTTCAATCACTTCTACCTTTTCCAACCTTTGATTAACAAATTCTACAATATTCATCACCTTGATAATAGTCTTTATACTGACTATATCCTACTGGAATTTGTAAATCAAAACTTTCATCTAGGCTCTAAACTCCTAATCATCCATGAAGGTGTCAATAGTCTTGGTCACCTTGGTAACCATGACATCCTTTAGTAGTAAGGTAATCTTGAATTCAATTTTATCCAAGGATGTAGTTGTATCATTGACTTGATCAAGTTACCTCTTCAAAATCCTTCTCCTATTCATCAAGATGGTCTATGTAGGAACGATATCCTTAAGTGGAAAAACCTTGAGGTTTGAGAACTTATTGCTTCTTATAACTCTAGCTAAATTTTCTAACTTGGCATCATAAAGTGAAAGATTTTGGTCAATTTTAATGACCACCTTGGATTACAAGACCCCATGTTCCTACCTCCTCTTCATGACTTTATACAAGCTGAAGACATTGATGATAACATTTATTATTTGAATTATAGTGCCATCTGGTATTATTGGTAATGCTTATTCCTTTAATATTTTCAAATCCTATTTCATCCCCTGCATCAAGTCAATTGTAAACTCTACTTGAGATTGAACTGAGGACATAGGGTCCTCTACATATTCTTCCACCTCTCCAATTTTGGCCTTCCTCTTCTTTGTCAAAGTGAAGAGGGACTCTTCACTCTTGTGGATCACATTTGAGCTTATTTTTGGCTGCTCAATCTATCTTCTAACCACCCTCTTTATCATGCCTATGGTAGCATCAAACCTTAAGCTAATTTGGGGGGTATAGAGGACTACTTGAGGCCTCTCCTACCTTACTACCTATATGAAGTCTCTAACCCAATTTGGGGCAGTAATAGGTGTTGGCTATGTGGGATTTGGTTATAATAGAGGTGCCTATGTTAAGGAAGAGGTCAAAGCTACAATAAGAATGTACAAGTTTATTGGGTCTAGCTACCCAAGTGGGTCAAATAGAGATTTGGCAAGGCCCATGTCAAAAATGAATAAAGGCAACTTTAAAGGCACACTCACTTTAGCAATTGTGATAATATTGAGGCGTTTCTAGAAGGTGAATTTCTTTGAAATGGGTTTTAATGGCCTCATGGGTGCAAGGGAACCAATAGCAAGTGAGGCACTTACTATGGTTGTCTAGGAAAAAGACATATGTGTAGTGGAATGAGAAATAAAGTGGGGAAAGTGAATCCAAAGGAAGCACTATCTTGACTCATGCTAGTATCTATTAAGGATTGGGTAGTGGTGTTTACAGTAACTAATGACATTGGACTTAATGGGGAAACAATGGTAGTGGGAACAAAAGTAGAAGTAAAAGCATAAGTAGATGCAGATGCTATTGGGAAAGAAGGTAATGGTGTTGTACTTATAATGGGAGCCTCACATGTATTAGTGGAAGAAATAGTATCTTTAGAAGCTACCAAAGGAGGTATTTCTCCTCTCATTGTAGTCTTGGGCTCTTTCTTTCTTTTGTAAACCTTTTCAATATTTCTCCTTGATAGTGCCTATAGTTATTCCATTGAGAGCTCAATTCCTTATTGTAATTATTAAAGATCAATGGCACTAGGGTCAAGTTGACCTAGGCTCACTATGGTAGCTCCCATAGTAGATGCAAAGACAAATTTAGGTCCTTAGGAGGGGCCATGTTGGGTGCTAGGTCCTCCTTACTCTTAGCTTGGAGGTATACCCACTACTTGAAGTTGACTATAGTGGAGGTCTGCATGGTCTATTACTAATTAGAGGAATGTTATATTCTTACTCCTCTTCATGTCTTTCCTTAAAATCTACATCAAACATGCTTCCATGGATGGTAGATGTTGAGGCCTTATAATGTCTTCTTTCTTCTTTTCTCTGTCTAGCCTCATTTTAAGCTCTATGTTCTTCCTAGATGCATTCCTTAGGACTCCCTCATCATTCATGGAATCTATATATATCCATTCATGTACCTCTTCTTGGTTTTTATACTCTATTTCCACATATTTCTTGAACTTGAAGAGGTGATTTGTAATGACATTGTTGGGGTTCCATGCTCAAAAGTCATCTTTGGGAAATAGGTATGAGTCCCTATGCCTTATAGCCATGATGATATCTTGTTATTCTTTGATTTTAGTCCTCCCCATATTATAATGAGTCTTATGAGGAACTATCTTCTTCTTTCTCTTGAAGATTTTATCAACTCCATGCAGTAGTTGATAAGCCATCTCCTCTTCAGCCAGCTTCATTGGGACATATCTTAACAACCTAAGGGGAGCTACAATTACTCCTTCCATTTGGATGACAGTGTGATCTAGGTATAGACAATAACTTCCTAGTTCATTTAGTGTTTGTATAACCTCTAAGGAAACCCTTGACATCTCATATTTAGTGATTAACTAATAAACTACTAGGTAAAAATCTTTGGCAATCACCATTATGTTACACCTGAAGTAGTGAATGTGCATTACAAAGAATAATTAGGGCACAACCTCTGGTCACTAAGGGGACCATGAATTTCTACCTAGATGGGTAGTTTCATAGATAACATATAGTAAATAGCTCATCATGAATAATAAGGTACCATTCTTGTAGGTGTCCTTCATTGCATACACTAAATTGTTGGTGATGATCTTCCCAAGTGGTTGAATATGTTGGCCCTCTAAGATGATCTATAGCAATAGAAGGGTCCTATGTCCACAAAATTGATATGTGGATTATTTAATACCCTATTAAGGAGACAAATAAAAATCTTGAATCCTTTTATAAAGTTATGGATAGGTATGTTCCCTTGGTCATCCATGAAGATAACTCTAGTTGGGTTAATCACCCATGTATCTAGGACCTTCTTAGGGGAGTGCACCTTGTACCAATTATCAATGGAAGCCTGGGTGTACTCAATATATGGAGAGGGAAGGTCATAATATATCTCAAAGATAATACTTGTGATGAAATAAATGGGGAGACCTTAGGATATGGATTTAATTATCCTATTTTCACATATTGACCTCTCAAAGATGTCATAAACTAGGTCAGCACATGGTATGACCTCTAGTTTTATTATGGCTTTATGAAAACTAGTAGCATTGATTTAAAGGATGTCTGAATCCAATTGGATTATCTAAGACATTATTTTGGCCTCATAAACTATCCTAGATACTTATACATTAAAGTAATGTTGTTATAATGCCTGTCCCCTAAGTTCATGGCCCCACAGATGAATTACATGTCTTTGAAAACAAATGAATTGCCATACTAGAATAGGAAGTCATCATTTCCAAAAGAGGTGTTCTTACTCAAGGTGGAGGGACATATTTTTTCCATATTTATATTATTCTTGGTATCAACCAATGTCCTTCAATTTTGTTCTACAACTTTTAAGCTCCAATAATTACAGCCAGAGTGTAACCTATGAAAAACTTGAGCTTTGTCATACTGGAAGAACGTAGCTAGTAGAGAGAGAAAAATACATATAGATTCAAATGAAAATGTAGGTAATAATAACCAATTTTAGTATCCTTTTGAAAGATAAATTTGATTAATGTATTGTTGATGATAATCCTAGTTTATGTCGTATTAATGGCAAGTTTGTCAGTTTTTAATTCAAAACACTTTGAACTATTATTTTTGGCATTTAATTGAATTATAATTAAAATTTAGTCCTTATTTGAATTTGATCCACCATAAATTTTATATTTAATCTAAATATTACCACCTTTTAACAAGTGGCATGCCACTTCAAATCTAGTTAGGCTTTTACAGGGTCTGAATATGACTAAGCTACTTAGTTGGATCAAAGTATGGACATGTGGCACCTTTTAATTTATGATGAACCCTTAGGTGGTAGATTAGTATGATGACTCATTTTTATCCTACCACATGACATCTTTTAATTCATGGAAATCCCTGAGGTAAACTTTTAGTTTTGATTGGTTATGGGAGTGTCATGTATCACTTTTATAGGTAACTAGAGCTATCCTTTACTAAGTGTTTTCTTTGAAGGGATCTCAGATAACTATTAACAAATTGGAACTAATCACATGGCTCATGTTGAGACACATATCTCTTTTAGAGGTAATATTGGGGATATTAGATGGAATTAGTGTGAGAATGACATGTGACATCATCATGTAGGTCTAAAGAGGACATGCATCACTCTTACAGGTTATTGTTCATTCTAATTCCAAGTATCACTCTCATAAGGTGCCTTGGATACCTATACACCATCAAACATTGATCAAATAACTCAGGGCAACCCATATGTATGCCTTGCAATCTCTTATGATATTTAGATGGATGTAATGCAATGTGGACATGCATCTATTTTGGGTGAATCCTCGAAGGACATGCACCACCTCTAAAGGATGATTGAGTTTGGTTGGTCATGCTTGAGACACATGGTGGTATATTGTGGGATTTTTTATTTTAGTGGGATGCATCATAGCTCAAATTGATTGGGCTTACTCGTGAAAGCTAAGATCTTGACACATAGCCCTAGGGTTTGAATTCCAATGGACCATTCCTTTGTGATATCTTTAGATGGTGCCACATAGATTTCAAACTTGGTGGATTTAATCCAAGTGTCTTGCATGGGGAAAGATAAATATCTAAGGCATTACAATTCCTATCAATGTTGATGCCAATCCCTTTAAAGCTATAATCTTAAATTTGATGTTCCTCAAAACATTACAAACTATTACTTGAATTTTGACATCCTAAGGTTAAGAAAAAAGTTAAGTTAGATTTTCAAAGATTTCAAATCCCATCTAAAGCAAATTTAAAGAAGTTTTGAATCAAAATTATATAAATAAATGTTTTTAATAGAGAAAAATGTTAGTTTATCCAAAACTAGTGAAACTTATTGTATCTATGTATGTTAGGGATCCAGGTGGCATTTCCTTAGTAGAGCTTATTTTCATATCATTGAATCAATTCATGGTTAATCATTCATTGTTTGAATAAAACTTGAAGATCTTGAAATAACTCAAATATTTGTAAGTACCAATATGTATTGTAAGATGAATAATTAACCAAAAACTATAGAATCACAAACATTGGTAAATTAAACCAAATCAATATATAGCTACATGATTTAGCAAGATTGGCATATTAGGCATTTTAAAATTTAGATAAAAGAGGGTCCCCATTCTGGGAATAGGGGTAGTTGATCATCAATAAATGGTGACCTCTAAGGGAAACATTACAAAATGTTAGAACCCAAAACTTTATTCAAATGTGAATTAAAAAAATAGTTATCCCATTATGATCTTTAGTTAGTATCAAAACTACTTTTTAGAACTAATGAAATCCCATAGGCTTGAAATAGTGTTTAAATCTTGTAGAATTTTATAGTATTTGTGTGATTTGAGTTTCCTTAACCATTTCCATTGGGTTCAAAAGTGACAACTTTCAATATTTAAGACATGAAAACATGAAATGACTTGAGCATTTTTTTATATTTTATATAATAGTGCTTTGCTTAGTTAAGGATGGTTTGGGCATTTCTCTAATTCTAACCAAACATCTATAGCCCTGACATAGATACCTTTGGCTCCACTCTAGGCCTTTCTCTACTACTATCTAGGTGTCCATAGCCTTGATAGATATTTCCTAAATCACCATTCATGGAATTTGAAGTATTTTATGATTTCACTTCATTGGTGTATCATTTTTTTTATTTTTTTAATGCATGCATTGATAAACTATAACAATTGGAAACTAGAATTAGCCAAGTGTAGTGTTTTGTCAAGACATAGATGTGTGTGATTCACTTTTAGATATCAAGTCCTACCCTAGAAATATATTTGGTGAATTTAAGTGGTAGTATGATAGTCCACACAAATGCAAACACTAGCTCAAGAAAATGTTCACTCACCTAAACTATATTACAACCTCGAAATGATTTCAAGATTTTCATGAGAAAACTAACTTCTAATTTACCCTACCTAGATTTTTTAAATTATAATGCTACTAGAGGTTTATAAACTTTGGGCAATCAATTATTAAAACTAGTAGTCCCTCATTTCATTTTTAGAATTAGATTAACACAAATTTATCCAATGAATTCTCATACATAGGACTTATTACTAAGCCACAACACATAATAGGAAACAAAAAATAAAGGAGAGTAAGCAAGAACAAATTAGCAAAGCAAAGTAGGAAAGTGAGAAAGAACAAATCAAGAAAGCAAATCAAGAAAAGAAATAATAGGAAAGCAAAAAAATAAATAAAACTACTCTAATCCTTCGTACTCTAACTCTAACCAAGCTTACTATCCTTTTGGAATTGGTGATAAAGTAATAGATAAATAATGTTTCATATATTGCACACTAACTAATAAGGTTAAGTCATTTCCTTGTAGGTCTTTCAGCCTAAATGTGTTTTCACCTAGTATCTCTACCACTTGATACAATCTAATCTAAATAGGAGTAAACTTGTCATGTTATCCTTTCTTTTCACTGGCCTTGTCCTAAAGTAGGACCAAGTTTGATATTCAAAATGCTTTACCCTTGGATTGCTTATCAAACCATCTCCTCATAATATCTTGATGCTTACTAAAGTTCTTCAATGCTTCATCTCTAGCATCTTTCATTCAGATGATGTTTAGTATCCAAGATTGCACTCTTTCATCATCTTAATTGTACTCAACCATGAACTCATACGTGGGCAACTTCAACATGATAGGGAAAATAGGTTGTTATTTTTAGACTAGTAAGAATGGGGATGCTTTGAGCACCTACTTATATCTAGTTTTATATACCCATAGAGCATATTTTACCAAGGATTGTCATTCTCTACATTTTTTTCTAAGAACTTCTTGATGGCATTCATCAAGTTTTTTTTTGGTGGACTCAGAAACTCCATTACCCTGAGTGTATTAGTTTGAAGCAAATTTGATGACTATCTAATTTTCATACACCCATTTAGTGAATTTAGATGAGGCAAATGTTGGGCCATTATCACATACTAAAGATAGGGGCATCACAAACTGAGTAATGACATTCTCTTATAAGAACTTGATGACATCAATTATTCTTCTATTCTTGGTGGTCACTACTTCAATCCACCTTGTGTAGTAATCCATGGTGATGAGTACAAATTTATGTCCTGCCAAGGATTTTGGATTTATTACTCATACAAATTTGAGGCCCAATTGTGCAAATAGATTTGCCTCAATTATGGTTAAAAAGGCATGGCTACCTTTATCTCTTTTTAGTCAAACACCTAGCATTAGTGTAACATCTGTACATAAGCATGAACATCCTTGAAACTGGTTGGCCAATAATAGCTAGCTTTCAATATCTTATGTGTTATGGTACACCTTGAAGGGTGACCACTTCCTAGTTTATCATGAAAAATTTTCATAATTTCCATGGCTTCAGCTTTAGAAATACACCTTAGATAGACTCCCTCATCATTTTTTTAATAGAGGACTCCTCTTTTGATCATAAAGTCAAATGATCTCAATTTGAAGGCCATTTTTCTCCCTTTTAAGGTGTGGGGGACATAATCCATGTAAAAAATAGTGAACAATGTCCTCATACCAATGATTATTAGACACTTATCCTACTTCAACCTACAAAACATCAATACATGGATCAATATTTGTAATGAGCTCGATCATACCTTGACCCCTAACTAATTTAGTAGATTTTATCTCTAAATCATATTCTTAAATTTTATTCATCCACTTCCCTCTTATTTCTCCAAGTTCATTTTGTCCCAGCATCAACTTGATAGCTGAATCAGACACTATGGCATAAGTCTTATTTCTCAAGATCTAGTGTCATAACTTCTTGATAGCCTTTACCAATGCATAGGATTTTTTATCTAGAATACGATTGTTAAGCTCTATGTTATTCAAATTGGTGTTCATGAAGGTAATGGGGTGCTCCTTGTCATTTTCAATCTGAGTTAAGACAACAACAATAGTGTGATTAGAAGCAAAAGAATAAAAATAAAAGTCTTTGTTGAAATCAAGACTTATCAGGAGCCTAAACAATAGCATCCTTAATGCCTAAGAATGCCTTCTTTGATTTATTACTCCATTCTATCTTAGAATATTTCATCAGCATGGCATTGATTGGTCTCATAATATACACAAAACTAGAGATAAATTTTCTTACAAAATTGATCTTGCCAAAGAAAGATTTCAACTCTTTTTTGTTATTAGGAACTTCTACCTTTGAAATTGCATTTATTCTATCAGGGTCAATGGTCATACCTTCTTTGGTGATTACATTACCTAAAAAAATGTCCTTCAGTTACATAGAAGATACTTTTCTTGGGGTTTAAATAAATGCCATACCTTTTGCACTTCTCCAACACTTATTCCAAATGCATCATGTGATCTCTATATTTTTTAAAAACTAATAGATCATCCATGTAAATAATGATTCACTTACCAATTAATCCATGGAATGCATGGTCCATTTCTTGATTTAAATTTTCTCTTGCATTGATCAATCTAAATGGAATTCATTTGTAAGCAAACATTCCCCACTTGGTGGTGAAGGCAGTTTCCATTCTATCATTCTTATTCACTAGGACTTGGTTGTAGCCTAAAAAACCATCAAGGAATGACATCATTCCAAACCCACTTACCAATTAAATGACTTTGTCTATGGATGATAAGGGGTAATTATCCTTTTTTGAGGATCTATTCAAGTTTATAAAATCAACATAGAATTTGATTTCTCCATTCTTCTTTCAGACAGGCACCAGATTGTCAACCTATGTCAAGTGCCTTATGGGGAAGATTATCCTTAAATCTAACAATTTTTTTAATTCTTTATAAATTAGTGGATCTAGTATTGGATTTAATGGCCTTTGTTTTTACCTAAAGGTTTTTTAGGCCTCTTTCAATGGGATAATGTGAGTGATCATAGTAGTGTTAAATATTGTAAGGTCATCATATGACTAATAAATAACGTATTTAAACTTGGTTAGAAGGGCGGTATATTCCTTTAGCTCTTCATTGGTATAAAATAAAATAATGTTAACACTTTTCTCAATCTCTATACTTCACAAGTTAACTTTTCTATAATATTTTCCATTCACCTTGGGATTCTTATCTTCAGATCTTTATTTGCCTAGATCAAACATCCTTTCTAAGGAGATCATGCCTTTGGGTATCCAATTTTCTTTAATTTTGATCACTCCATCCTCATTATCCTTTAAACTATTCATAGAACTCTCATCCTATTCATTAATGATGTGAGATTTGAATATATCAACACTACACAAGAAGTCAATTATTTTCTTGTCATCATCAAAAACTTGGAAGTGATTAATGTTATCTATCATATAGGGACATGAAATTATCTCCATAGTGAACTCCTACATATTCAAAATCTCTGGAGGAACTACATTTGTTATTACTAAAGTTATAACATCTACTAATTGGTTATACTCCTTGGGTAAGGAAACAATATTAAATAAGTCAAAATACTCAATTAAGTCCCAAGATTTAAACTTATACTTTATTAAACAAGAAACCTTACACTAATACTTACTCCTGACTTGATTAATAACTAAATCTGAATCATTATAGACTAATAGTTCTTTTACCTTATGTTTGATTGTGAATTGAAGTCCTAAAATAAGAGATTCATATTTTACCAAATTATTAGTGCAAGTTCATTGTAATATATAAGAATCTAGATATTGTTTTCATTTAGGATTTATTAAAACAATCCTAATGCTAGAACCTTGTTTATCTCATGCACCATCAATGTGTAATGTCCTGGGACCTTTGATTTCTTATTTTACTTTATCATCTATGACAATGTTACTAGTTTATAAAGTATACATACCTAAAGTATAGGATTGGTATTTTATCTTCTCACTCTTGGCATTATATTCCATGATCATTTATTTCATTTTAATTTCTTGGTTAATCTTTATCTGATTGGGAATCTCGCACCAAGGTAACCACATGTGAGAATAGTCAGTGGACATATATCCATTTAGAGATTTAGTAGTCATGACTCAATAATAATATGTAAGCCTTAGGTATGTCAATGACTTGGATGTCAATGAATTGTTGGATCTAAGGTTCCTAGGTGAGTTGCATGTGAATATTCAATAATTTACCCATTACTTTCACTCTTGATTTATCTAGATGCACCACCACCTTCTCTGATTTTATTGGGTTCAATCCTAGTTTTTCATAGATTTCCAACGGCATATTATTAGTTAAATCACTAGAATCAAGAAAAAAATTATGAATATTTTTAGCAAAAATTCTTATAGTCAAAATAAATGGTGAAACTTCATACTTTCTCTTATGCATCACCACATTTGTGTGAGTCGATTTACCTTTGTTAGAGATAGGATTTTAATTCAATGATTTCAATAGAAAATGGCATTGTTAAATGATTTGAGTGAGCTTATGAAATGTTATGTTTGCCTTGATCTTCTTCATATATTACACTATGTTATATCCACCCTTTAGTTTTGTGCAAGGAGCTTCTATTGTTAGCTAAATCTCCTTACCTTTAGGGTGTGGAGGATTATTATTTGTCCTACAATTAGGGTGTGTATCTAGTTTATTAGGTGGGGTGGAATTTTTTAGAGGTGGGTTTTGACCTTTACTTATCAAGGCATAATTACTTCATTATTATTGTTGGAAAGCATGTATTTCCTTGACATTTTCTTCAAGTTCATTTTCATCTTGATTGGGAAAGTCATAGGTCTCAACCATGAGGATAGTTTCTAAGGCTCTAAAGGCATCATTGGTATTATAAAATATCTTAGAATTATTTTGATCAATGGGATTCATATTTAACTTTTCTATTTGGATCTAAATGGATTCAAATACATGGCAAAAATCAACACAGTCTAACTCCCCATGTCTAGTTGTATTGTGCACTTGACACCAGTTAGGCAAGGCCATCTCACAAATGTTGATCTCCAATAATTTGCTCAAATGGGGCTCACTATTATTTTTAGGCCTATTAAAATGTCTATTATATCTTTGGAAACTATAATTATTGTTTGAACTCTCACCAGTATTTCCCATCTATTTCTTGAGATCTAAGAAATTGATAGTGAGTTTTTAAATAGTTATTTGTATTGAGTCTAATTCTCCCTTTGGATGATTTGAGCTCTTATTTTGGGTTTCATTCTAAACATTGGTGTTATTTACAAGCACCATTATTTACCTAAAATTATTTTGGGGATGTGCTCTAGCATTTGCTTGGTTAAATAATCCTAGCTGCTAGTTGGGTGCAACGTGGCTCAAAGGAAAGTGGTTAATTACTATAAATTGGTTCAATGTAGGCATTTTATGATTCATGTTGGGTATGATGTTTATAAAAGGTATCATTGGGTAAAATTTTAGTATAGCAAAGGTGGGGTGCCCCTATGAGTGCATTTGCTCATCAATATGGATGGCCTCATCATATACTAAAGGTAACGTATTGATATTTAAGGCCCTTATAAAGAAGATAACTATCATCGGGTCTAATTAATTCTTGTATATCTCTAAATCTAATTCATTTGTCAACTTATATGGTCAGGACATCAAGGTATACATGTTTGGGAACCTTGTGTTGAATGTTCTAATTAGCTCCTTTATGTCCCTTTTGATGGTGGTAAAGTTGTTGGTATACAAATCCTAACCTAAATACCCTACCAAATTTGGTAATAAAAGTATCATTAAACTGACCCCATCTTGTGATGGAATCTTCAAGCAAGTTGAGGAACCAATCATAAGTTGTGTTCCTAAAGGTAAAGGGAAAAAGGTGATAGGCCACATCCTCATGGATTACATTGAGTAACCTCAAAGATGCCTTAAATTACTTCACATGATATTAAGCAATTACTCTCCTAGTGGGGGTAAAAAGAGGTAGATGCTTTTACATATTCTTAAGTAGATAGTGCATGGGCCCAGGGACATTAATGGATGAGTCAACTAACCATCACATGATTGGTATAAGGGGTTACAAATTTTGATTAGATGGGTAATTTGGTGAGGTCTTGGACTATTACATCTACGTTTGTCTTCTTTTGCCTTCCTATGGGTTTTTAAGGATGTTAAAGGGATCTTAGGTTCAGATTGAGGTCTGGTTCTAATCTTAGGCAACTCTAGAATGCAAAATGGGTACTAAGAGCAAAAGATCTTTAAAGATGGCCTCATAAGTGATAAATATTACAAATATTAGGTAGTTTTTACATAAAATCCTTAGATCAAGTATTTTTACCTATATCTTTGAGGATCTAATCCTAGAAAGCTTAGAGTTTTCAATTTCTACACAAATATTGTTAGTCCTTCATGTTAACCTACAAAGATCAATGTTAGACCAATATTTCAAAGAAATTTTATGCTTGGTTCAACAATATAAGGGAATTTGAGCATTATAAAACACCTTTAAGCACAAATTTATGCTAAGGTTCACTCAATTTCAAATGAACTAGAGTAAATATGCTCATAAATGCCTAGATCTAGTATAAACAAGGTTCCAATAATCGATGTTTGCATAAATTCTTAAAATATTCAAATTATTTACAAAAATTATGCAAATCTTTGCAAAGATAATCAAAATAACCTTGAATATGCTTAAAATATGGGGTATTTTACCTATCTTTACATAAATTTAGACAAATATCTAGGTTATGCACCAAACTTTCATGAATGAACACTAATTTTGATGAAATCCTTCAAGGGATGTAAAGATTCTTGTAAATAATGCAAATCCTTGGTGTTATTTAAAAATATTTGTGTACTTTGAAATAATTATGCCTAATTTTAATGAAATAAACTAAAATTTTACAAATATGCATGAAAGTAATTTCATGGTGGCCCTCCTTCTAGTGCCATCTTTTCCCTTCCTATTGATGCCCTTATTGTGTTCCCTATGTCACTAGGGAATAAGGGGAAATTAAGAACTCAATTTTGAGTCCTAGAAGACTCAAGGCTTGAGTTTTTAATATAATTACTAATAAAATAGCACAAATATCATAGATATGGTCACCACTTATAAGTCTACAAGTAGAACCTATTGGAGGGACAACATATTTTACCTAGTGATACTACTTGTTAATCTTTATGAAATTATCTTAGACTTTGCCAATTATTGACCAAAATATAAATAAAAAATGGATATTTAAATTTTAGACTAAGATAAAGTGAGTCATGTGTCTATCCAAGGTTAGGTAGGGTAAGGTAGAAAAGATAATTTTCCCAAGATGATCACAAGCACCAGTTCTTCTAACTTCTATAGTAAAAATATATGAAACTAGCATTCACAGACCTTAGCATAAAACTCAAAGCCAAATGGATGTATTTGGAGATTTAAAATAGAGGAAATTCATGTATATAAGATCATATATTGCATAAAACTATTCATTAATGGTAAATTACATAACACATTTAGTTGTAAATGAGAAGAAAAAAGTGAAAATATACTAACATATTAGTTAGCCTAGTGTCAAACTCAAACTAACAGATGCATATAATGAATGTTATTTCCAAATTAGATAGTATAAAATAAAATATTAGTCATATAAATGTATGATAAAAAAAATAATAGGACACACACAATTAAGCACTTTAGACAGACTATCAAATTATTTGGCTCTTTTGTATTAATTCTATCACAACTATTCCTGATTATAGATGAGGGGGAATCCCCTATTTATAGGCATCAAAAATTCCTAATAAAAATTTTTGTGGGCCCACAAAAGGCACCCAAATATCCAAGTGGATAAAATGTTACATATAATGGAATATTCTTAATTCAAATTTACAAACATAATGGAATATTTCCTAAAGCCCTAGAGGAGGTTGCTAGTTGGTTTGCTAATTTTGCTTATGCTTCTTCTCCACCTCTTCTTTTGTCCAAACCTATACACATGCCAAGTAATCTTGGTCTATCTAGGCAAATTTTAGGATCATGGGCTAAAATATATCAAGTATCTCCTAGATGAGCTTCTCATGTTTTATAAGTATAGGCCTCAATGTTTCTTTAATCACCTCTACCTTTTCCAACCTTTGATTAATGAATGCTACAATATTCATCACCTTGATAATAGTCTTTGTACTAACTATATCCTACTAGAAATTGTAAATGATCACTTTCATCTGGGCTCTAAACTCTTGATCATCCATGAAGGTTTGATTAAGCTTGGTCACCTTGGTAACCATGGCATCCTTTAGTAGTAAGGAAATCTTGAATTCAATTTTATCTAAGGATGTAGTTGCATCCTTGACCTGATCAAGCCACCTCTTCAAAATCCTTATCCTATTCATCAAAATGGTCTATGTAGGAATGATATCCTTAAGTGGAAAAACATTGAGGTTTGGGAACTTATTGCTTCTTGTAACTCTAGCCAAATTTTCTAACTTGGCATCATAAAGTGTAAGTTGTTGGTCAGTTTTAATGACCACCTTGGATTGCAAGACCCCATCTTCTTTCCTCCTCTTCATTAATTTATAAAATTTCAAGAGATTTATGATATCATTTATTACTTGAATTATATTATCATTTGGCATTATTGATAATGCTTGCTCATTCAATCTTTTCAAATCATGTTGTATCCCCTTCATCAAGGCAATTTTAGACTCTACTTGAGATTAAACTAAGGACATAGGGTCATTTGTTTATTCTTTAACCTATTTGGGGCTATATTTCCTCTTCCTTGTCAAAGTGAAGAGGGAATCTTCACTCTCATTGATCACAACTGAGCTTGACTATGGCTGCTCAACCTATCTTCTCACCACCTTCTTCATCGTGCTTATGGTAGCATCAAACCTCATGTCAATTTTGGGGGTAGAGAGGAATACCTAAATCCTCTCCTACCTTGATACATGTATGATGTATCTAACCAAATTTGGGGTAGTCATAGGTCTTGGCTGTGTGAGAGGTGGCTATAATGGAGGTGCCTGGGTTGAGGAAGAGGCCAAAGCTAAAATAGGGATATACAAGTTTGTTAGGTCTAGCTTCTTGATTAGGTCAAATAGAGATTTTTTAGGGCCCATATCAATAATGAATGAAGGAAAATTTTAATTCACACTCACTTTATTAGTTTTGGTAAAATTGAGGGGCTTCTGGAGGGTGAATTTCTTTGAAATGGGTTTTAATGGCCTTGTGGGTACATGGGAACCAATAGAAAGTGAGGAACTTATTGTGGTTACCTGGGAAGAAGCCATATATGCAATGGCATGAGAAATAAAGTAGGGGAAAGTGAATCTAAAGGAATTACTAGCGTTAATCATGCTAGTATCCATTAAGGATTGGGTAGGGTTGGTTGCAGCAATTGATGACATTAGAGCTAATGGGGAAATAGTGTTAGTGTGATAAAAATTGAAAGCAAAAGTAGAAGTAGATGTAGATGCTATTTATAAAGAAGGTAATGGTGTTTTAATTATATCATTCCATATAGTATTTGATAATCCATATCCTCTTTGGCCAACTTCATTAGGACATACCTTGGTAACCTAAGGTGAGCCACCATTACTCCTTATATTTGGATGACTATGCAATCTAGGTATAGTTAGTATCTTCTAATTTCCTTTAGTATTTATCTAACCTATAGGAGAACCCTTGACATCTCACACTTAGTGATTTAATTATAAACAACTAGGTAAAAAAAATTTAACAATCATCTCTATGTTGCACCTAAAGTGGTGAATGTGTATTATAGAGAATAATTGGGGCACAAATTTGGTCATATAGGGGACCATGAATTCTGACCTAGCTGGGTAGTTTTATAGATAACATCTAAAAACCAAATAATCATGAATAATGGGGTCTCATTATTTTAATCCCATTCATTACCTACACAAAATTGGTGTTGATGATCTCCCCAAGTGAATGAATATGCTAGTCCTGTAAGATGATCTACATCAATGGTAGGGTCCTTATGTCCATGTACTTGATATGTGGATTGATGAATACCCTATTTTGAAGAGAAAGGCCAATCCTAAATCCTTTCCTAAATTTATGGATAAGTATGTTCCCTTGGTTATCCATGAAGAAAACTCCAATTAGGTTTGTCACCCATGTAGCCAGGACACTCTCAAGGGAGTGCACCTCATACCAATTATCAATGATAGCCTAGGTGTACTCAATCTATGAGGTGGGGAAGTCATATTATCTCTCAAATATTGTACCTATGATTAAATAAATTGTTATCCCTTAGTATATTAATTTAATTATCCCATCTTCACACATTGACCTCCCAAAGATGCCATAAACTAGGTCAGTGCTTGGCTTGAACTCTGGTTTTGCTTCAACTTTATAGAGACTAGTAGTTTTAATTGCAAGGATGTCTAAAGCTAATTGGATTATGTGAGGAATTTTTTTAGCCTCATAAACTACCTTGAAATATTATACATTTAATTAAATTCTATTGTAATGAATACCTCCTGAGTTTATGGCCTTGAGGATGAATTTCATGTCTTTGAAAATAACTAAATTGCCATACTAGAATAAGAAGTCATCATTTTTAAAAGAGGTGTTCTTACCTAGGGTGTAAGGACCTACTTATGCCATATATATAATATTCTTGGTATTAACCAATTCACTTATATTTCTCTTTTTAACTTTTAAGTTCCAATAATGACAGCCAGTGTACAACCTATGAAAATCTCAAGCTTTGTCATACTAGGAGAACATAGCTAACAGAGAGACAAAAATGTGTATAAATTCAAATGCAAATGTAGGTAAAAATAGACAATTTGAGTATCCTTTTGAAATATTACTTTTATTAATGTAATTTTGATGTCGATCTTGGTTTATGCCATATTAATGGTGAGCTTGTCAACTTTGCATTTGAAACACTTTAAATTATTGATTTTGGCATTTAATTGCATTAGAATTAAAATTTAGTTCTTTTTTGAATTTGATCAACCATAAATTTTAGATTTAAATCTAAATGTTTCCACTTTTTGATAAGTGGCATGCCACCTCGAATCTAGCAAGGCATTCATGGGCTCTGAATATGACTAAGTTGCATAGTCAGATTGAAGTATGGACATGTGGTACCTTTTAACTTATGGTGAGCCCTCATGCAAAAACTTAGTGTGATGACTCATTTATATCCTACCACATGGCATATTTAATTTTATGATGAGCACTCAAGAAGCCTTTTAGTTTTTATTGGTTGTGGGAGTGCCACATGTCACTTTCATAGGCAACCAAAGCTATCCTTTGACTTGTGTCTTCTTCAGAGGGCTCTTGGACAATTATTAGCAAGTTAACACTAATTATGTGTCTCACATGGAGACATGTGTCTCTCATAGAGGCAATATCATGAATTCAAATAGAATTAGTGTGGGAATGACACATGTCATCATCACATTGGTCTAAAGGGGACATGCATCACTCCTACAAGATATTATTCATTTTACTACTAATTTTCACTCTCAAAAGGTACCTTGCATAGCTATATACCATTAAGCATTGATCAGATGGCTTAGGGTAACCTAGATGTCTACCTTATGAGCTTTATATGGATTAAACATGGTGTGCACATACATTAGTTTTGGGTGAACACTCAAAGGACACTTGGAAGGCTTCTTGAGTTTGGTTGGTCATGCTTGAGACACATAGTGGTATCTCATGGGCTTATAGATTTTAGTGGGATACATGGTGGATTGGATTGACTAGGCTTTCTTACATAGGCTAAGATCTTGACACATAGCCTTGGTGTTTGAAATCCAATAGTTAGTTTCTTTGTGAGCTCTTTATATGGTGCCACATAGCTCACAAACTTGGTAGATCTATTCCATGTGTCTTGGATGAAGCATGATAAATATCTAATGCATTAAGATGTTTGATGAGGTTGACACATGCCCCTTTAAATATGTAGTGGTAAATTTGATATTCTATGAAGTGTCACAAATAATTATTTGAATTTTGACATCTTGTGAGGTTAAGCAAGAAGTTGAGTTAGATTTATAAAGACATCAAATCCTATCTAAAGCAAATTTAAACAGATTTTGAAGCAAAACTCTACAAGTAAATGCTTTAAATATATTTAAATGTTAGTTTATCCAAATCTAGTGAAGTTTTTTGCATCTATCTATGTTAGAGAGCAAGGTCAAGCTTCCTTAGTAGAGCTTGTCTTCATATCATTGAATCAATTCATGGTTAATCATTCATTGTTTGAATAAAACTTGAAGATCATATAATAATAAAAATATTTTTAAGTAATAATATGTATTTCAAGATGAATAATTAACCAAAAACTATAGAATCACAAACATTGGTAAATTAAACCAAATTGATATGTATCCAAATGTTTTAGCAAGCTTTGAATCTTAGGCATTTTTAAATTTAAATAAAGGAGGGTCCCCATTCTAGGAATACAAGGTAGTTGATCATCAACAACTTCATTATAATGCTTAAATTGAGTTAAGCCTTCTAGGAATAGGGTATCTCTATACTCAAGTTTGTATTTTGGGTTTTAGGAGGATACAACTATTGCAGTAAGGTGGAGGCCAATATAAAAGTATTGAGTGTAAGGGAAAAACATAGGGGTATGCAAAGGGAAACAAAAATTAAGGAGTTGATTTTATTTTGAGGGTATATGTGATAACTATTATCAAGCCTTCTTTAGGATATTTATAAAATCATACATTCATTACCCTGCATTGATGAAATTTAGTGGCTCACTTGCTATGGATTAAAATTTGGGTTGGTGGTCTAATTTCCTACTATTTATTTCCCAATTTATAGTTAAATTTAGATATCATGATCCTACACCACCAACTAGATTTAACAATGGTGATGCAACATTTTAAAATTATCTAATTGGGTCCAACTTTCTATTTTTTTGATACCCTGCATGTGGTAGGTAGGCAATCACATCTCCCCAAGGCCTCCCAGAGATCTCTCACCTTATGCCACATTTCATCTACCTATTGGTTATATTATCAATAGTTGACACTGAAGCATAGACTTATATGTGGTGTCATATCCTTATGAGGGGTGACATGTCATTTAGGGACACATGGCATCCCCTAATTAATCCTTAAGATTCATCTATACTTCATTATGACCATCTTGGGGCCTTAGGTGGTCACCTACTCATAGCCTAGTTGTACTACATGGCACACTCTAATTAAGCTGAGATCCCCCAAGATTTGACATCTCTAACATGATCAAGGGACTAGTAGATCTAACACCTTGCTATGTGGCACACTTTGAGTGGGTCAGGCTCCCTTGAGTTCTGACGTATCTAACATGACCAAGAGACTAGTTGATTTAACACCTCACTTTGTGGCATGCTTTGAGTGGGATAGGCTCCCTTGGGCTATAACATCTCTGATAAGAATAGTAGATTGGTTGATTTATCACATTATTATGTGGTACACTCTAAATGGGTTAGGATCCTCTATGATTTGACATCTCTAATAGGATTGGGATACTCTCTAATCTAACACCTCATTACATGGCATACTTTGAGTGGGTCAGGTTCCCTATGGATCTATCATCTCTGATAGGATTGGGAGACTAGTCGATCTAATACCTCATTATGTGGTACACTCTAAGTGGTTCAGGCTCTCCCAAGCTCTAACATCTCTTATAAGACCAGGAGACTAGCTAATCTAACACTTATGAAAATTGCCACATGTATCTTCTTTAGTGGTCCATTCATTCCTATAAAACCCATGAAAAAGACTAAGTAAAAATGAAAATATGTGAAACTAATTAATAAATTACCCAATCACCATTTAGTATTTGATTTATTATGTATGGCATTAGGTCTATCATTCTAGAAAATAATCAAGACTTTGAGAACTTATTTTAAAATTTGACCTATAATGTTAGCACTCTAAATCCTCAAAATAAAAAATCCTACCTTAGAGATAAAAATAAATGATTTTTTCCATTGTTTAGGGAAATCAAGGTGACATAAGATTTCAAGGACCTAGTTCAAGTGAAGTCATTTAGGATGAAAAAATGGATCTAGGAGATCAAGTTTTGATGTTTTTAAGGAGGGGTCCCCCATTTCTACAAAAAGGGGGCAGTTGGACACAAAAAGGTGTACTCCTAACCTTATTCTATTTACTTTCAAACATTTCAAATTATTATTATTTTAGATTATATGAACTAATTATATACTATAACATGCTCTTGGTTGTAGGTTAGTTGTCAACAAAGCACTCAAGTTAGAATCATGCAAAGATAAGGTGTGTTATACACATTTAGGTACACATTTATTTTCCTTCAAACTAGAATTTTCATTACTATATTAAATGGGGATGTAGATACTAAATGTGAATTATATATCACCTTAGTCTTGTATAATTAGAAAATACTTTTCATGGTTGTACCCTTCAATTCCTAGACCTTCCTACTACTGAAAGGCTTGCATGTGATATATCTTGTGTTTATTGTTCATATCTTAGTCCAACCATATGTTATCCTAATAACCATGCCATTTATGCTACTCAAATTTTTATAAACTTTCTTATTATCATCCTTTATAATTTTTTGATATATACCTATTTTCTAGCTTCCTTGATACTTGCATCCCAATCAAATGCCTACATTAATGCAAGTGTCATGTGCCAAACAAAGTGTCTAGTTTCCTAAATTCATCAAGTTTATAATTGTAACATGTACTTATGTTTGTCTTAAGTTTTTTAATGTGATGTATTTCAAAAACTTATTGGTATATATGCATGATCAATCATCATTCATTCCTCACCTAAAAAATACCTAGTAAAATATGCATCAACTCAGAAGGCAACTTACCAAAAGCATTAAATCAAGCATTCAAGTGAGAAAAAATTTCATATTATTACCTATTTAAATATTAGTCATATGGATATCCCATCTATAGGTATGAATTACTTAAGGGTCATCCCATGAGACATATTCACAAATTACAAGCTAGGTCACTTTATGTACTTACTTATCACACATTGCATCCTTATGCACACACAAACTAACATGTAGGTGGAAACTACATAAGTATAAGGCCCTATTCAGAGTATTAGATATGTAGGTAGTACCCATTTAAATAGGGGTCCTTGGGGCATCTTGACACTATGAGCCCATTAACCCATTTTTACCACAATCACTCTAAGGGTGAGGAAGCTAGGGTTTTCATCATTTGATAAATAATGATAGTCTATGCATGAGATATGAACACCCCAGATCAAAGGTGACACAAAATTTATAAGGTTCTAGATGGTCAAATCTAGATCTAGTCAATATTCTATACTAGACACCTACATCTAGGTTAGATAAGTGTGTTGATGTAATCATTTAGATTTGACATAAGAATATGAGGCCATAGAGTGAAAATTTATAAATTATAACAATTGATACATAACCCAAATTTAATCCACTTAAATCCTATTTTAGCCTATATCTTCATGTGCATATTAAACTAGCTAAGTATTCTTGTTTTCAATTAATTAAAATATCAATCAATAGTTGTACTTTCTATTTTTAGCATATTTTATAATTTAAATTCAGTATATTATTTATTTGTGTTTTTAATTAATTGGCCTACTATAGATCTATTTATCACCCTTGTGTTTATTCATTTATATATTATTTATCCTATACTATATTGATCCCTCTAAATTTAGGGTTAAAATTTTGGTGAACCCAATGTATGTGAATGTAATTTTTTAATGATTCTTAGGGTTTTGGGTCAACTAGGATTTTAATTTGTTGTACTTTATTTCAAATTATAACTTTTTAATATGTAAGCAATGGAAAATTTTAATCAAAATACTTGGTTCCAAATGGACTATAAAGAAACATTAGTCACTTATATTAATAACAATATCTTAATGGATGCATTTTTATATGTTAAAAGAGATGAATTCAACAAACATGTTAAGGCTAAGTCATCCTCACCTAGTGATGATCAATACTTAGGTGGCATTACAACTGATTTCATACCAATAAACCTTAGGGAAAATGACATATATGAAGGGGAAATATAAAATTAGATTATAAAAACAAATATAATTCTATAAATCCAAAACTTTAGGATAAAAAAATGAAACCCTAAAGGAACCTAGGGATTTTTGTATTCAAGACAAGGAACAAGTTCACCGATATGTTTTACTTAATTTGAGATTTAGTGGTCTAAACAAGATAATTTTTTTGAGTAAATATTATGTATAATAATTTCTAAAATACATAAATGTGAGTGTAACTATGATTTACTTCACTTTCATATTTACATAAATAACCAAGGGATGGGTTACTTAGCTTATTTATGATTTTTATCTATGTTCTAATTATATCACAGTCATTAAATGTGCTTTACATGGGATCTATGTTGGATCAAATCAAGAAACTTATAGTTTTCATTTATTAGGGCACCTTTAGTACTATTTAGACTCCTATGGTAAATGGATCCATCTACCATGTATTTAAACCATCTAATATATAGTTATCCATATGTTTTCCAAGTGACTCTTATTAATTTAGATATGTTTATGCCTTATGTGAATAGATTAATTTTCCTTATCTTTATTCAAACCATAACTTGCACTATTGGGACCAATGTGACCTAAAAAATGGGTTATCAGGTTGGGTTAGATTGACCTCATCCAATCATTAGTGACTAGTTGAGCATTGCCTACATTAACAATATTTTAAAGAGGGCTCAAATCATATGTAATTTTCCCACTATTCTATGTGTGAGTGCTAAATCATGTGAATGTAATTCAAATTTCAATGTTACCTATATCATCCTTTGGTATAATCATTAAAATAGATTTAATCTTTAAAAACTTCATATTTAAAATAATAGTAAGCTAAATGTATATGTGCTCAAAGTGTGTATTTTTTAATTAGTGAGTGTTTGTCCTTAAAATGATCCTAAGGGACTTGTATATATAGAGTTATTAAATTTGAATTATTTAATTGTTGGCATGTACAATCTAATCAAACAAGATAAAAAAATGGTAAAATAAAATGCCTCAAAGGGTGGAGTGTCCCAAAACAAACTTGAAAGATGCATTAGGACATTTCCAATAACTATGGACATTGATAATTATTGGTCTTGTCTAAGGTTATTGTAACTATATTAAATCTAAAAAAAAGTTAAAGTTAAGATAATATGTCTATGTAGCACTATAATAGAGTCAAGTAATATTTTAAAAGTATAATAAACAATCAAGTAATCAATAAAGTAGACAAGAAGACACAAGAGCAAGACATATGCACCAAGAAGTGTCATATTCACCATTAAGATACTATATATAAATTCACATAAAACAAATTCTACAAACAATATTTATAAAAAATTTGGGTCTTTACACAAACCAATAGAATAAATCAAAAAATTGGGTGCATGAGATTAACTAGTAACAAAAACCAATAATCACATCAAATGATCATACCACACATGATATACTACCAATTTATCTTTATGATCAAGATCTAAAAATCATGTGGATCATGAATCTAAGGATCCATATGTGTCACTTTTGTTATCAAAAATATAATTGCATGCATATGGTAACTAGAATCATCATCACTAGTGGTGTGATCATTATTATTACTGTAGACACCGAAATCATGTCAACTCCCCTGGTCATCCCCCGTTTTATTCTTCTTCTCCTATTTAACTCTTGTCGATCACTTTTTCTACCAGCCTTGACCTTGGCAGCATGTAACAATGAGCGCAGGGCTAAAGCTAGACTCTATCCCCATTGTGCATCTGTCGACGACGGTCGTTACCTGGTCGATGTCGTCGACGTCGGTCACCTATCGGCCAACGTCGGCAATCCTGCCGACGTCGGTCACCTTACCATTATCTGTTATCAGTTACCATTCGGTTCCCAATTGGTTTCCTGGACGGTTATCAAACCGTCTCTCGAACCGTCCCCTGGCCTTCATCAACTAACCAATCAATCGAATCTCGAACTCTGACATTTTCATAGACTCTGGCAATCACTTCAATCAAGACTCTCTCACGATCAACCGACTCCGGCATCAACCAACTTCAATTCGGCACTACATAGACAATTTCAACAACGTCAATCATGTCTTCAGCGTGACAGGTAAGTATCTCCTTCTACTTGTTTTTATTTCCTTTTGGTTATTATTACTTGTTATTTCTATTATTCTGGATCCTCTGACTGTAAACCCGAGCCCTGAGTTCCTTATTTACACTTCTGCCCATTATCCCCTGACTACCCTGTACTCTATTTAAAACCCCCGAAAACCCCCAGACTCTGTCCAGACTCGACCTTACCTTGCCCAGACTCTGTCCTAACCTTGTCTCGACTCTATCAGACCCTGTCTTGACCCTGACCAGACCCTATCCCAACTCTGTCAGACCTTCTGCAACTCACCCAGACTCTATCCAGAACCTACCCCGATCGACGCCGGTCACTACCCCGACCGACGCCGGCACTTCGACCGACGTCGGCACCTTCCCTAACCGATGCCGACACCACAGAGACCGACGCCGGTGACTGTGCAGAACAGTGCTGCTTATCAGGTATGCATTTTGATTTTTTGTCATTTATTTTTGTCATTTTATCTTTCATTATCTACTTTCATCCAATATTTTGCTTTTTTATCAGTGGGTTGATATCCTTCTAGGGAGTCTTCGTACTTCCAGGATCGGGCATTCGCCTGACAGCCCACCATATCCTTTGACTAACATTTTTCTGTGTTTCAGTCTTTTCTTCTTCATAGGTGTCATTCCTCCACAGCCAAAGAGGAGAATCTTCCAACGTCTGATTTCGGTGCGCATAACTATATCAGGTACTTCTAGCCTTGACCATTTCTTTTAGTTTCTTATTTCTTCTTTGAATGTAGAAAGCAATTTTGCATAGAAACATTCTGGCACGCCCAGTGGGACCCTAGGTCCTCCTTGGGTTCTTTCTCTCTTTCTTTCATTCATTTAGGTGCATTAGATTCCTTCCTTTTCGCCTCCTCTCATCTCTTCTTAATGACATCATAAGCAGGACTAAAATGAACATTTCTTTCTTTCTTGCACTTCTAGACTAGCTAAAACTCATATTCTTTGACTCTTTCTCCATTCGTCTTCATACGAACAAACATTTCGACTTGGGCATTAAAACACTTTGCATTCATTTTTGTTTGCCTGCATCTCTTAGACCACACATAGTAATTAAACTGCATATTGAATTAATCTAGATCACTTGATGTTACATGACCAAACCACCTGCACAAAATAAACATTTTAACTTACCTAAGACAAGGCCCGACTGGGATTTCATCCCCTAGCAGATACCTTACCCGTCCTGGCAATCTCACTTGGATTTCATCACCAAGGGGAAAGCCCACTCTATTCTCTGGCAGAGGATAATCTCTAGTGGAAGTATATTTTGGCTAAGCGAAACCAGCTAACCACTGGAATCGTGAAGTGAGGGGAGCTTGCTCCTTAACACCAGGCCTGTACGGAAGCTAACACAGACTTCTTGAGCACCATAACAAAACCCGAAACCATCCATAGACTGCTTCTTCTAGGACCTGACTCAAAAGCCAATCTTCCTCTACACATATTCTAAGGCATAAGCCACTATAATCCTAATATTTTACTTCTAAGGTTTTAGGATCTGCTTGTGTCTTCATCTTTTTTAGTTTTTATCTGCTTGTTTGAGCTTGTGAGGATGTTCTTCCTTGCCTTGAATGGTTCTAACTCGTAGCCAAGCCAAGGCTCTAGTCGATCACGCGAGGCATCATCCTCTTCCGTCTACCCCACCTACAACCAACCCTATAATGGAGTTCAACTCGGAAACTGAAAGAACTCCTACCATACCATCTCCGACCCAAATGCCTATTATCTCAGAAGGGGACCAAGATTTTGCACGATTCTTGGACCTCAATACCGTAGCCTTGCAACACTATCTCGCGAATAGCCGAATGCGAGACTCCTCGGGCAATCCAATCTATGGAATGCCGACTTCTCTCCTCGAAACTGCGGCCGTATCAACGACGTCCGTAGTCCAACCCTCAGATACCCAGGCTATTGCCTCAACCAATGACCAACCTTTTACCAACCATCCAAGCGTGGCCTCTCCTTCCATCATTGGGCCCACTTTCACCGGGGTTTTGGCCCCCTATCAATCTCAGCCCACTCAACCACTTTCTACCCCCTTTCAAAACTTTGTCGTCTCCATTCCACCTACCCTTACTCCTATCAACACTAGGGTGGCTACCTATCCATTGGCCCATGTTACCTCTAGCCAACCTCCCATGACAACATCAAACCTAGCCATGCCTTCTATCCAATCATCCTTAGTCACTTCTTCTATCCCTACGACTAGTCATCCGTACGTTGTGCCCTTATTGGTACAACCGACTACGTCGTACACCTCTTCCAACCTCTTTCAAGCGCCTTACAATTTAGGAAGCATTCCACCCACCAATCCGTTAGTAGATATTATCAAGATGCTAATGGATAAAATGTCCAACCTAGAGACTTCGTTTACCGGCTCACGCAACACTCTCTCATACGAACAAGTCTGCAACGAGCCCATCCATCCTTCTGTCCCCATCAGACCATATCCTAGCCAGTGGGAACTTCCTAAGTTTTCTCATTTCCAAAGCAAGGAAGACCCACAACAACATTTACGGGCATTCAGACACGCCTATTACCTTATCACCCACGATGATGCGTTACTCTTACGCACGTTTCCCATGTCTCTCTCGGGTGCTGCACTTGACTGGTACAGCTCTCTTCCTAGCCATTCCATCTTCACGTTCACTCAGTTGGCCCAGCTCTTCCTTGATCATTTCTCCATCAATATCACCAAGAAGGTCTCCATCACAGACCTCTATTCTATCCACCAGTTTGAGGATGAATCCATTGCTGATTTCATCACTCAGTGGAGGGGCCTTATCAATCAACTTTCATTTTCCTTACCCCAGCCTGAGCTTATTGAACTTTTCTCTCAAGCCTGCGCTAAACATATTTCTTTTACCTTGAGGGTTCAGACCTTCCGCACTTTTGATGAATCCTTCACGATGGCTCGTAAACTTGAGTTACGTGCCGTCGAGGAGAATAAAGTCAAGTTGCAGAGTAAGAATCCTAACTCCAAAACCAATGACCCCTCTTCTAAGCCTTCCTCGTCCAATCCTAAATCTAAATCTTTAACAAATGTTGTGGTTATTAGATCTTCTTCCTCTTCACCTTTAACTAATCAATCTGAACCATCCACATCTATGAGTGCCACTCGCCAATTTCAGCAGAGATACATACAGCGACAGTTTACTCCACTTGGAGAATCATACGCGTCTGTGCTGGAAAAACTCATCAAACAAGGGGCCATCAATCTCTTTCAGATCTGACCACCACCACAATTTTATCCCTCATGCGCTATCCCTGCGGGGTATAGGGAAGATGACTTTTGTAACTACCACCGTGTTAAAGGACATGACACGGGCAACTATAAAACCCTTAAAAACAAAATCCAAGACATGTTGGAAAAGGGTGACCTCATCCTCAACAATCCTAATGCCCCTCCTAATCAGGGTATCGATATTTTCAAACAACCGTTCCCTAATCATCCACCAACCCAAAACAACGTCCAGACCTTGACTGACAATACCCATGAACATAATATTCGAACAGTCAATACGGTCTCGCCCCTCATTTCTAACCAACCTCAAGAGGTGAGTTCATCCATCAGTCCATCACATATGGACAAACCTCTTTCTCCAGTTAGTTCTCCCTCAACTTCTCTCATTTTGGAGGACACCTCGACCTTACCTGTACAGCCAGTTTCACCATCTTCCTTCTTTCTACCCATGGAAGACCCAACTTTTCCTACTCCTCGACCACAAGTGGAGGGCACTATCATCCTTGCCCTTTACCCACTTGAGGAGCTTCATTCTCCAGTTTCTTCTCCACCCAGGGAAGAACCTACCTCTCCTTCATCTCCAACAAAAAATGAACCTGTCAAGACTTCACCATGCTTTGGGGCTGAAACTACCATACCTTCAGTCCCACAACCGTCGGCATCTTCTCAAGAGCCCAAACTTCATCCCGCATCTTCTCAGCCATTTTCCTGACTAGTGGAGAGACTCGAACTTCTCCCTTCTAGGAAAGTGGAACATCAGGGATTGTGGGACCATCTCACAGCTCTTCAACAAGCCCAGGCCCTCTCATCTCATGCTGCTAATCCTCCCATGGCAGAACCTCCTAAGACTATCAACAAAAATCAGATTTCTGCCTCTAGACCATCTACATCTCCATCAACCTTATCAAAACCAAGACCCTCATCTACTCCGCCTAAACCTATCAAATCGCTTGGCGTTCGCCCCGTCTCCAACCTCACTCATCCATAAGTGAAGGTAGACTTAAACCAGACTTCAACTAATAGTAGTCTTCAACCCAAATCACAAAAGACTGCCAAACCACAGAGGTGAACGCCTCCTCTTCTATCCCCATTGCCCTCCATTTTGGGCCCGCATCCTTCAACCTTAACCAGAGTTCTTCCCACTTCAACCTCTAATCAAAATCAGTTGCCTCCTTTACTTCCTTTACCGACCACTAGCCTACCCTCTCCCAAAAGGGTGGTACCTCTCATGAAGAGTGTACCGTCTCTACCTATCATCGCACCATCAACCTAGAAGGTGGTATGAAAGCCTCCTCCAACTTCGCCCAAGCAAAAGTCACCGACATCACATAGATCGATGAGCTCGAATCCTTTAGTGGGTTCATACTCTTTAATCTTGCAACGACTTTTGCAAACTTCTAGCATAACTCTTCCACCCATCAAGCCTTTCCAACCTCTCAGGTCTAAACCCTCCTGGTTCGACGACACGAAGATTTGTTTATATCATCGTACACCAAGACATGACACCGAGACTTGCTGTGCCCTCAAGGCTGTCATTCGCCGTTATCTGGAGAAAGACACTCTTCTCTTTGAGGACACTTTCAACCGACCCCTGACTCCTTCTCATAACCCTTCTACCTCTTCAAACCCATCTACATCTCATCAACCGGTTACGACTCCCTCATCACCTTCACCTCCCATCTTTGAAATCAATGCCATTCACATCACTACTAGGTCACAAAAGGATAAGGCGAAAGAAAAAGCCGCCATTCCTTAGACCTACCCTTTTGTCAATCCACCTCAACCGCCTAAGCCTAAGATTTCTATCCTTGGCGTGCCTCAACCCTCCTCTTCTTCTTCTTCTTCTGGACCAATCCACGACTCCATGTTGAAACAGCTTCACCAGACGCCTGTGAAGATGTCCCTCTACGATCTCATCCAAACCTCGCCCCAACATCGTCAGGCCCTCATCCAAGCCCTACAAGCAGCAGAGGTCCAACCCGAGGACCCCCAACCACTTGCTGCCCTTGTCCACTCCTTAGCCCCTGTTGCCTCCATTACATTCAGCAATTTTGAGATTCCTACATCCAACACGGAAGATGATGCTGCCCTCTTCATCACTACCTATATCGATCGAACACGCATTAAACGCATTATGATTGACGGAGGCGCTAGCATCAACATCATCTCCACCCATGCCTTTGATCAGTTGGCTCTTCCCAAGAATTGCGTCTCCAAAACTGACGCAATCTTGCGCTCTTTCAATGACACTACTGCCACGACCATTGGCACAGTCGTTCTTCATATTCGCGTTGGTCCATGCACAGTCCCGGAGCTCTTCTACATCATCAAAGGAGAGTTTCAATACAACATCTTGTTGGGCCGACCCTGGATCCGTGCCATGTTCTGTGTCCCCTCCACCCTGCACCATTGTGTGAAATTTGAGCATGACGGACAAGTCCACACCATTCCTGCTGACCCTTCGCCCTTCAAAACATGCAACACCACCTACCATCCAAACGATGTCCTCATCCCTATCAAGCCATTAACCCTGGCACTGCCTCCATCTGTAGAAGTTTTGACCAGTTCGCAACAGGCAGTCGCCCTTACACCTCCCCTTCAAGCGATGACCACAGATCCCATGGAAGATGTCTTCCAAAGACTTTCATTGGGAGAGTATCGCTTGTTAGCTTTACATATGTTCCAAACTCCACAAGAGTATGGACGTCTTCATCACAGCCCCAACTACGACCATCGGATAGGGATGATCATACCTTATGGTCCCCCTCACCTTCACACTAACCTTGTCTATGGGGGGCTTAATCAAGCTCCTATTGATGGTAATCCTCTTTCTTCACCTCAATCTTTCACATCAGACTTTTCATTTCTTAGCAACCCCACTTTTGCACACACTTACCTTTACAGGTGTGCATGGAAGGGTTTTGGTTTCAGATGCTATGAGCAGGGTTCCCATCAGCCTATCCAATCGCTCAATGATGATGACGCCAAGAAACGATATGGTCTGGGATATCATGACCCTACTCAAGACCCTTTAGACCTTTGTCCTGAACCAATCATTGACCAATCACCTCCACACTCACCCGTTTCGCCCCCTTCACCTACGGAGTCAGTGGTTTCCATTCCTCCTAATTTTTTTTTTCCATAAACACCATCCGCCTGGACCCCTTGACTTATCAGCTCAATGGGGTGTCCAATTCTCTCCCTCTCATTTTTCCCAGCATGATCGAAGATGAGTCGGCAACCATTCACACTGTTCATTACGTTGACGATGACACCATTCTTTCTTACATGGGCACCGATGATTCTTTCATCCAACGCTCCCTCCCTTTTAAGACCCAGGTTATGTTAAATGAATCAACCATTGACATCAACCTTCCTTCTTCTGATGTTCCTTATGTCTTAAAGATTGGCCAATTTTTAGATGCTCAGGAGCAACTTGACTATACCCATTTCCTCTCCAACCATAGCGAGGCCTTTGCCTGGACTTACAGTGATATGCCTGGCATCGACTCCACCATCGTTACCCATAACATTGTCACCAAATCAGAGGCTAAGCCTGTCAGGCAAAAGCTTCGAAAAATGCATCCTCGCGTTGCCCTCCTTGTCAAAGAGGAACTTCAGTGCCTCCTTTCTTTCTCCTTCATCCAGCCCATTGATTATCCACAGTGGGTCTCTAACATCATCCCAGTCACCAAGGCAACTGGGGGGATTCGAATTTGCACGGACTATCATGACCTTAACTCAGCCTGTCCTAAAGATGACTTTCCTCTTCCTAACATTGACCAGCTTGTTGATCTTACGGCTGGCCATGAGATGATATCTCTTATGAACGGGTTTTCAGGATACAATCAAATCCTGATTGCTTTGAAAGATCAGCACAAGACTACTTTCATTACCCCATGGGGGACTTTCTGCTATCGAGTCATGCCTTTTGGCTTGAAAAATGTAGGCACCACTTATCAGCATGCCATGACCTACATTTTCCACGATCTCCTCCACAAAATCATGGAGGACTATGTGGATGACCTGCTCGGCAAGTCCAAGTTTTGTCGTGACCATCTAACCATTCTCAAAATCATCTTTTCTCATCTTCTTCAATACAATGTTCGTCTTAACCCCAAGAAATGTGTCTTTGGGGTCCTCTCTGGCAAGCTTCTTGGCTTCATCATTTGCTTTCGTGGCATCGAGATAGATCCCGCCAAGATTCACGCTATCCTCAAAATGCCTCCACCGACCAATCTCAAGCAGCTTCGCAGTTTGCAAGGGAAGCTCCAGTCCATTCACCGTTTCATCTCACAGCTTTCAGACCGCTGCCAACCTTTTCATCATCTCCTTAAGAAGGACATCTCCTTTAAATGGGATGAGGACTATCAACAGGCTTTTAAAGCCCTCAAAACCTATCTGGTCTCTCCACCAGTCCTCATTCCACTTAAAGATGACCAGCCTTTCTACCTTTATATCTCTACCACCAACCATTCGTTAGGTGCCATGATCGCGCATCGAGACGAGCATCACCGTGAGCAAGCAGTCTATTATATCAGCCAAACACTGGTCGACTATGAAACTCGGTATACTCATATCGAAAAACTCTATTTGGCATTAGTCTTTACTGCTACTAAGCTTTGCCACTATCTTCTTAGTCAAAAAACCTTTGTCATCACCCACACCGACCCTCTCAAGTATATGCACTCCAAGCCATATCAGAATCAACGTATGGCTCGGTGGCTCATGCTGCTTGCTGAGTTCGATCTCAAATTCATCCAGCAGAAATCTATCAAGGGGCAAACCATCGCTGATCAACTAGCAGATGCCCCTCTTCCTGACAATCAAACTTTGTAGTGTGAATTCCCTGATGAGTCTATCGCTACGCTTTCCTCCGACGACACCACCTATCAGATGACTATGTTCTTTGACGGTTCCAAATGTCAACTAGGTGGGGGTGCTGGGGTTATTTTCATCCCACTCGAAGGGGAGCCCATGCCTTTGTCTTTTAAACTCGACTTTGATTGTACCAATAATATGGCCGAATACGAGGCCTTAATTTTGGGACTCCAGACCGCCCTCTCTCTCAGCATCAAGTCCATCAACATCTTCGATGACTCGTAACTCATCGTCAATCAGGTCAACGGTTCATACCTCTATAAAAATGAAATTTTGCAAAGGTACAAAAACCGTGCTGACATTCTCCTTGCATCTTTCGACTATTTCCTCCTGCAGACTGTTCCTCGATCCACAAATAAGTTTGCTGACACTATGGCTTCTCTCGCTTCACATATCCCATCTTCCTCATCTACATCCAGACTTTTTGTCACGGTGCGTCGTGTGCCGTTGCCTTCATATATCTCTTCTCACATTCATCATGTCAACACTATAGACCTTAGTCCACAAGATGCTTGGTATAAGCAACTTGTAGACTTCTTATCTTTCTCTGTCATTCCTCCCAACCTCTCTAGTAATGCACGATGAGCTTTTATCAAGCGTACTGCTCGCTATACCATACTAGGGGGTCTTCTCTATAAGCGAGGCTTCGACGGCCTCCTTCTTCGCTGTCTCACCTCCACTGAAGCATCCCAAGCCATTCAACAAGTCCACGACAGGATTTGTGGCAGACATTTCAGTGGGAATTTGGTTGCCAAGCGCATCCTTTGTTTGGGCTATTATTGGCCTACCCTTCATCAAGAACCCTTCATCAAGACTATAGCGACTATGTTCGGCATTGCATCAAGTGTCAGCAGCACTCTAACTTGCTTCATCTTCCTAGTCACACCTTACAAATCGCTCAAGATTTTTGGCCTTTTTCTCAGTGGGGTTTAGATCTCATCAGTGAGATTAACCCTCATTCATCTCTTTGTCATCAATCCATCATCATAGCCACTGAATATTTCACCAAGTGGGTGGAAGCTATTCCTCTCGTCTCCACAAAAGTCGACAAGATCGTCGACTTCATCACCACCCATATTATCTGTCGTTTCGGTGTCCCTCATAAAATCATCACCTATAATGGCAAGTCCTTTAAAAACAAAACTGTCCAAACATTATGCGACTCATTCGGCATCAAACTCAGTTTTTCTTCGCCTTACTACCCACAAGCAAATGGGCAGGCTGAGGCTTCCAACAAAATTCTCACCAAAATTCTCATGAAAGTGGTCAGTGACACAGGTAGGGATTGGCACATTCACATTCCCTTCGCTTTGTGGGCTTACCGCACTAGCATCCAAACCTCTACGAGAGCTACCCCTTTTTCTCTCATGTATGAAACAGAGGCTGTCTTACCTCTTGAAGTACAGATCCCGTCTCTTCGCATTTCTCTACATGATATTCTTTCCAACGATGACTTTCATCAAGATCGCTTAGCTCAACTTGAGTTACTTGACGAACGCCGTCTTGCTGCCCTTAATCATCTCCATGTCTATCAACATCGCATCAAACGCACCTATGACAAAAATCTGCGAGAACGAGATTTCAACATCGGAGACCTCGTCCTCAAAGAAAATCAACACGTGACCAATATGGAGCAAAGTAAACGAGGCAAGTTTGCTCCTAATTGGCTCGAACCTTTTATTATCACGCACAAGTATGGATCAGGGACTTATCGTCTATCTTCTCTTGATGGACGCCCAGAACTTGAGCCTCTTAATGCGTTGCATCTACGACCGTTCTACTGTTAGTCGAGTATTCATCCACTTGACACTTAACTTGAGCTCGTCCCTTGAGCAATCCCTGTCCTCTTAATCCTACTTCCTTTCAACCCTATTCCTCTTAACAATTCCTATAACCCTTTTATGCTGTATGGATGCTTTGTCCTCATAAAAGGGAGCCCTTGACCTTCTATAATCTTGTCCACGAATTACATTTCTGTCAAAATAAATCAAGATGTCACAATATCCATGGTCACTATATCAATATCAAAATCAAAAAGTAGACTGCTCCCTCGAAGGAAACTGTACTATCATTGCTGTAATTAATAGACTGCTCCCTCGAAGGACAGCTATTCAAAAGCCTTTATATTAAACAAAAAATCTAGACCACTCCCTTGAAGGATGGCTATGACTAATCTGGCAATAAACAACACTATTTTAGAAGCTTCCCGCATTGATCAGCTTCACAACTGACCACCAAGCAAATGACATCTCTATGCAGGCTTCCCGCATTGATCAGTCTGTGCCAAAAAAAAAAAAAAAAAAAAAATGAATGAGTCATGGACTTGACTTATAGTTGTCTCAGGGTCTCCTATAAAAAGGGGCATAGTTATTTCTGCTCTTAAAATGGGTTACCCTCTTTTCTCCTCCTATCACCTGCTCAAGGGACTTCGAGCTCACTTTAATGTCAAAGTGATTCAATTACCACTCTAACATAACTATGGTCAACAACGTCACGCATGAATAGGGCTCGTAGTTCTCATAACCCCTATCTATGCTATCTTTTTGGTCCTTGTCAATGAAAGAGCAATATGCCTTTCACGTATCTTTCACTTTGGTCACATTTAACCAAACCTTTTTCAACCTAACCTTTTCGCATAGTTTCTATGGACACCAGTACACATGGAAACTATCGACCAGACTCAATTTATGTTAAGCATAAACCAATACTTGCTGAAGCATAAATAAACCTTCATTCATTTTTTAGCATACATCCATCACGACTATGGAAACTTTCTAGGGATGACAGCCTTTCGACCAATTCTACAGAATACACCATCTGTAGCATCATCCTCTCCTCATCTTCCCCTCATCATTTCGATGCTTGACCACATCCAATCATCGACCAATCTCTTCCATTTGTCTGAACTACATTGGTTTGAGGCCCTATGACCAGGGCTATGTAGGTAGCACTCAGATAACACATCCTCTGAGGTTAGCTCGACCACCCCCATTTGTTCGTCTCCTTGATGGACAAACCTTCTCTTCTATAATTTTGATCAAGACCAATCATTTTCTTTGACCATTCCTCCCTTTTAGGGAGAACTACATTGGCCTGAGGCCCTTCACACAAGGGCTATGTAGGCAGCACTCAGATCACATGACATTTTCTGAGGTTAGCTCGGCCACATCCTTTCATCCATCCACCTTGACCCATGACCATTGGAGATCATGCCTATCTCCTCTGACCTCGACCACTTCCAAGACATTGTTGCCTTGGTTGTTTTTACATGTATGCTATCTCATGACTGGTTAGCAGAATTATGCACAGACCTTTTTTTTGGACCCTCATAAGTATAGGATCGCAAGCCGGTTGATCTACACTACTTGTGACATTTTCGTGTTTCTGGGAGCACTTCTTGAGCCTGGAATACCTGGAACATGACGACCATTTGGAGCTTCAGCTTAGATTGAGTGACCCGATCAGCAGACGACTAAATGCTGGGGACTGGTTACTTCAATTTTGGCACTCCTCGACCCTTGACCTGCGACAATTGACCCGACCATCTTGTGAAGTGGTAGCCATGCAATCATGACTTTTGCAGCATTCACCCTCACCCCTTTTTCATCCATCTCTTTGTCAAATCAGCACCCGATTCTCGGTTCCCTTCCCTCGACTCTTGCTTTGAGGGGGAATACCTCATCCATAATCAAGGCAATCCATTTCCTATTTTTGTCTTGCAGTTCATTCAAACAACCAACAAGACGAAATCAACCTTATCCCACACCTGGGGCAATCACTCCTATTTTTGTCTTGCAGTTCATCTAGAACAACCAACAAGACAAAAAGGGGCAAATGTAGACACCAAAATCATGTCAACTCCCCTGGTCATCCCCCGTTTTATTCTTCTTCTCCTATTTAACTCTTGTCGATCACTTTTTCTACCAGCCTTGACCTTGGCAGCATGTAACAATGAGCGCAGGGCTAAAGCTAGACTCTATCCCCATTGTGCATCTGTCGATGACGGTCGTTACCTAGTCGATGTCGCCGACGTCGGTCACCTATCGGCCGACGTCGGCAATCCTACCGACGTCGATCACCTTACCGTTATCCGTTATCAGTTATCATTCGGTTCCCAATCGATTTCCTGGATGGTTATCGAACCGTCTCTCGAACCGTCCCCTAGCCTTCATCAACTAACCAATCAATCGAATCTCGAACTCTGACATTTTCATAGACTCTGGCAATCACTTCAATCAAGACTCTCTCGCGATCAACCAACTCCGGCATCAACCAACTTCAATTCGGCACTGCATAGACAATTTCAACAACATCAATCATGTCTTCAGCGTGACAGGTAAGTATCTCCTTCTACTTGTTTTTATTTCCTTTTGGTTATTATTACTTGTTATTTCTATTATTCTGGATCCTCTGACTGTAAACCTGAGCCCTGAGTTCCTTATTTACACTTCTACCCATTATCCCCTGACTACCCTGTACTCTATTTAAAACCCCCAAAAACCCCCGACTCTGTCCAGACTCGACCTTACCTTGCCCAGACTCTGTCCTAACCTTGTCTCGACTCTATCAGACCCTGTCTTGACCCTGACCAGACCCTATCCCAACTCTGTCAGACCTTCTGCAACTCACCTAGACTCTGTCCAGAACCTGCCCCGATCGATGCCGGTCACTACCCCGACCGACACCAGCACTTCGACTGACGTTGGCACCTTCCCTAACCGATGCCAGCACCATAGAGACCGATGCCGGCGACTGTGCAGAATAGTGCTGCTTATCAGGTACACATTTTAATTTTTTGTCATTTATTTTTGTCATTTTATCTTTCATTATCTACTTTCGTCCAATATTCTACTTTTTTATCAGTGGGTTGATATCCTTCTAGGGATTCTTCATACTTCTGGGATCAGGCGTTCACCTGACAGCCCACCATATCCTTTGACTAACGTTTTTCTGTGTTTCAGTCTTTTCTTCTTCATAGGTGTCATTCCTCCACAGCCAAAGAGGAGAATCTTCCAACGTCTGATTTCGGTGCGCATAACTATATCAGGTACTTCTAGCCTTGACCATTTCTTTTAGTTTCTTATTTCTTCTTTGAATGTAGAAAGCAATTTTGCATAGAAACAATTACAATAAGTTGTGAGAGAGATCTTTTATCTCTTTTAAAGAAACACTTTTCTTGGATCATGTAGTTGAAACCTTGATATGTGATTTAGGCTTTAAAAAAAAAAGAGTTATCATAATAATTATTAGTGTATGGTTGAGTAGGTACCTGAACTCTAGGTATTTTCACTTGAGGTTGTATGACTTGTTATTTTGGTAACACTTTCTCATGTTGATATTTTATGGTGACTCATATGGAGTGCCTAAAATAGTAATCATTTTTTTATCATGCACATGTTTTTTATTTAATAATTAAATGCCTTTTATGATTATTTAAAATTCACTTTGTAAAGTGTAAATACCTAATTATTTTTATGTCTTTAAATATAGGGTCTTGCATGAGATTTTACTATATTTAGAAATTATAATTTTATAAACCCTAATTATCTCTTACCTTCTCTATAATATGGAATTTTTTAATTTAGTGGGTAAAGTAGATAAATTAATATTTTGTATTATATTATAACTCTTCCAAGATTTAGTTCAATATTATATAAAATATCTAAAAGAGGAAACTTCATTACCTTCACTAAATGTTGTGTTTTTCATGTATGCATATGATTGTGAGTATTGTTCCTATCTCATCTTTATATCAGTTTCCATTCATAAAAAAATATAACATTGCATCAAAGCCAAATACACAATTATTCATATTCATGTGGTTATTCATCTTTCTAAGGTTTATATCTGAGGCATATTTGTTTTAAATATTTTTAAAAAAAATTAGGTTGTTTTATATCTGCATTACTGAAAATAGGCTTGGTGCTTAAAACATTTGTGATATTTTTTTTGGTGGAAAATAATTTGGGTGTTCCTTTGTATCTTAACTATGTTATCATGGTTTATAAAATTAAATTTTTTCCCATATATAGTGTGATGGTACCTTTTGAGGTATAAACTCAATTTTTTTTATATTAAACCCTAATCCAATAGAATATTCCTTCATGAAGTTTTCCTACCACCCAAATAGCTCTTCTTTTTTTGGATGACATTATATAGTTCTATGTGATACTATCAAGTGTAAATTACTTATACTAGATATTCAAAGTTATATTCAAATCTATCTCCTCCTAGGTATTTTTCTTAGATAACCAAATCTTTGTTTAAACATAATGATAGTAAGTTTTCAACATCCAAAGTTTTATTCAAACCGAGCACTATAGGTTACATATTTCTTCAAAATAAATTTCAATTATCACCCATGAGGTTCCCAAATTTATCCAAAAAACAAATTTCCTAGTGCTCACAAATTATGTTTTGGATAAGTAATATTATGGTCACCATCTTCAGTTGACCATAAATTTTGTATTTAGAAATATTTTTCAATGAATTATTTTTTCAAAGTGAATATTTTCTTGTGTAATTCACATTAGTTCACTTTCATCTGAAAAATGCCTCATGATTATGAACCTATTGGCTATTAGGTATTTTTAATTTAGCAAAAATTTATGTATGAATCTAACGTTTGCTAGGTATCCCAATTTTATCCATTCTTTTAAAAAAAAGGGTCATTGTTTTAAGAATATTTTCTTATACACACTTCTTGATTTTTCATGTACCATCACCTATCAACATACAAAAATCCCAAGTTAATATCTTAACTCCACACAATTTCCAAGCATTGAATGATTCCATGATAGATAAACTAAGAAGCAAAGTGTTATACAAGGTGACTAGAGGAAAATAAACATAATCCTTTTAATAAATTGATAAATTGAAGTTATTCACTCATTGAAATGAATATCTTGGATTGGTATGAAATTCAATTTATTCATATCTGAAATTTCACAATCATGACAATGAGACTCCTAATGAAACATGGATGTAACTTAAAATTTATTTGAGATAAATTACCGATCAGGGGACATAGCTTGGAAAATTATCTAATTACCATAAATCCTCAATAATTCAATACCATTAAAGATTTCATATTTAAATTTAAGATACTCAAAATTCAATTTACATAAATTAGAAATTGATAAGAAATATGGCCAATCACAATCTCATCCTTTCTAATTTGGGAGAAAAGTATTCAATATTTGTCTCTAATTTATACATTTATATGGGATCATTGGGTGACACATACATAATTTACATATTTGATGGTTTTTACCAATAACTATCACATTAACAACAAAAAATCATATAGATGAGCATAACATCTCTTCAAATCTCAACTAATAATGAGTTCATAGCACAACAAAAGAGTTCCAAGTATACCAAGACACCAACTAAGTATTTAAAATCATCTAAATATAGGCTACCTAAAGGCATTCACTCAGATTCCTCTTCCTTAAAGCAATCAAAGGAAAAGGATCTAAATATAGGCACATATTGTATTCACCTAGATCATAAATAATTTACATGTTTTAATAATTAACATGATTAGATGATGAAAATAATGGAATATGCATTAAATAAGCACATCAAGTGGGATGAAGAATAAAATAATTCCTCCCAGTTTTATTCAAGTAAGAAAATTTTAGTTAATTGTGTTCCTCTAAGTTACACTTCTAGATTTTCCCTCTCTATTTTATAAAATTATCACGAGATTATATTATTAAAATTAATGTCACACATCATATGATCAATTCAAAATTCTCCTTTTTTAATATAAATCATTTTACTACACACCAAATATAGGTTGGTAATAATACATCATAATATGTTTATGAGATTTGAAAAGTTGACATAGGTAATGGGAAATTTTAGAAGGTTTTATATGTTCC